>CM028383.1:89392196-89481603 GCA_013146195.2 Codonopsis lanceolata
CGCCCACCGTCGGGCTTATCAATGCCTGTTGAGGGATGATGCGAGACATCAACTCTTCTTTGAAAGAAGATGAGTTGTTTGCGGTAACCAGGACAAGCAACTCACGACCTCGTTTTCGGTAAGTACCTTGAATACGAGGCAGCCGGCTACAAAGGTCTGCCGGTCTCTCTTGACAAAGTGGCCAAACCTACAGCCGTCTTGGTCACCCCGACATGGAAGCACATCTAGGCGGGAGCGGGACCTTCAAGGTCTACGAAAAATTGTGGCTTGTCGGGTGGCCGCGACCTCCATCTTAAGGCAGGCACAGCGAGCCAAGCCGGGTGCTATTGGCCCATAGCGGCCGAGGGGAAGCCAGAAGACAAAAGTAGGAAGTGGCACCTCCAAATGAAGAGGAAGCGAGGCCAAATGGATAAGGAAGGAGATGAAGGAAGGCAGAAGAAGAGGCACTTAAAGGCCAATCTAGCCATTCCTCCCATCCATCCACAGGCCAAGCCATCTCTCGGCCACACTTGACCCGGCCAACCACCTTCCCCCTCTCACTGCCTCCACACCCCGACCAAAGCGAGGGCTTCGTAAAACCTTTGAAGACCCGACCACTAGGCGATCCAGCCCACCTCTGGGTAGGCGGTGAGTCTCTATTCGGCATTTGAGGGAAGAAAAGGAAAGCTCACCGAACCTGACCCTCTGCATGAGCCAACCTACTATACCTACAACCGTGACCAACTACCGACGACCAACCCTTACCTATCAACCCTTCATCTATACCAACTGAGCCCCCTACCAACTACCTGACGCCCAAACCCAACCTATCAAGCGCTTCATCTATACCACTGTCAACCCCTTCAACCCCTTCACCACCTCCCAGGAATCTATCCTCGGGAGGAGCCTCAAAATGAGGAGGAGCCCGGAACCCCAACTCCTCCTCCTCCCTCACCTTTAACTACTCACCGACCCATCCACACCTTCCTCACCACCCCAATCCCAACCAACTTCTTCAACCACACCACGACCCTTAGACCTGGCTGCTGCCAAGTTCCTCTTTGAAATCTCGTCAAGAGATCTATTCACCACTCCTCAACCTCAAACTTCTCAACCTTCAACCCTCAACCTTCTCTTCAAAAACCAAAATCCCTCTTCACTTGACCCCTTCTTTACGGTTCTCTCTACCGAACCCGTTCCCCGATCCTCCCATATCGGTGACAATTGACACGATATGGGCTAATTCCCCACCAACCCCGCCTCCACCTTCCCCTATACCTATATCCTCTTCCACGAAACCATCCCCACCCAAGACTCATCTTCTTACGTCTCGAGAACTCCCCCCTCCCCACACGCCCAGCCTGCGGACTACTGCCCTCATTCACATTGGCCAAACATCTACTTCCAACCGGCCGGCCAATCTTTGAAATTTTGTCGGCTAGACGCCATCTACCGGCGGTTAGGCGAGCTTTCGGCATGCCTCTACGGTAGCCCCTGCGGCGGCCAAGGCAACGACCGACCGGCTGCCGCTAATCTTCGGCGTTTCAAGAGGATGTGCGGACTCGCTTTGGGCAGATGCGGCACGACTTCACCGATGTCAAGATCAACATCGCGACTCAACGTGATGAAGGTTGCGTATCATTGGGTCCATCTTCTACGAGTTATTCCACGTCACTCTCCATCTCGGCCGGTCGTCCTCGGTTTTGGAACGAACAACCTCGCTCGCAACTACGCCCATGATGTAATGAATGCCAAGGAGGATCGTGATCCGGCCATCACGGAGGAGAAGCAAATGAGATCTATCAACGAGAATGCGATGGAAGAAACAATCGTCTTCGTGAAGAACTTCGACTACCGTTCTCGTTCCACCAGACCTCCGGCGATGCGGATGGCGAATACCAACGAAGAGTGGAAGAGCTAGAGCGAAGAAAGGAAAGGAGGTGCGGACAAAGCGAAAGGGAAAAAGACCTTGGTAGCTTTTGTATCTTTTTCTTCCCTTTCCTTTGTATTTATTTTATCTTATTTTTGAAAACTTCATTGTATGTAAACATCTTGTTTATAAATACGGATGATTACTGTCTTTTTCAAAATTATGGTGTTTAAATTCTTGCTACTTTATTGATTACCTATATTAGAATTTAAGCTATTTGTTAATCTATGTGCTACTCTTTGTCTCTCTTATCCACGTATGCACTTAGTTTAGTCCCTTGCATCCGAGGTGTTATTACGCTTTTAATAGAGGCATGTCTACCGACTACTTAATATATAACATCTCTCAGGCATGCCATTATCTATTAAATAGTTTGTTTTAAAACCCTCATTTGTAGTAATGATGACCAGATATAAATAGGAGGAGATTGTTGAATCTTATGTTAAATTTATATCTCGACAAGACATTACATTAGTTTTATATCTTCGGCTAATCGGGCGTGTCGATTAGCGTGGCAACCGTGTATAGAACTTTGCCTTGTATAGTTTTTGTAGGACTCTTTTCGGGTTCACGGAAGACCCCTTCTCACTTCACCGAAGACCTCCAAAGCTTAAAGATCGCAGTAGACCTCGTGTCCGGTGACCGCTTCTACGTGTCCTCTTCATAAAGCTAGCTGGATTAATTCAAACTTATTTCCTTATATTATTTGAATTAATCCAAGTCATTCCCTGACATGTCAAGCCGCCGAAAGCAACTTTCCGAAAAGCAGGAAGACTTTTCGTCTGAGCGATGGCTGAAAAAGGCATCTCCTACTTTGCTTCATCTCTCGATCGACACCAAATCGCCCACCTTTTGAAGATCTCGAAATGATTATCGCTCGGATATCCTGTGAAGACAAAATTCCTTGACCGACAATGCATTTAATGCATTTATGAATAGAGTCATGAAGCCTTCGCCCTCTCAACGGATTCTTTTGAAATGCACAGTATAAATACTTTCATTAAAGATCGGAACACGTAGACAACTACATGTAATCAATCGAACACTTAAAGAATTGCTCAATCTACACAACTCCAAGTCTTTCAAAGCATTCAATAGATCCTCAACAGATCTAGAAGTCCTCGCCAAGAACAAGAAGTCTGCTCTTCAACATTTATTGTTTTATTCTTCTTGTTGTTAACCTCCATTAAACTATATACACTTAATTAAATATCTCGATTACAGATATTTAATTCCATAGACCCAAACACAAGTCAATATTTTGTACACGATCCATTAGGGATATTCTTTGTAATTGATCTAAGTGGAAAACATAGTTCACAATTTAAATCAAAGGTTGACTGCCTTGGTGGTGGACGTAGCACTATTTACAGTGTGAACCATCTCAAAGTACTTGAGTTATTTCCTTCATCGTCTATTACTTGAAGCGCCTAGTTTCCTTGTTCATTATATCCATTTCGAGTAACTTAAGTAATCAGAAAGGTCTACCTAGTCCTTATCGGCCACTGAACAATTTTCTTGAAGGTCTTCCGCTACTTGAATCTTTTCATAGATTGCAAGTAACTTTCAAGGAACTTACTTAAAAGTTTTAAAGTGTTAATAAGCTATTCAACCCCCCCCCCTTCTAGCTTATTATTGTGCTCATTGGGACCCACATCTCCCTTTACACATCTCTCACCCTTTCAGTTAGTCCTGTGTCTACCTTCAAGCCTACCCAACCTGAGCCTTCCCTAGAAGGTGTTTCTGTTTCTCCCTCTTCTGACAAATCCTTGGACCAATCCTCCTTAGACTCATCATCTGATTCTTCCAAGTCCACCTCTGAGGATGAGTCTCTTCTTAGCCCCTCTCAGTTAGCCAGTAGGAAAGCCAGAAAACAAAGAAAGATCGTCTCCAAGGCTTTGCTTCATCCTACTGGCACCAAAATTGTCTTCCCTGAAGATATGCCTACCCCTTCAGCCTGAAGCCCAAGTTCCAGCCTATCCCATGGATGTCTTCTTCCCTCCTGACCCTGAGGATGCTGACATTCACACCCATCAGCTATTCTCCAATGAGCCTGAACCCTCTCAACCATCAGTTCCTGAATCTACCTCCTCTGGTTCCCTCTCTCTGTCAGCCAAGCTTGACCTCCTGTATACCCATCATTTGCACATGAAGTCAGCCTTCACACACCATACCAATCAGCTTGCTACACTTCAACAGCAAGTTGCTTCTCTGCTTCCAAACCTTACCCAGATCATCACCACCGAGGTGCAGCCGCCATTCGGTGCCCCTCGTGAAGCCCATATGGATGACCGAGGACCATATTACTCTACCAAAGAAGAGTGGTCCAATCGTGCCTTCAATCAAAGAATGCTTCAAACCATTCAGAGGAGAAGAAGCGAGAAAGCAGCCGATGCTTACATGGCGAGAACAAGATTCTAGGCATCGATGCTGATCGGCCTGACTCCAAAGCTAAAACTAACAAAGAACCAGAAGCTGAAGCATAGGCAGAAGAAGCCCAAGCAGAACCTCAAGCAGAAGCTGAAGAAGGAAACCAATCTGAACAAGAACAAGTGCAGGAACATGAAGCTGCTGAAACCGTGAGAGAAAATGAAGTTGGTCCATCAGTTGAAGCAGACCAGAACAACTGAAGGATCCACATCAGCCAAATTGATATTTCATCTCTCTAAACTCTGAACATCTCTTAAAACTCATGTTTTACTTGTAGCTTACATTTGGCATTTTTCTTAACTTTTCAGTTACTTCTCATATATTATATACCTGTGGTACTAACTTCACTTTTGCAGGAACTTTAAATTTTTTTTTTGGCTTTCTGCTTTCAAGTGAATGGTTTTAAGCAAATAGGAGGAGATTGTTGAATCTTGCACTTAAATAGATTTGCTTAAAAATATTCCACTTGATTGTCAGCCAAGAAATTTAAACTATCTTTGGTCAGCCCGAAATTATTTTTGTCAGCCATTCTTTTTAGCTGATCTTTACGTGTTTAGTGTCAGTTTACCTTTCCTTATTTGATTAATCATATACTCGTACCGACACTTTCCTACTTTGTGTTTTTGGTAGATATTCTGCTAGAAAATATTTCCCAGGATCTTTTGAGATCTTGCATCTGCCAAACACATTTTCAAATTCAAAATGTGTTCCTAACGGGTTGTTTTTGAAGACTATCTATAAATACCCACTGGAAGCATTTTTGAAGACAACAATTTCTCACAGAAGTCAAACGTCTATATACTTTCAATTTCTCTGTGACTTTGTCTTACAAGAAAACTTTAGCTAGATACTTTACATTGAATATTTCCCTCTAGTTATTGTTTAGGCAAACACTGAGTGATTCATTTCAAAATATTTAGAAATCAGTCAGTTTGTCACACGAGTTTGATTGTTTCTCAATCATTCTCCCCAAACACCGGTCTTTTGTTGTACACTGATCCATTAGAGATCAAATAGATTTTTAATAAAATTAGTGCACTTCAAAAATCCAAGTCTGACCAACTTGGTAGTGGACGTAGCAGTTTATCTGTGAACCACTTCAACTGATTTGTCAGCCGCTTCTTAAATCCTTGTAAACTGACTCAACACTTAAGAAGTTTTTCAACTAATTAAATGTCAGTCAGTTAACAACAATTGTTTCCTTAATTGTTCAGTTAATTTGTATTTCATTTTCTTCTCTATTTTCAGTGATCAACATTATAAAAAAAAAAAGCTTCTTTTGTAAAACAGTTGTGTCAGCCAGCTGACCAACATTTATCAGCTTAAGGATTTACAAGGTGTCAGCCAGCTGACCAATTTCTCAGCTGACTGATAAAACTAAGTTTTCTGCTGCCAATCCTTTAAGTTTTACAAATCAACCCTCAAAGTTTTTAAAGGCTATTCACCCCCCCTCTAGCCTTAACTATTGCCATCTGGACTTACAATCTGGCTGCAAATTCTATGAATGTTTCATTCTCCTTTTGGGTGCATGCCTCAAGTTCCCTTTTATTTTCACTGGTGGTATTATCTTTGTACCTTTCTAGGAACCCTTCAGCGATTTGGTCCCAAGGGTCCATGGTGCTATCATCTGCTAGCATTAACCATTGCTTAGCAGCCCCTATCAAGGTGAGGTGAAAATTGGAGGCCATGGCTTCGAAACTAGCCCCTCTTGATTGCATGCCAGTAGAGTAAGATTTTAGGTGGGAGATAGGGCATCTAGTCCCGTCGAATTTTTCTATGTCGGGCATTTTGAAATTTGGGGGTAGCATGGCTAAAGGTTTTAGCGTTAATGCCTTCGTAGAAAATTTTTCTTTGTCCAGAGCTTGGAGCATCATTGTTTTCATGTTTTCCATGTCGGCTTCCATTTTGATGGCTGGGGGAGTTGGTTTTAGGTATATGCTGGCAGGATTAGGGAAAGTTGGGTTAATTTCTGGCTGTGGTGTTTGGTAGGGATTTTGGGCAGGATAAAGGTTTTGGGTGGTGTATGTTGGTGGATTTTGGGTTGGATATGGATTCTGAGCTGGATATGGATTTTGAGCTGGATATGGGTTCTGGGTGGCATAAGTTGGTGGATTTTGGGTTGGTAGATTCTGGGTAGCATAGGGATTCTAGGCTGGATGTGGATTTTGGGGTGGATATGGATTTTGGGTTGGATATGGATTTTGGGCTGGTGGGTTATTGGCAAGATATGGATTTTGGGCTGGTGGGTTATTGGCAGGATATGGATTTTGGGCTGGTGGGTTATTGGCAGGATATGGATTTTGGGATGTGTAGACTGGTGGATTTTGGATGGTTTCGGCTGGGTGGCCAGGATCATCGGAAGGTAAGTAAGTAGTAACTTGGCCTGACGGGTTATAGCTTTGGGGATCCATATGTGGGCTGTTTTCGAGTGGGTTGGTTATGGGAAAAGGGAGGTCAGTTGGGCTCTGGGGAATATTGGTGTTTGGGATAGGATATGGAGGGTAGGATGGGTAAGGTTTGACATTTGGGTAGTAGGGAGTTGGTGGAGGGTTAGGATTTGGAGTGACGGCAGTGTTTGGTGGGTTAGTGTTTGGCTGAGGGTTTGGGTTTGGAAGCATATGTGAGGTCGATGCTTCTTGTGGGACTGCAGGGGAAGAGATTACCTCACCACTGGATTTCAAGCTTTGTATCAGATTTGCAATTTGGCTCATTATACGATCAGCCGTTGCACCCAAATTTTGGTCTAGTGCTGCATTGCTGGAGTCGGAGCATACCCTGGAGCCCCTGTGTCTGTACCCATAGCGGACTGTTCACTTTCTGCTGCCATACTATCTCGGATCTGCACCTACGAACTATTTCGCCTTTATCTAATATGTTTCGATACCTCCTCTCGATTTACGCACTTGTTTCAGTATCAACCGGCCGATCTTGTCTCTGCCTGTCCAAATTCGGGCTAGGTTTCTGAGGAAAATGGGTTTGGAGGTATCAAAAGGCTGGCTGAAGGCTTTCTGGGCTTGGAGTACAGCGTGCCTTTATTAGTATATTTTATTATTTATTATTATCCCTACAAATTGACCGGATAAGCACCTGCTTAATTTTGACAATCTCAGGACTTTCCTGGAACAGTGGATTCTTTCTCCAGAGTATAGGACCAACGTATTCCACTTGCCTTTCGACTCCCCGAGATCGGACTGATCCCAGACGAAGGGCCTATACTCTTTTCGGGATCCACCATTCGAAATGGTCTAGGTCGAGCATTAGAAAATAATAAATCAGCCCCAGTGTGTGTGTGTGTGTATATATATATATATATATTTTTTTTTTGACTTGACTTGACTTGCACATATTTTGTTTTTTGACTTGCGCGGATTTTTTTTTGACTTGCGCACATTTTTTTTGACTGGGGCTGACCCATGATTTAAAATGCAAAAACCGGTCGGTCTTTGAAGTGTCCTGAAAATCTATATGCAGTCTAACGTTGGCTTATGTAGGAGGTAGGCTAGCCATGGTGTAGGGAAGTAGTTCGGAATATATTTATATGCATGTGCACGTGTGTGCGGTATCTAAAAAGCAAAAAAAAGTTTTTTTTTTCAGATATAGAAAGCAAATAAATAAAACAGATATGACATGTCTTCCTGTTATTTATGGATTTTCTCGGCTTTTTAGTTTGAGCGCGAGTAAGCAAGCATACCATCAAGAAATAGAAAGAAAAGCGGGGAATCTATCTATTCCTATTTATTACAAATGGGTCCTAATCCCCAAAATAAAAATAAAATGACAGAATGAATGCATATATATATATATATATATATATATATATATATATATATATATATATATATATATATTTTTTTTTTTTTTTTTTGCGGAATGAAAATAAAGCAGAATAAAATAATATAAGACCGAAAATGAAGAGATTTTTTTTTAAATAAAGCCCCGGCCCTTTTGTTGTGCTGCCCGAAAATTATTGCACATAAAATATATGCATATATATATATATATATTTGCAAAAAAAAATTAGAAAAATACGAATATTTTGAAGTATATCCGTAACAGTGTTTGAAATGAAACTGCTGCAAGATGGAGGATCATATCCACAAATATAGACACGGATGTTAAAGAAACGCAATATTCAAGTGTTTAAATTAATATAACAAGCATACTTTAGCCAGAAAAAAAAGAAAAAAAAAGTTTTGGTTACTGAGTCTAGCCCTCCATTTTTATTTATTAAAATAAAAACGATCTCCCCAGCAGAGTCACCACTGTGGGTTCAGGAAAATGCTGCCCGCGCGCCCTTGGATAGTGGTGCGCGTACGTGCGGATGCGGTGACATCCACTGCTCTCGTTCCACCCTCCCTTGTCTAGGGGAGGACGAAATCAAAAGTGCGAGAGGAGTGCTGTCCGAATAGCGTGTTGGAATGTGCCTCGGTTGCCTTTAGTGGATTTTGATCCAACATGGGAGCTTTCGGTTTTCTATGTCAAGTTATCCCTTTTTTAGGGGATACCAGGATATAGGAATGCATCACCCTTCTATTCTCATTCTCCCTTGTTTAGGGGAAAACGTGAAAGTGCAAGGAAGGAATGTTGCAGCGCCCCCACTATAGATTTTATGAAAATAGTCTTATGACCTATCTTGGATCACTATGGGTGCTTTGGGTTTTCTACGTCAAGTTATCCCTTGTTTAGGGGATACCAGGACATAGGAATACATCATCTTTCCATTCTCATTCTCCCTTTTTTAGGGGAAAACAGAAAAGTGCAAGGAAAGATGTTGCGAGGCCCCACTGGATCCAAGATGTTTTAGAGTCGCCATCTTTATTTTAAGGAATAAATAAAGCAAAACCAAAAAGAAAACCAGAGATAATGAAAACGGGTTCGGAGGCTAAGTTACGAGTTGGGAAGGTGCTAGGCACCTAACTCGCCTTTCGATCTCAAAAGCTTTTTGGCTAAAGTATGCTTTTTGTTATATTTATTTAACAGATAAATAAAGCATTAACGCCTACAAATACATCCATTGTGTCTACATTATTCTGACGACTTAATCGCCCCTTTACAAATAATTACAAATATACTTGAAAATATTTGACCATAATAACGGCTACATTTAGTACTATTTCCTAACTAAATCCGGGCAGCACAACTGCTTATATATCTACATTGGACCGGATTGGAAATAATACTTTTACAAATGAAAGACTTTAAATAAAACTTACTGACGGCCTAGGGTGTGCTCGCTCTGTCCTTCAAGGAGAGGGAGTCTTTTTTGTTGTTGTTGTGTGTTGTGTGAATTTGGGCAGCGTGACTGCTTCTGAAAGTTACTTTCGGCCTCGGGATTTAGGCAGAGTAACTATTTGTGTTTGGTTGTTGTGTTTGCTTGAGGTAGGCTGAAATCGGGCAGAATAACAGATTATTTCTGGCTGATTTGGCCTTTTAAATCGGGCAGAGAAACTGCTCTTTCCACGATTTTTGGACTGGGGAAGTAGGGTGAATACCTAGCTGGGGGGCTAAGGCTCACTTCTACCGGTTGGTTTTGTGTTTGGAAGAGGCTTGGCAGAGTTTCGAGGCTTTTTGAGGTGATCGCTCACTATCTCACTTCGCTCTCTATTTCTCCAGCGTAACGAGGATGTGGAGAATTTTTATCGAAGAAAAGGTGTGTTGAATGAAGAGCTGAGAGCCTGTATTTATAGGCTGATTTGAGGACACAGAAAGAAATTAATTTCCTTCTTCATGCTTCAGCCGTTTGTACACTGCGCAGGTCGATTTGGGCTTTACGGCAAGTGAACAGTGGAGCGCTGAAGAAACTGGGCGCAGCCAAGAAAGAAATTGGGCGCAGAAAACCCAAATTGGGCGCCACACCCAATTTCTATGGTGGTGGCGCCTAATTTCAAAGTTCCTGCTTTTTGTGCACTTTGGTCCCTGCAGTTCGTCCTTTTGCGCATCCTGCTTTGTCCTTTTGCACTTTTGACCCTGTAACTTGACATTTGTTAATGTTTTAAAAGGTCTTGATATTTTATGTCATATCACATACCAGGGGTACGAAATTGGGGTGTCTACACCCTCGCCGGCCACTCTTTTGCCGAGCCTTGACTTCACGTTGGTAGTAAATTTTGCCCTTTTGGGTTTTGCGGTTCCCAGCCTTTGCCAAATTGAGTTAGAGCGAGCTGGGGTACTATGCACATTGATCACGGGCTCGAGTTCTAGGACCCAGGCTACTTGCCGTAGTTCGTGCATCCTGGCCTCGACCTCATGTATCTTGGTATACATGGCTCGCTGATGCTCCCAATATGCGTATTCTTGGTCTATTTGTTCCTGAGCCGTAGGCTTCTTTGTTTTGGCTTGAGGTCGTTCCTCCTCATGGGCTCTTGAAGACTCGGTTTCAGTGAATCGACCGTCTCGGGGGTCAGCGTCTGTCTCTCTGTTCTTGTCGCTAGAGAGTCGTTTTGCCATTGCGAGTCTTCTTTGGGCTCTTGCTGACACTTCGGGTGCCGAGGCGCCAGAGTCCTGTCTCGTTGAGAGAGCAGGGCCCCTCGCTCCTATTCCCTCGTTGTGCTCGGTGGGCTCTTTTTCAGGGTGGTTAGATGTGACGGGGGTGACATTCTTGGAGGCTTGCTTCTTTGATTTCACCATTCCTTCTCAGTTGTGGAAACGACATGACTGAGAGAATTAGTCGCTTCCCGGCAACGGAACCAAACTGATCACGCTCTTTTGGTGGTGATCTTGTCTTGTTGTCCACGTATGAAACAGGAATGGTGAGGTCTTTGTACGGTCGTCCTTGTCACGACTTCCAGCTACCTGCACGAGATAAACAGTGAACGCCGTTAAGGAGTCAGGGTTGTCCGACTAGAACCCCTCCGGCGTGAGAATCAGATTTCTGGTGGAAATGAGTAATAAATACGTCGTAATAATAAATGGTCTGATAAGGGGTTGTGATAAGAGAGTTTTGATATCTCAAATTGTACCTACCTTTCCAATTAATGAATGTCCCCTATTTATACCTGATTTTCCTGATGACGTTGTAATATCTCGATTCCCGGTTAGCTTGAATTGCGTGCAATGCTCGCATTTCTTCTTTGTTTGATTGCTCCTTTGGTTTGTGAGAGGGTCTAAATGTGTATGAGAGATCACATTAAGACTAAAACACTTTTAAGAGATGTCATATAGTTATTGACTTGCTAAAGTCAAAAGTCGTAACCCGACGATAGTCGAAATGCGACGCGATTGATAATTTATTCGGGTTTTGCGTTCCTGACCTCGTTTTGGTCCTAGATCTTTACATGATGATTAAATAACATGTTTAGATATGTTATGCTCCTAGTAGGATGCATTCCTTAAGTCTCGTGAAGTTTTGACGCTCCGAGGATAGCAATTCTCCTTATCGCGTAGTTTGAGATTGAGCCGGGTGATCGTCTCGTCTTTCGGGAATTCATTTCCCCTATCTATTGTTCATCATCTGAGAGGCATTCAGGCCTATTTTGTAGCCCTTATATGTGTTTACAATCATGGGTTATTACCCGTCGGTTTGTGGTTTCATTCGACGTTTCGTTAGCAAGTTGTTACGTCTTATGTCGGTTTCGCCCCGGGTTGTTTCGGGTGTTGTTTATGGGAGTTTAGACCTACTTTAAAAGTGGTTTGAGACTTGGATGGTTTAGTTTAGTGTTTGAGGACTTTGAGGGTTGAATTATAAGCCATTTTGAAGCTTTAAGGCTCAAGGATGCATGCGGGAGAGTTCGAGGCCGAGCAACGAAGAAACAAAGGTGGAATGGCTTTGCAACAAAAGGAAGCGCTCGCATGGTTATGGCACCATGCGACCGCATTGAAGCCTGGCCCTGTTACGGGATTTTTCACTTGTTTTGGCAATTGGTCTAACCTAACCCTACCCAAACCCATTCTAACCCACTCCTAAACCTTCCTAACTATCTTAAGACATATCCTAACCATCTAATTGAGTTTTAGAGGTGGATTATTGGGGTTAATTAAAGGGAAACAACCCCACTAATCTAAACCACACCCATTTAGTTTCTAACACATATAAGCCACAAACACACAACTAAAGCCTCCCATATTCAGCCACCACTCCACAAAAACGTGGGAGACACCTTAGAGAGCTTGAGAGAGGAGATTTCTAGGGTTCTTGAGGGTTCAATCTTGGAGGCCATAGCTTGGGACCTTCTTCCCCCAATCTACACCATAGATTTGAAGAGAAGGTTAAGGAGAACAACACCATCACCAAGGATTTCGGGTTTGTGACTTAAGAGGGCTGAACCAAGGTAAGTTACTACCTCTCTTCCTCTTTCTTTTGGCTCCATTGACCCTAGGGAAACAATCATATTTGCTAAGTGAGGTCAATGGATGCAATTTCTAGGGTTGTTAGAGATGCCATGAACCCTAGGTTTCCAATTGTTGATAGAGCTTGGTTGAACCTATGTGAGACCTTGATTTATATGAAATTCATATGCTATATGGTCTATTAAACTTTGCTATGTGAATTATTCATGAGTATTGAGCTTGATTTGGTAGAGATTCTTGGAAGGGGGTTTTACCCAAATTATGACTTGGCTTATAAATCATAGTTGTAAGCTTGATTATTATGTTATATATGTCTAGTAGAGTATATTAGACCATGTTGTGTGATTAAATCATATTTTGGAGAATATGATTGGTAAGGTGAACTAAATGAAGTTATGCTCAAATTGATGAATTTGTTCTAGGTTGCATTTATAAATGTTTTGTTGGGTTTATGTGAGTTCAATGAACTTGGGAAGATGGATATTGATGATCGTTATGAATATTGGAGGTATTGAGACCCATGGCCTCTATGCCCTAAATTTTAGAAAGGGTAGATTGGACTCAACGGAGTCATTATAAGTTCGATAATGTGCTAAACGAACTTGAGTGGAAATCCTACGACGATTGGATTTCGTTTGATTAATGAAGTGAAACACATAATTTCCAAACTTTAAATGGATTATGATTGTAACGTTTTGTGGGGATTTTTAGTCTTGGGAATTATGCCCGAATGACTATTGGGATTTGGTTGTCAACTTTAATGAATTATTACGGTATGGATTTATGAAACACATAAAGAATGAAATGTGGTAGTAAGACTCAACGGAGTCGTTATAAGGACAATAAAATGATAAAGAGCCTTGGGTTGAAACCCTACAATGTTTGGGTTTGTTTAGGTCATGTTTGTGCACACCGGGTTTTTGGTTTGTGCCCAATGGAGACACTCATGGTATGGAGACTTATTAGAAATATATCTTGAGCATGCTTGTTAGAGCATGGGACAATAGAGACCCACGTATGGTCACGAGAATATTTAAGAGAAGATTAAGAAAGAATTCTCTTCTTAAGGATTTTGGTTGCGTGTATATGAAAACATTTGTGAGAAAGTGACTACGGAGTAGTCATGTTGTTCTTGAGCATGGAATTGGCGATGTCGATCATGTATGACGATTAGGACTATGATTGAGTCCAATGTACTTAAAATAAAGACTAAAATAATAAGTCTTGAATTGTGAACGTAGTAGTCTTTGGTTTGGTTTGAGTTGAGGATTATGGTAGACCTCACATTATGTTTTATTAAGCTTGCATGCTATACTTGATTTGGGTGATGACTTGAGGAATAATAAGTACCTCAATATGTAATTTTTGAACTAAACTTGTAAGTTAGTTAAACACATTGGTTATATGCAAATATATGCATTGTTCATGATACTTGGTAGAGCATTATGTCCTACTTGATTTTATGCAATTATGTGCATGGTTTATGAGATTTCGTAGAGCATTATGTCCTACGTGGTTATATACAATTATGTGCATGGTTTATGAGATTGTTGTAGAGCATTATGTCCTACATGATTTAATGAGCCCGATAATAATGAACTTGGTCTCATTGGTTTATGCAAGTAAATATCTACTTGATCATTTTGGTTTAAGTCCAGCTGGCGGGTTTGGTTGTTGTGTCGGCAATGGGACGATTCATAGTCTTTGGAAACAATTGCTATGAATCGTTGCATTGGGTCCATTTCTCCTCACTATTTGGCCTATAGTGGGATGTGGTCTTGGGATAGAGCCATCTAGCCTACTTTCGAGCTCCCATTTCTCATCCGGAGACTGGATGAATGTAACGAGTACTCATTAAGGGAAACTGATGAGTTGTGATTATTTGGGGACGAAACCCCAGGGTTTGATTGATTGTGTATTGAGCCCGGATCTTGGTTTGAGATTGGATCTCATGGTAAGTTGGTTGGGTGTTGGACCGGATTTGGTTGTAAGTTCGATTACGTTTCTGTTACACATGTTTATTTATGAGCATTTATATGAAAGATATTATGCTACATGATTTATGTGAGTTTATGTGCTTTAAAAATTAAGTACATGTTTCTTGTTGGTATACTAGCATGATACCATGATTTTTATATGATTGCACAATATGCCATGCCATGACATAATATGCCATATAGTTGCATTTAGAAACTTACTGGGTCATTATGACTCACTCCGTGTGATTGTTTTCCCTAGTGTGTGCAGTGATCCCGTTAGTACGCGCGGCGACTTCGGATAGCGATTTCTAGCAGGTGGTCTTCTAGGCAATAAGCTTAGAGATATTATTATTATTATTGTATTTGTTTGTGAGACACGGATGTAAAGTTATATAGACTTTACTGGGTAGTTTATGTTAGTATTTTATTGTTATGTATTTGGGAGTCGGCTAATATAGCCGAGTTGTTGTATCTTTTAGAAATTATTTCCCGTTGTCATTTCGAGCATGTGTGGCTCGTTTATTCTAGTACTGTGTTATGGTTGTTCCTACCTCCGACAGCTTTAGTCGTGAGATCTTGGTTGGTGGTTTAGTATTGATATTATAATGTTAAAGTTGAATTGTCCCTCCGGCATGTTGTAGCCGTTGAGTGGTGTTTATCAGGTTGGGATTTTGTTAGTTGCCGGCCTTTGGTTGCCGATGGTTTGTTGCGCGTGTCTAATGTTGCGTCACGTGCGTCGAATTTTTGGGCCGAGAGATTTACTATCTCTTTGGTTGTTTATATTTCGGAGCTTGTTAGCTCGGGTCCCATTTGTTTTTTTTTTCTTCCGCAGGTTTTAGTTTTTATTATCCTGTATCGTCGTTATGGCTATGTCTTCTTGTCTTGAGCTTGTTGGCTCGTCTTTTGACTCGCGCCATTATGCTTAGCAGGTACTTGTCTGTCTCTTAGCTTGTCCTGACGGCACGACCTTGGGATCTCGTCTTGGGATCTGGGTCGGGTCACAGCTTGGTATCGAGCTATTGGTTAGCTATTTCGCCAGGATAGGTTCCTTGGCCTAGTTGGGTTGGGTTTATTGTTGAGATTTTTAACGTCGAGTGTTCCTTGTAGGTATATTATGTCAGAAGCTTGGCGTGGAGCTAGTTCTAGCAGACCTCGTTCGAGTACCGTTCGTGGTAATGAGAGAGGGGAAAACGTTAATGATCCTCGTGTGACTCCTCAACAAATGTTTAGGAGGGAAGCCGATTCCACTATACTTGGGAGATTCTTGAAATTGGAACCTGAGGGCTTCGATGGAGAGCCCGATGCGTCTAAAGCCGAGCATTGGTTAGAAAGCATGGAAAATATCTTTGAAGTTATGGGTTGTACGTCAAAAGAGATGGTGACCCTAGCAGTGTTTACATTGAGTGGTGCAGCTGACCATTGGTGGCATGTGTTACGAGATAGACGGAGACACTATGGAGTGCCTCAAGTGTGGGAAAATTTCATAATTGAGTTTAGGGAACAGTTTATTCCGGCAGTAGTTCGGGAAAGAAGAGAAATGGAATTTATTGCTCTAATAATTAGAGAAGGCACTTACACACTCCGGTCTCGGGAAGGAAAGGACCTGAAGCATCCATAGCACGCTAATCATTTAAAAAAGTACTATCCTTAAGTCAATCTTCAGTGCATGAACGGGCAAGACCCTCAGCCCTGTTGAGGGTCATGAACTTTATTTAATAAAGGCAAGTCTTCTATAATGTGCTCATTCAGACTTTATTAGCATCTATTGATCGTTTACATTATATTAGACAAAGTTGCTTGCCTGACAAGCAACCAGGGCCAAGCCTGGTCAACATTCAAAATACCCGAGTATTAGTGAACTTAATTTCTCTGTGGGTGAGATGCGGCCCTGCCCGGTTCACGTACTTAGGATGCCCGCCACGCGGTAGGGGCCACGCCCATCGGATAGCGGCCAGCTACCTCGGGTTCCTATAGTGACCGAGCAACACTGCTAGTTGTATATCTTCACACCCAGTTGATATATTGACAACCGATTCGAGTTACCCACATCGAACAAGGGCCGTGCCCGGTTGCCAGTCGCCGAGCTAGGCCATGCTCGCTAAGCAATCTTCTGAAGCTCGCCCAAGGCGATAGGGGCCCTGCCCACTCAAAAGCCTTGGCCTATATATACCAAGCACTCGGAGTGGGAGACTACGACATGTATGCCCGGGGAGAACACCGGCTGACATTGGGCAAACAGACTAAACTCCTACTCGTAAGACATCGACCTTAAAAAATATAACTTTATTATTTCTGGGTTAATCTTTGATACCATGTTGCATGATTACTTAAACAGTTATTCTTGCTCAGTATATTTTTGGGGGTTACCCCGCATACAAATGCGTTAGTACTAATAGAATGCAGGAATACGCAAGTAAAGAAGCAACTATCGAGCAAAGTCATAAAGCAGAGAAATAAGTAAGACATAAATTACAGATCATTGTTCATCGAAAGCAAGTATGTTACCAAAAAAATTACAAGTACGAGTACAAAGGGCCCATCGGCCAAACAAGATACAAAGCACCTAAGCTACATCGGGGACTGTCTGCGTGACACCAACAGCATCTTTGGTAACAGGGGCCTGCAGCTCCACTTGAAGCTGGGCAGCAGCCTCCGTGGTTCGCCCCTCCTTCTCCGCCCTCTTGGCGTCAATCAGGCTGCACACATTTACCGCCAGCGGGGTGGGGGGATCCCATGGCTCCAAACCATCATCATTATCATCCCGGGCCAAGGCATCCAGTTCGCCTTGAGTATAAGGCACCAGGTGGTGCAGCTTCCGGGCCTCCGGGCAGTACGGGTCGAGCAACGCCCATTCAGCCATTGTCCCCATGTCCACCGCTCCCGTGCCCGCCAGCATCCGCAGAATGTGATTGGTGCCCACTGCATAGTAGGGGAATATGGCCTTGCGCACTTGGGAAGCATAGGCCGGGGAGGTTTCAAACTCCTTCACCGCTTGCTCCTTGGCCGCCGCCAGCTGATCGGAAAAGGACGCTATGGCTGCTGTATCCTTAGCCGCCTGGTCCATTAAAGCCTTCATCTCGGCCTGAAGCTGGGTCCGCTACTCGATCAGGGCTTTTTCAGTGGCTTGGGATTTCTTCTGCTGGGCCACGAGCGTCGTCTTCTCCTCGGCCAGAGACTTCTTGTCGGCCTCAAGTTTTTTAGTCGCGGCAGCACTCTCCTTCAGAGATTTATCGAGAGCGGCCACTTGCTCGTTCTTGCTTTTCACTAGGCCTGCCAGCTCGACCTTCTCGGATTCGGCCTTCTTCCGGGCTTCCCTTTCCTCAGTATAGCGGTCATAAAGGTTTGTGCAAGAGGAAGCAATCTGAAAAACATTAGAAACATAAAACATATTCAGCATAAGTTTAAAGACTGATAAAAAGGAAAAAACAACCGCGGACATACCCCGCTCAAGTTTAAACCAACATGACCGAGCAAGACATGCCCGGGAGTATCCCGGTCGTGAGTAACATCCTCCTGCAGAAGTCTCTTCACAATACCCTTGCCCACCAAGCCGACGGGGCTTCCACGAGCAGATAAATCAATGTGCCCGATGTTAGGGACCTCCGACAGCCCGCTAACTATGGCTCGAGCAACAGCCACGGTAGTCGGCATCTTGTAGCCAGGATTCAGCCACGGCTTCAATGACTCCCGGGCAGTGTGTTCAGAGTCCGCGCCCCGTGGGCGGATAGGTCGATCAGCTGGCGGAGATGGCTGCCTTTTTCTTTTCCCCGCTGCCTTCGCAGCCCTGGCGGCAGCATCATCAACTAGGGCGGGTACATCAACGCAGCGGGGGGGGGAAGCGGTGTTCGGCTTCTTCGCCGCTGGAGTTTTCTTGGCCGCTGGGCCAAAAGGAACTAGGGGAACATTCTGAGGTGGTTTGCTCGCTGGAGCAGCCACCCTTCGACTCTCCTCGACCTCAAGCCTCTGGAGCTGTCTTAAGGTCATCATCGTTGCAAAGAAAAGAAAATCAGTACGATATTTGTAAACAAAGCAGTTATTTAAACAGTCAGAGAAAATAGAAACCAGGAGCAAGGGTATAAGCAGGCGTGCAGTCATGCCCGAGCCTACGGCATTCTTGGCAATCTGCTCGGAAATTCTGTCCGTGGCAATCACCCCAGTACATATGGCCCTCTTCCTCGTCGAACGTGCACAAAGGCTCAACCCCGGGTGATATGATTCCTAGACGCGTACTCGCGATGGAAGAATCAAAGGGCACGTAGCACGACAAGCGAAGAACGTTAATGAATTGATGGATTGTGACACCTTGACCCAATGCTACGATCCGTTATTGAACGTGGTACTCCGCGATCCAATTACGAGACGAACACGAACCTTGGTATAAGGAAGAACGCCACAATAGGGATGAATATCCTATTGATAAGTTCGGGTTTCGATTACTTAGCCTCTCACCAAATAATCACAAGTTCAACGAAGAACAAGAAGGTTTTGAAAAACACTCAAAAACTATATTAATCAATAATCATAAAGTTGTCTCCAAAACAATAAGTCACAACCCTTATTTATATGGGTTGTGAATCCTAATCCTAGAATAAAAGGATAAACTAAAATAAAAGGAAACAACTTACCTAATCTATGTAGGCAACAATTAGGTAAGATACCTATTCTAATTAGGAAACATAAAACAACCAAAATAAGGAAAATCTACCAATCCCGTTTTTCTACAAGGCTCACTTTGTAAAGTGCCTGGAATCTTCCCCTAACCTTAATTTAACATAGGAAAACAACCCCTTAGGGTTTAGGAACCATAAGGACATCATTTTGGTCCATTTTGTGCTTCCAAGTTGATCCTTGTGCCTCCTAGGTCGTAGACCAACCTTACGGGAACTCTTGAGCCTCGAACCTTGCACTTTTGAACCCTCAAACCTTGATCTCCAAGCTTCCAATGTCTCTCCCTTGCTTGTGACAATCTTGGTTCTTGGTTTGTGGTCAGAATCATATCATTCCCTCTCTCTTGAAAAGGATTTGTCCTCAAATCAAGACCTACATCACATAGACACGATTTAGCAACCAAGATATAGTCTCTAAAATTATGCTTACCATATGATTTCATGTCGTCGATTTGCTGAAACTCTCCATGTTTGCAAACCGTTCCATGCAAGTTCATGTATCTCCAATCACCGGGATCAAAGACCATTATAGCTTGTCTTTCCATCGGTACACTTTGGTACTCCATCAAGATTTTCATCTTCAGCTGTATAATAAACACAACAAAACGATGTGCTACAACAAGAACAACATTGTTAGCACACAATTGGTTATGTATCAATTTACCACCACACGAAATTTACTTAATATTATGAAAGGACTCGTCTTTTCGAATATACAACTCAAAGCCCCTCCAATTGGAATTTCGATCCACATTCAAACACATCCACACCCTATCTCCGGGTTCAAATATCAATCTAACGTAGGCGCCCCTTATTACAATGATGAGCAACACTAAAGGATTATGTAACATAAATATATCAATATCATCATAAAACAATGATCTCAATGATAAGTATTCCTTATGCCACACAATTCTATCAAAATATTTGCTCTCATGCATTAAACTATCATACAACAATGCTTTCTCATGGACACCCTCAACACAAGGTTCACAACCTTCCCAAGTATTTGCATGCTTATAAAGAATTGCATCTAACAAAGAAGATAAAACTTTATGTATATCATGCAATCCATAAATCTTATGAAACATCAGCGCATCATGGGAAACTTCAACAATCTTATGACATGCAACAAAATAATTCATCATAGAAACATCATGCATAATCACAAGTTTAGAACTCACATCTTGGTGAAACTTAGAAATCCCCAATGCAAAATTCAGAATATTCTTTCCAACTTGCAATGCACAATTCAATCCTACCATATTGACAACCAATGTACCATCCATGAATGGATCCACATACGAATGATTAGGTATATGCAATGTCAAATTTAAGTCATCACCAATATATTCACCATATTTCATCAAATCACTTAGACCATGGTGACTAACAAAATCTTGCAATAAAAACTTTCTACACATGTCAAGTGGTCTAACAATCTTTCTCATGAATACGACATTCACAAGGCTAATAAGATTTTTCAAAGCAACACCTCTCTCAATTCTGAATTTCTCACCAAGGTTATGGTGTACATCATATAATAAATTAATTGGTTTAACAATCTCACCCATGACACGAGTGTCCACAAATCTGGTCAATTGTCCAAACTCAACAACAACTCTATTGAGCTTATTATCAATGTCATGGTTCTTAACATGCAACAATTCACCACACAACTTATTCTTCCAAGAAAGATTAAGATCATACCTTTGAGAAAATGTAGGTTCTACAACAATCTCCTTACCTTGTTGGTATTCCTTCTTGAATCTCACAATTTCTTTTGGTGATGCCTCTTGAAAAGTTTGTGAAAAAGAAACAATAGATTTTGGCAATACAACATTAACTTGATTAGTATCAAAATTTGCCTCAATTTCTTTCTCTTTCTCACACTCTTTCTTTTTCTCACACACACTAATTTTTCTCTCCTTTTGCCCGGTTATCTCACATCTTTCACTAGTCTCTAAAACCGGCCTCTCACTCTCGTTTTCACTCAAGCTCTCCTTTTTCTTGGCTATCTCACAAAACTCACTTTTATCTCTAGCCAAACTCTCATTATTTTCACTTGAGCTCTCCTTTTTCTTGGCTATCTCACTCTCCTCACTTTGCTCTCTAGCCAAACTCTCTTTATTTTCTCTCAAACTCTTTTTTTTAAAAGCTTCTCTATTTTCTTTTCCTCACTAGCCTTTCTCTCTTCACTAGCTATTGAGCTTATCATCATAAAATTATCATAAGCTTGTGTTGGAGTCAATGGTACAAGTTTAATGGTTATTTGATCATGCACAAAAGAATGTCTTTTTGTGTTGCCATCATAAGCAACATTCCTCTCAACTTGCCAAGGTCGCCCTAGCAATAAATGAGTTTGTCGTATTGGCACCACATCACACATCACCTCATCTTCATATTTTCTAATCTTGAACTTCACAAGAACTTGCTTGTTCACTCTCAACATACCTCCTCCATTCAAGCATTGCAACTTGTAGGGTTTAGGATGCTTGGTTGTAGGTAACCCTAATTTCTCAACCATGGTCACACTAGCAACATTAGTACAACTATTTCCATCAATGATCACCCCCACAAACTCGCTCTTGCACTTTGCACTTAGTAAAGAAAATTTTCTCCTTTTCAATCTCTTCAATAGTTGGAACTCTCACTTCTAACATCCTCCTAACTACCATATTGTTTTCTCTCTCATCACCTATTGGAAAAGGTTTAGAAGAATTTTTGTCACCCTTATTTACCTCCACTTCTTTTAGTTTTGGGTTCTTAATTTGCAACCGAAGATCCTTCCAATATTTCTCAAAATTAATTTTTTCATCTATTCTACGTCTTGGCACATCATTAGGTTCATTACCTCCCTCTTTTGTTCTTTTCTTTCTTTCACGACAAATTTTCCCAATCTCATCCATTAGATCCTCCTTTTGCTCCCTCATAGTTTTATGCAAATCTCTCACAAAACCTTCCATATAAAGTCTCATATTAAAGGTAGGAACATCATTCTCACTAGTTTTAGACATGGTGTACCTGCAAGAAATTTTATTAGCAAAATAAAATCACCTCACCCACTCCCTTACGTGTATCACTCAATTAATGTCACTTCTCTCGTGTTTACCTACTCTCCCTCACTTTCAATTCCTCCAAGTTCTAAAAGAACTAAGCAATTAAAATAGTGATTAACAAAGCAAGCAAAACCAAGAAACTTAATCAATAAGAATCACGTGTAGAGAAAAGAAAATTAAGAGTGGAATTTCAAGGATGATTGGCTCAACGATTATTTTGTAAAAGAAGATTCAATTTTAATTCTTGAACCTAGATGATGATAATACTTCAAGCTTCTCAATTTGCACAACTAGCAATTTCCAATTCCAAGCAATCACAATTTTTCGGCAACTAGCAATTTTTTTTTTTTCAGATTTCAGATTTTTTTTTGAATCTGAATTTTCTGTATTTTTTTTAATTTTCGGACCTGTTTTCTTTTTTTCTTTTTGTGTCCGAATTCTTTCTTTTTTTTTTGTAATCAAGCTGTCCGAAATAAATAATTAAAAACAGTAGAATTTTTTTTGATATGAACAGTAATGAACAGTACCGGATGAACAGTGCCGGCGGCGTGAACAGTAACCCGGGTGAACATCACGGTGAACAGTAAATTCCGGCTATGAACAGTACGTCGTGAACAGTAAAAACTGTGAACATTTTTTTTTTTTTGAGATTTATAACCTTAGAAGATTTAGGGTTTGAAATAACAAAAACAAATAAATCGAAAAGAACAAATTAGGATTGAAGACCCTAATTCGAAGTAGGAAGAGAAACAAATTGATAATCAAAACAAGAACAATTTAAAGTAAGATAGATTGTGGAAACGAACCTTTGCTCTGATACCAAATGATATGATTCCTAGACGCGTACTCGCGATGGAGGAATCAAAGAGCACGCAGCACGACAAGCGAAGAACGTTAATGAATTGATGGATTGTGACACCTTGACCCAATGCTACGATCCGTTATTGAACGTGGTACTCCGCGATCCAATTACGAGACGAACACGAACCTTGGTATAAGGAAGAACGCCACAATAGGGATGAATATCCTATTGATAAGTTCGGGTTTCGATTACTTAGCCTCTCACCAAATAATCACAAGTTCAACGAAGAACAAGGAGGTTTTGAAAAACACTCAAAAACTATATTAATCAATAATCATAAAGTTGTCTCCAAAACAATAAGTCACAACCCTTATTTATATGGGTTGTGAATCCTAATCCTAGAATAAAAGGATAAACTAAAATAAAAGGAAACAACTTACCTAATCTATGTAGGCAACAATTAGGTAAGATACCTATTCTAATTAGGAAACATAAAACCAAAATAAGGAAAATCTACCAATCCCGTTTTTCTACAAGGCTCACTTTGTAAAGTGCCTAGAATCTTCCCCTAACCCTAATTTAACATAGGAAAACAACCCCTTAGGGTTTAGGAACCATAAGGACATCATTTTGGTCCATTTTGTGCTTCCAAGTTGATCCTTGTGCCTCCTAGGTCGTAGACCAACCTTACGGGAACTCTTGAGCCTCGAACCTTGCACTTTTGAACCCTCAAACCTTGATCTCCAAGCTTCCAATGTCTCTCCCTTGCTTGTGACAATCTTGGTTCTTGGTTGGTGGTCAGAATCATATCACCGGGAACAGTTGCCCGGAGCACCCCGGCCAAGCGAAGATTTATGGGGTTACAACACAACTCCTTCCAGTCAAATAGATACTCTTGGCTGATCCGCCTCTCCCTTTCCATCACGCACCCTAGAGCATCCCGGATAACGGCCAAACGACCAGTGTCCCCGGTTTGGAAGCTAACTTGAGGAAGCTTGGGAACATGGATACTAGTCCGACTCATTGGCATTATTGGCCAGCCCGTCCTTGATTCGACCAAAAGGCCTCTACGGTCCCAAGCCTCAACCCTACCCGGGACATCAGAAAGGATTCTGAGGAAGCTGGAATTTGACCTTGCGTTGACCCGGCCATGAGCATCGACGGTCAGAATGAACAAGCGCCGGAATATTTTGAGAGTAGGCTCTATACGTAGCAACCGGCACACCACAATATATGCCATCAGGGCCCGGATGGTATTCAAAGATCGATCGATCACCCCATCGGGCGAGAAAGTCTTCGAAATTGAGGAAAAGGGGTCCGGGGCAAGCGGAGCCCCCCACCGAAACGAAGAAGAGCAGTTTACCATCTTGCTCGCGGGGGAATTCGCCATCAACTAGCACTGCCTTCTCTACTCGATAATCTTTAGCCTCTATTCCCAGGGAGGTAAACCAGGCGGTGAGTTTGGACGGAGAATTTAGAGAGGCCCAGTGAGCTACATAAAGCGTCTCATCGGCATCGGACATCCAGGCCAGGGTAGGGGCAGAAGTAGTAGCCTCGTTCTCCGTACGCATGGCCCGTCTCCTCCGCGCAATAGGGATGTTATCAGAATCCTCCTCAACCGAGTTGCAGGCCTCGTTGACAGCCAAAGTTTCCTCAGCACTGGGTAACATAACGTCATCAGCCCACTCTTCGAGCATGGGTTCCTCTTGCTCGGCCAACCGTGCGTGGCCCTACCCGCCGGTGGCCAAGCGGCCTTGCTCCACTTCTCCTTCGGACAAGCTCGAGGCGGACAAAGCAATTACGGGCACATGGGCTTGTGAGGCCACGGGCACGCGGGGTCGCGCAGCTACGACCTCACCGGCCACATGTGGGTTCCCGGGATGCGGTGCTCCCGCGCCCCGAGCGCCCTTGGATAGGGGTGCGCGTACGTGTGGATGCGGTGACATCCACTGCTCACGTTCCACCCTCCCTTGTTTAGGGGAGGACAAAATCAAAAGTGCGGGAGGAGTGCTGTCGGAATAGCGCGTTGGAATGCGCCTCAGTTGCCTTTAGTGGATTTTGATCCAATATGGGAGCTTTGGGTTTCCCACATCATGTTATCCCTAGTTTAGGGGATACCAGAATATGGGAATGCATCACCCTTCTATTCCCATTTTCCCTTTTTTAGGGAAAAACGTGAAAGTGCAAGGAAGGAATGTTGCAGCTCCCCCACTATGGATTTAATGAAAATAGCCTTATGGCCTATCTCGGATCACTATGGGTGTTTTGGGTTTTCTACGTCAAGTTATCCCTTGTTTAGAGGATACCAGGACATAGGAATACATCACCTTTCCATTCCCATTCTCCCTTTTTTAGGGGAGAACGTGAAAGTGCAAAGAAAGATGTTGCGAGGCCCCACTGGATCCAAAATGTTTTTAGAGTCGCCATCTTTATTTTGAGGAATAAATAAAGCAAAACCAAAAAAAGAAAACCAGAGATAATGAAAACGGGTTCGGAGGCTAAGTTACGAGTTGGGAAGGTGCTAGGCACCCAACTCGTCCTTTCGGTCTCAAAACGGTTTTTGGCTAAAGTATGCTTTTTGTTATATTTATTTAACAGATAAATAAAGCATTAACTGCCTACAAATACATCCGTTACATCTATATTATTTACGGACTTGCAACAGTCTCTTTTACAAACAATTACAAATATACTTGAAAATATTTGGCCATTATAACGGCTACATTTAGTATTATTTCCTAGCTAAATCCGGGCAGCATAACTGCTTATATATTTAAATTAGGCCGGATTGGAAATAATACTCTTACAAATAAAGACTTTAATGAATAAATAAAGCAAATAATTACAAATATATCTTAAAACATTTGGCCATAATAACGGCTACATTTAGTACTATTTCCTAATTAAATCCGGGCAGCACAACTGCTTGTATATCTACATTGAGTCGGATTGGAAATAATACTATTTTACAGAATGAAAAACTTTAAAATAAAACTTACAGACAGACTAAGGTGTGCTCGCCCTGTCTCTCTCGGGGAGAGAGAGTCTTTTTTTGTTGTTGTTGTTGTGTGTTGTGTGAATTTGGGCAGCGTGATTGCTTCTGAAAGTTACTTTCGGCCTTGGGGTTTGGGCAGGGTAACTGTTTGTGTTTGGTTGTTTGTTGGCTTGAGGTAGGCTAAAATCGGGCAGAATAACGGCTTATTTCTGGCTGTTTCGGCCTTTTAAATTGGGCAGAGCAACTGCTCTTTCCACGATTTTTGGACCGGGGAAAAAGGGTGGATACCTAGCTGGGGGGCTAAGTCTCACTCCTACCTGGTGGTTTTGTGTTTGGAGGAAGTTTGGGAGAGTTTCGAGGCTTTTTGAGGTGATCACTCACTATCTCACACCGCTCTCTATTTCTCCAGCGTAACGAGAACGCGGAGAAGCTTTACGCAAAAATTCTGTTCTGAAATGAGGAGCCGGGAGCCTCTATTTATAGGAGAAAACTGGGACACCGAAGGAATTAAATTTCCTTCTCTGCGCATCGTTTGAGTGTACACTGTGCTGAATTTGTTGCATTTTACGGTAAATGTTTGTGTACTGTAGCAGGCAGGAAAGAGTTTTGGGCGCCATGCCCATGGTTTTTGGGCGCCAAGCCCAAATTCCTTGGTGGCCATGCCCACTATTCAAACTTTGTTCATTTTGAGCACTTTGGTCCCTTGCAGTTCGTCCTTTTGCGCATCCTGCTTTGTCCTTTTGCACTTTTGACCCTGTAACTTGACATTTGTTAATGTTTTAACATGTCTTGATATTTTATGTCATGTCACATAACAGGGGTACGAAATTGGGGTGTCTACAGAGCCCCTCAACGATGGAGTCTACGGGTAACCCGCAGCTTACTGAGTAGACGAACATCGTTGATAAGAATAGACTCTCCAATTTCGTTCAATTACAAAACGAGGGAGAAAGATGTAGCAGGTAGCAGTTATAATGCAGCAATTTATCAAACCTCCATATCCTAGACATTTTTAGTCGGTTATAGCAGGTTATCGCAGTTTTTAAGCAGATATGTAAATTGAGTGCTCTGATGGTCGGACCTACTAATGTAGGCTGCTTACGTATCCCTTAATAAAATGAATTAGACCAAACGTAGTTCGGCCTAAGCCGAAACAAACAACCAATGAGGATGTTGTGCTCTTTTCTGGGTCAAACCCGTCCGAGAACACAAATGAAGAAAAGATTTTGATGTTTTTCGAAAAGCCGTATTCTTACGGTCCGAAACCGTTGTCAAATACGGTATGAAGATTTTTGTGTATTTCGAAAACCATATTTCACCCGGAAAATACCTGTCGATGAAATACGTTAAGAGGCATTTTCAAAATCATGTCTGGCTGGCCATATCTCCGATTTCCAAACATAATAAGAAAACTTCAAATTTTCGAAAACTGTATTCGACCGATAAACTGTCGTCGAATACGACAAAAGGGGAATTTTCTTCAAATTTTCGAAAACTGTATCCAACCGATCAAAATCCGTCGCTGGATATGACAAAGAGATTTTTCTTTTCTTCTTCCTCTTCTTCTTTTTCTTTTTTTCTTTTTTTTTTTTTTTGAATATTCCTCTTTTTTTTTCCTTTTTTTTTTGAAACAAAAACTTTTTGAAAAATATTTTTCTTTTATTTCTGAAAGCAAAATAAGAAGATCTTACCTTTCTTACCTGTTTTTGCTTTTGACTGCTGTTGTTGGTTCAGCTGATTTGGCTATTTCCGATGTTCTGACTTTTCATACTGGGGAATTCCATCTCTCACTTTTTGTTTTGTTTGTTTGTTTTTTTTCTTTTCTTCTTTTTTTCTTTCTTTTCTTCTTGCATTTTTTTTCTTTGACTCTTTTTTTTTATGGCATTATTTTTCTTTGACTCTTTATTTTTCTTTGATTTATTGATTTTTCTTTTCTTTCTTTTTTTTTTTTTGCATTTCTTTTTTTTTCGTTTTTTGAAAAAGAAAGGAGGCTTACCTTTGCCGCTGAATTTTCTTTGATTGATTGATTGATTTTTGTTGATGCTTATTTGCTTGGAGGGGGAAAAGTGAAAATTCCACTTTTTCCTCCCTTTTGTCTTACGGGATGAACGAAATTTCATTTCCTCCTTCTCTGCTTCTGCTTCTCCATTGCCGATGACGAGCTCTCTGCCATTTCTCTCTTTTTTTCATTTTCTCTCTTTTTCTCAAGGAGATATGACTGTGGCTCAGTATTCAGTGAAGTTCACAGAGTTGGCTCGTTACTGTGGTTACTTAGTACCAGATGAGGCTAAGAAGACCCACCGGTTTGTAAAAGTCCTAAAGATGAAGTATCGTAGGCAGCTTATTCCCTTACAGCTCACGGAGTACCGAGATGCTGTGGATCGTGCTTATGCGATGGAGTTGGACATCGAGGAGTATGCTCAAAAGAGAACCTCGAGGACTATTAAGAGTCATGATAATATTGGAGGGCAAGTAGTACCTCAGAAAGTTAATCAAGGAATCACACGTACTGGTAGACAGAGTGATGTTCCTACCTCTAGTCGGAGACGACGAGGTGGTGAGTTGATATGTAATTTTTGTATGAGGACAGGACATGCCGAGAACAGATGTTGGGGCAAGGCAGGAAAGTGCTTTGCTTGTGGCGGTGATCATGTTCGTAAAGATTGCCCGAAGATGAGGGTTAATCAGTCTGGGAGTACTAGTCGACAATCTGGTGGCTCCAAGAGAGATGGTGATGGTCGACCTAGAGTTTGATGTCGTGTGCGCGTGGCGGTTGGCCATTGCGGAGTTTTGAAACCTATCCGAATAGGAAGGTATGCTCTCGTGTATATATATATTATACCGTTACTGCTATTATTGTTATTATGAGTACACGTCTTATCGGTAGCTCATGTGCATTCATACATACATTACATGGTGTATTGCATAATATTGGTTTATTGTTTGATTGGGGATAATGCCCCAATGTGGTGTTGGTATGTGATATTGTTTGATTTGTGAATTACCGGTAGGTAATCACACATGGTTTGTGGATTCTTGTGTAGTCTGTGTATATATAGGACTATACTATGTATAAAGGGCATTGGGGATGAATTTATGTTACGACGATAGTAATCGATGGTTTTATGGGGTTACAGTTTTGTAGGTCTATATTAAGAGCCGGGGTATGAATATTTGTATATATGTGTATATATATATGAAGCATGAATTGTATGATGATACTTATTGGTTTGACATGATACTTGTATATCCTGTGGGGATATATTTAAGGTGATGAATAATATACATCTATAATATTGTTTATGATTATTATGCGAGTAGGATACACTCGATAAGTGCGAAAGTTAAGTGTTGCGATCTATGGCTTGATTTTTGTACGCGGACAAGTATGATGTCCCACCGCAATTTTGTTGAAGTTTGTGTGTTTTGGGGACGTTAGAATTTGCGTTGGTTATAGCCTTGGTCTAGAATTTAAGAAAGGTTGGAATTGTGGAGTATAGACGTTACGACTACTAGTAGCCGCGTCGGTGCGTGGTGACTTCTAGCGAGTTTTCATGGTTGTGTACTAGGTACACGAGTTTTGTGATAAATATGATTGTTGTTTGTCAAGATAATAGACCTTGTTACTTGACTTGATTTCATTCAGTTATGTGCATTAGTTGTAGGGAACACCTACTTGATGCATCTACATTATAGTATATTGAATTCTCATTTCATAATTATTATCTCCTGCTCATTCATTTCATTAGCATAGGAGACTATTAAAGGATGCTTAAAACTTTTAATCATGAACCTTCAGCATCCTTGCAAAGTTTTGAAAATCCAATTTAGCCTGTACCTAAATTGGTGATCAAAAGAGGTTCGTTGTTGGACTAGGATTGGTATGAGTTATGGTAGAAATTGACTATACTCGTTACCAAATGGAATGGACACAAATGGAAAGAATTTTCAAAACATTTCATTGTTGTGCTCTTATGTGTTCTTACCCGCGATAGGGAGATCGCGAGTATTACTTGCGTGGCTTGAAATGTCAATTTGATTGCCTCTGATTTGGTTGAGAATTGCTCTATAGGCAATTATTACTTCTTGTGACTTAAGATCTATTATACGCGAATTATAAGATGTGCCCCGGGACAAATAGTTTCGGTAGTTGAATGTTTATGGTATGCTTGAACTTGTTTTCATGTTAAACTTTGGGGTTGTGTACAAGATTGGTTAGTGTTGTTCGTATGTGTTTTCGCGACTCGAATATGAGTTATATTATTTCCAATCTAAAGAGTTTAATGTTGTTGTGCCTATTGAGAGGTATTGAAACCTAAGTTTGGATCACGGTAGTTTGATCCTCATATACTTGGTTTGGTTATTGTGATGGTAGACTCGGAGACTGAGTCTAGGTTTATGGTTTTGAGCATCGAGTGTTCACTCGGGATTGTGAGGCACCGTAGTGGTGTCTGGGTATTCCATGTTGAGGTGATGACCTGGCATTGGTTTGAGATACTGTTTAGAATTCGGGACGAATTCTTTTTAAGGGGGAGAGGATGTAAGATCCCGATTCCCGGTTAGCTTGAATTGCGTGCAATGCTCGCATTTCTTCTTTGTTTGATTGCTCATTTGGTTTGTGAGAGGGTCTAAATGTGTATGAGAGATCACATTAAGACTAAAACACTTTTAAGAGATGTCATATAGTTATTGACTTGCTAAAGTCAAAAGTCGTAACCCGACGATAGTCGAAATGCGACGCGATTGATAGTTTATTCGGTTTTGCTGCCCGACCTCGCTTTTGGTCCTAGATCTTTACATGATGATTAAATAACATGTTTAGATATGTTATGCTCCTAGTAGGATGCATTCCTTAAGTCTCGTGAAGTTTTTATGCTCCGAGGATAGCAATTCTCCTTATCGCGTAGTTTGAGATTGAGCCGGGTGATCGTCTCGTCTTTCGGGAACTCATTTCCCCTATCTAATGTTCATCATCTAAGAGGCATTCAGGCCTATTTTGTAGCCCTTATAGGTGTTTACAATCATGGGTTATTACCCATCGGTTTGTGGTTTCATTCGACGTTTCGTTAGCAAGTTGTTACGTCTTGTGTCGGTTTCGCCCTGGGTTGTTTCGGGTGTTGTTTATGGGAGTTTAGACCTACTTTAAAAGTTGTTTGAGACTTGGATGGTTTAGTTTAGTGTTTAAGGACTTTGAGGGTTGAATTATAAGTCATTTTGAAGCTTTAAGGCTCGAGGATGCATGCAGGAGAGTTCGAGGTCGAGCAACGAAGAAACAAAGGTGGGATGGCTTTGCAACAGAAGGAAGCACTCGCATGGTTATGGCACCGTGCGACCGCATTGAAGCCTGGCCCTGTTACGGGATTTTTCACTTGTTTTGGCAATTGGTCTAACCTAACCCTACCCAAACCCATTCTAACCCACTCCTAAACCTTCCTAACTATCTTAAGACATATCCTAACCATCTAATTGAGTTTTGGAGGTGGATTATTGGGGTTAATTAAAGGGAAACAACCCCACTAATCTAAACCACACCCATTTAGTTTCTAACACATATAAGCCACAAACACACAACTGAAGCCTCCCATATTCAGCCACCACTCCACAAAAACATGGGAGACACCTTAGAGAGCTTGAGAGAGAGGAGATTTCTAGGGTTCTTGAGGGTTCAATCTTGGAGGCCATAGCTTGGGACCTTCTTCCCCCAATCTACACCATAGATTTGAAGAGAAGGTTGAGGAGAACAACACCATCACCAAGGATTTCGGGTTTGTGACTTGAGAGGGCTGAACCAAGGTAAGTTACTACCTCTCTTCCTCTTTCTTTTGGCTCCATTGACCCTAGGGAAACAATCATATTTGCTAAGTGAGGTCAATGGATGCAATTTCTAGGGTTTTTAGAGATTCCATGAACCCTAGGTTTCCAATTGTTGATAGAGCTTGGTTGAACCTATGTGAGACCTTGATTTATATGAAATTCATATGCTATATGGTCTATTAAACTTTGCTATGTGAATTATCCATGAGTATTGAGCTTGATTTGGTAGAGATTCTTGGAAGGGGGTTTTACCCAAATTATGACTTGGCTTATAAATCATAGTTGTAAGCTTGATTATTATGTTATATATGTCTAGTAGAGTATATTAGACCATGTTGTGTGATTAAATCATATTTTGGAGAATATGATTGGTAAGGTGAACTAAATGAAGTTATGCTCAAATTGATGAATTTGTTCTAGGTTGCATTGATAAATGTTTTGTTGGGTTTATGTGAGTTCAATGAACTTGGGAAAATGGATATTGATGATAGTTATGAATATTGGAGGTATTGAGACCCATGGCCTCTATGCCCTAAATTTTAGAAATGGTAGATTGGACTCAACAGAGTCATTATAAGTTCGATAATGTGCTAAACGAACTTGGGTGGAAATCCTACGACGATTGGATTTCGTTTGATTAATGAAGTGAAACACATAATTTCCAAACTTTAAATGGATTATGATTGTGACGTGTTGTGGGGATTTTTAGTCTTGGGAATTAAGCCCGAATGACTATTGGGATTTGGTTGTCAACTTTAATGAATTATTACGGTATGGATTTATGAAACACATAAAGAATGAAATGTGGTAGTAAGACTCAACGGAGTCGTTATAAGGCCAATAAAATGATAAAGAGCCTTGGGTTGAAACCCTACAATGTTTGGGTTTGTTTAGGTCATGTTTGTGCACACCGTGGGGTTTTTGGTTTGTGCCCAATGGAGACACTCATGGTATGGAGACTTATTAGAAATATATCTTGAGCATGCTTGTTAGAGCATGGGACAATAGAGACCCACGTATGGTCACGAGAATATTTAAGAGAAGATTAAGAAAGAATTCTCTTCTTAAGGATTTTGGTTGCGTGTATATGAAAACATTTGTGAGAAAGTGACTACGGAGTAGTCATGTTGTTCTTGAGCATGGAATTGGCGATGTCGATCATGTATGACGATTAGGACAATGATTGAGTCCGGTGTACTTAAAATAAATACTAAAATAATAAGTCTTGAATTGTGGATATTTTGAGACTAACGTAGTAGTCTTTGGTTTGGTTTGAGTTGAGGATTATGGTAGACCTCACATTATGTTTTATTAAGCTTGCATGCTATACTTGATTTGGGTGATGACTTGAGGAATAATAAGTACCTCAATATGTAATTTTTGAACTAAACTTGTAAGTTAGTTAAACACATTGGTTATATGCAAATATATGCATTGTTCATGATACTTGGTAGAACATTATGTCCTACTTGATTTTATGCAATTATGTGCATGGTTTATGAGATTTCGTAGAGCAATATGTCCTACGTGGTTATATGCAATTATGTGCATGGTTTATGAGATTGTTGTAGAGCATTATGTCCTACATGATTTAATGAGCCCGATAATAATGAACTTGGTCTCATTGGTTTATGCAAGTAAATATCTACTTGATCATTTTGGTTTAAGTCCAACTGGCGGGTTTGGTTGTTGTGTCGGCAATGAGACGATTCATAGTCTTTGGAAACAATCGCTATGAATCGTTGCATTGGATCCATTTCTCCTCACTATTTGGCCAATAGTGGGATGTGGTCTTGGGATAGAGCCATCTAGCCTACTTTCGAGCTCCCATTTCTCATCCCGAGGCGGATGAATGTAGCAGTACTCATTAAGGGAAACCGATGAGTTGTGATTATTTGGGGACGAAACCCCAGGGTTTGATTGATTGGGTATTGAGCCCGGATCTTGGTTTGAGATTGGATCTCATGGTAAGTTGGTTGGGTGTTGGACCTGGATTTGGTTGTAACGGTTCGATTTACGTTTCCTGTTACACATGTTTATTTATGAGCATTTATATGAAAGATATTATGCTACATGATTTATGTGAGTTTATGTGCTTTAAAAATTAAGTACATGTTTCTTGTTGGTATACTAGCATGATACCATGATTTTTATATGATTGCACATTATGCCATGCCATGACATAATATGCCATATAGTTGCATTTAGAAACTTACTGGGTCATTATGGCTCACTCTGTGTGATTATTTTCCCTAGTGTGTGCGTGATCCCGTTACGCTGGCGACTTCGGATAGCGATTTCTAGCAGGTGGTCTTCCAGGCAATAAGCTTAGAGATATTATTATTATTATTGTATTTGTTTGTGAGACACGGATGTAAAGTTATATAGACTTTACTGGGTAGTTTATGTTAGTATTTTATTGTTATGTATTTGGGAGTCGGCTAATATAGCCGAGTTGTTGTATCTTTTAGAAATTATTTCCCGTTGTCATTTCGAGCATGTGTGGCTCGTTTATTCTAGTACTGTGTTATGGTTGTTCCTACCTCCGACAGCTTTAGTCGTGAGATCTTGGTTGGTGGTTTAGTATTGATATTATAATGCTATAGTTGAATTGTCCCTCCGTCATGTTGTAGCCGTTGAGTGGTGTTTATCAGGTTGGGATTTTGTTAGTTGCCGGCCTTTGGTTGCCGATGGTTTGTTGCGCGTGTCTAATGTTGCGTCACGTGCGTCAAATTTTTGGGCCGAGAGATTTACTATCTCTTTGGTTGTTTATATTTCGGAGCTTGTTAGCTCGGGTCCCATTTGTTTTTTTTTTCTTCCGCAGGTTTTAGTTTTTATTATCATGTATCGTCGTTATGGCTATGTCTTCTTGTCTTGAGCTTGTTGGCTCGTCTTTTGACTCGCGCCATTATGCTTAGCAGGTGCTTGTATGTCTCTTAGCTTGTCCTGACGGCACGACCTTGGGATCTCGTCTTGGGATATGGGTCGGGTAAATCGCCGACGTGGCGCTTCGATTAGGGAACAGGTTACGGTGGATATTAAATGCACTGGTGGCTTTGTCAAAAATAAGTGGGTTGACCGCTGTTAGGGGGTTGGTGGTTGCGTGTAGCGGCTTTACCGGGTCTGGGGAAGCTTCTTTGTCAGACCTAGTGAACATTGACCTAAGGCCGAGGCTGAGCGGTCTATGGGTAGTGGGCTATTGCTGTCGAGGTCGAGGGTACTGGAAGCCACTCTAGTTGCCGAGGTCGAGGGTGTTGGAAGCCACGGGTTTTGCTTGCCACTTGTCTCCAGCGAGCTCGCGTCATCTCGGTGGTATATGCTCGACGGCTTTGCTGAATCTGCTAGTGGTTTTCATACTGGGGCCCGTAATTGTGCCGAGGATGATTTCCTCGGTTTCATCGTTTCAAGCCAAAAACATTAACTAACTAAATTTGAAATACTAAAAAACCAATTGTGGTTATCAAAAAATTAAATGTTAAATCCATTTATTTAATTTGATAGTGACAAGCACTTGGTGCATTTGTGTTCGCCATTTTTTTCCCGCCCAGGACATTTCATGAGCAAGTGCATCCCTATATTGAAAGTGGGCCCCATTTGGAATTTGAAATTTGACCTTGGGTATTTATGATTAGGAGAGAGTGGTTAGAGCAATGAGTATTTATGATTAGGAAAGAGAGGGTTATTAATACTCCATTGAGGAGTAATAGATGTTTCAGGCCACGTAGATATTGACCTCTAGTCTATAATCTATACTACTCCCTTCGTTTTTAAAACCTTGAATGTAAAGAAGAGAATTGATGAAATACTGTAAGAGATAGATAGGGGCAAAAGTGAAAATTCATACAAATACCAATATTAATAATCAAGTTAAATGTGTTTTTTTAAACGGTGTGTCAAATCAATTAGGACGATAATTTAGAGACGAAGCGAGTATTTAATGATTGACCTTGGGGAAATAAAATAAAAAGGATGTAGTGAATAGTAGGTAAGAAAAAAAGGGAGTATTTGGCATAAGGAAAGTGAGGGTTATCAATACTCCATTGCGAAGAAATCTATAATCTATACTAGTATAAGCATTCAATACCGACCAGTTTGGGTATATTGAGCGGCATTAAATGTCTCCCTGTTGCAAATCCTCCAGTCTACTGCGTCGTTGGCGATCAAAAATTACTAGTTACTAGACCCTATAAAAAATATCGTTCTTTTCACATTGCATCAATACTACTCCATTTGGTAAGGAAGACATTAAAAGGGTTCATGATGAGATTTTATATTCCTTTCATTTCAACCAACAAAAGAGAGTGATTCAACCAAGTATTTAACAATAGGTCACTAAGATAGTTGTTACAAAAATCTAATTGACTAGAATTATACTTTGAGCATCACTTAATAACGAAATCATTTAGGCTAACCTGTGGCCTAATTTGGCCGCTTTTAGATGGGCAAATACTTTCTCGAGCTTGCTCATCCTGGCTTCAAATTCTGATCCTAATGTTTCAAGCTCGTCAAGCCTGCTACTTTCTACTTTCTCTCTGTTGAAGCAAACAGTACCCTTACTTCCACCTTTACAAGGTGGAGTTGCTATTCTACTCACAGTCGCATCTTGTCCGGCTTCATCATATCCTTCCCTTTCGAGTTCACTTTTGGCTATATTTTCCTTCTCAAAAGTTTCATAATCCACAGCTGTCCATGATGGTCTTTGCATTAGAGCACTCATTGAAGGCTCTCTATTACCGCTTGCTATGCTAGTAACATCTTTAGCTATTGTTGGTTGACTATCATCCGAAGAACTACACACTTGTACCATAGGACTTCTTGGAGGAAAACCAGGAGGAACAAGGGCATCATAGGCCGATTTCTTTCCATTTGAATCCACTAGAATTGAACTCGTTGAAATCTTCATTGGCAGCTTCTTTCTCTTTAATATCTTGATGATTTTTCCTGAATTTAACATTCTATTTTCCTCAACAACCTTAACTTCATCTTTCTCAATAAACTGATTCCACCAATTCAAGTATCTAGTGGTAACACAAGGCTCAAAGAATTGTGATGGAAAATACAGTTTCCCATCCTCAATCGGTTTCGTGTAATTTCTCCACGCAATTTTAGCACTTGCATTGGCTCGTGGCACATGATTAGGTATATCTTGACCCAAACCAAATTGCATAGCAACTCTATGCGGAAGGTATTGCTCAATGCAGTCACAATCTATCCCAATAAGCTCAGAAACCCTCAAACATCAAGCAAACGAATCTAGTTCTTCATCGTATCCACAATCCACCAATATCCAGCCATCCTTCTCATTGTAAAACTTCCTAGCCCACATACCATAATAAGGGTACCAACACAAATCTTTAAAAGACGAGTTGGTCGTTAGTCTTACATAATCCATGCTCACATTCTTATCATCCCACCTAGCGAAGAGTTGATCACCATTTTCGATTTCATTTGGATTAAGTGACGGCATTGGGAATCTCTCGAAAACCCAAACTTGAAGTAACTGTAAAGGTGACCAAACTGCCCACGTTAAAGCATTATCTTCATTAGCTTCAATGATATTCTCTTCATCAACCTTAAATCCCTATAAATACTCGCGAGAACAGCCGGTGCCAGTGCCATTTTAGTGCCACGAGCGAGACAAACATAAATAGGGAGAACATTTTTGAATATAGTATCCTTCGCTTGGGGGAAGACAAACCTAAATAACCAAAATGCAATAAATGCTTTGTGCTCGATTTCGCTTCCACTTTTTATGAATTTAGACAACCATCCACCATGGGTAGCCTTTTTCGACTTAGATCTCGCAAATTCGACTAGTTCATACTGCAATTTCTCAAAATTTTCATTTTCTTCACTGTTTTGAAGGGGATTAAAAACAGAGTACCCTCATAACATGAACATATCCTCCAAAGTGATTGTAACTAGGGGTGTAAATCGGAACCACCGAACCACGAAACCAAACCGAACCAAACCAAACCAGTCGGTTTGGTTCGATTTTGGTCGAAGACGGTTCGGTTTCGGTTTCAAAAAATGGGAAACCACGTGGTTCGGTTCGGTTCACGGTTTTTAGTATTAAACCAAACCGAACCGAACCAAACCACGCTATATATTTTTATTTTTTATTATATAATATATATTATATTACATATATTAATTATTTTGAACCTTTGATTTATTCATATATATATATATATATATACCGATACTAAACCAAACAAAATGTTGATTGTTAGAGAACTATTATTTTTTCCATTGTTTGTGTTTATTTTAGAATTTGTATTGTTTTATTTATGATAATTTGTTGTTAGTAGTTTATTTCCTAATTTTAACATTAATTCCAAATTAAAATATTATTTTTATTATTATTTTCTATGTTGGTTACTTTCATTATAAACCACAAAACCGAACCAAACCAAACCAAACCAAACCGAGAGGTTCGGTTCGGTTCCAATTCTTACTCGGTTCGGTTCGGTTTGAGATTTTTGGAACCACTAGGAGGCGGTTCGGTTTGTGGTTTTGACATAAACCGAACCAAACCAAACCACTTACACCCCTAATTGTAACTTCACCCCATGGGAAAACAAAGGTATTGGTCTCACAGTACCATTTCTCAGCAAATCCAACGATTAAATCATCGTTTCTTTGAATTTTGAAAGTTGAATTGATGATGGCATCGTGTATTCCAATCTCTTTCCATATAAGCTGGTGCAAGGAATGCATGTGGGTAACCCACTCTTTCCAGTCCTTATGTGTGGGTATCCAGCCGTTGAAGGAGAAATTTAGAGAATGTTTGCTGGGTTTGGTACAATTGATGGAGTTCGAAAGAGGATGAAAAGGTGGTTCATCAATGGAGGTGAAAGAGGGTTTGAGAAAATAGGCTACTCTGAGTACTAGGTCACAGCCTTTTGGGGACACCATGAGCTCCTCTCTCTTTTCCATGATGTTGTTGGTGTCTGTAGGTGATGCTGCCATTGTTAGAGAGAGAGAGAGGAAGATTTGCAACAGAAGACGACGACGAAGACGAGTAGATTGAAGAACAAAAGAAGTGAACTGAATAGAAGAGAGTGAAGAGAACAGATCGAATCAGATCAATGAATATGCATATACGGCATACCCAGATACCATGCACACGGCGCTGCTGCCCACTGCCAACTCCCAAAGTCCCGATTAGAAAATAGAAACTTAGACTTATTAATTAGGTTAGGCCGGCTGCTATGAACAAATCACAAATGGTTAATGGGCTCATTGGGCTGGCCTCTTGGCTCTTGGTCTTGGGTCTTAATAAATAATAAAATAATTGGCAAAAATAGAATCCAATAATATGCAGGCAGCCCGCTCCCCTCCCCGCGAAAGCCCGCGGCCCGTGCAGGCAAAGTCCAAAAAGCCCGTATCCAAACGGGTGTTGAATATCCCAGCCCAACAAACCCCTAATAGGTGGTGGGGCAGGCATGCCCGCGGGCTCTTTCCCTATTTGACAGCTCTACTTCCCACCTCGCAACTTAGCTTCTGAACCCTTTTCAAAATCTGGTTATTTTTTGTTTTTCTTTATTTCTCCTTCAAATAAAGATGACGACTCTGTTACAACATCTTGAGTCCACAATGAAGTCGGGCGTATTCCCACGCGCTCTTTGCAACGTTTCTTTTCGCATTTTTAATTTCGTTTTCCCCTAAATAAGGGAAGATGGAATGAAACGAGCATTGCGTTTTCTGAATCTCATTTTTCCCTAAACAAGGGAGGATGAGATACAAAAAACCGAGGCATTCACAGTGGTCCACAATGAGGTCGGGGCGTATTCCACGCGTTTTTTACAACACTCTTTTTGTATTTTTAATTTCGTTTTCCCCTAAACAAGGGAAGATAGAATGAAAAGAGTGATGTCTTCTCTGAATCTCGTGTTCCCCTAAACAAGGGAGCACAGGATCTGGAGGAATCTTCTGGGGCACTCACACCCCGGCCTCGGGTAAAGCCTCGAGCCCGGTCAAGAAGGCAGCCGCTTCTAAAGCTGTTGTCCCCGTGTAGAAGGAGGTCATTGCGGTCATTACTGATAAGGCCACTAAGGCCCCTGTTGTCAAGGTCTCTGAGGTCCCTGCTGCCAAGGACGCCAAGGTAGCGGGCAAAAGAAAGAAGAGCCCCTCTCCTCCCCTTGCTCGAACCGTGCGTCAATGCGAATTGAGTACTGAACTTGCTGCTCCTCCCCAAACTCATGGCAGGGTTGCGACCTGGAAGCGCCAGGCTTTGAGATGCCTTCCACCACCAGTGCTGCCCGGGCGCTTGTAAAAGAAATTTCTGGGGATGCTTCCATGCTGGGGGGGCATTGACTTATCTGTCCGCGGGAGCCCAGGAGGCCTGGTGGGCAAGGGCATAATAGAGTGGGCCATGCATGATGGCCTGGCGTTAGACCGGGAGACTTTCGATCATGTGTTGGTCGGGAATGTGGGCCTCTGCCTGAGCGAGGTAAAACAAACTGCAGCCTGATATATTTCTTCTTCTTTACCCACTCTTATGCTAACTGTTTTATTCTTTGTTTACAGATTCCCTCCACGTGTACTAACTTGTATGACCGCTACAATGAGGAGAAGGAAGCTCGTAAAAGGTGGAGGCTGATGGTAAAAAGGCTGAGAGCTTGCTGAGAGAGAAGCTCGATCAGGTGTCTGCCCTGTCTAACCAGCTAAAGGAAAAAGAGGCTGCTACAAAGCAGAAAGAAGTTGAGTTGCTCGAGCATAACATACTGTTGGTTGCTCAGAATGGCACTTCTAAATACTATTTTTTGTGTGATATTAGAAATTTAAAGGGGTCCAACTGAAAATATAAACAAAAGGGAGGAATAATTATGATAAAAAGGGTCCAAATGTAAATAAGAACTTTGGTGGTTAGTCAACAATGTTCATCTTCTCCCAGATTTGTTCATCTTCATCGGTTCACAGCTTGGGGGGAAATTGAAAACCGTAGTGCTACAACTTTCTGAATTGAAGGTTGCAAGCTACAGTCAACATTGCAACTCCTAGCAAGTAAATCTTCCAACATTCATATGAGCAGCACTTCAAACTAGGTTTTCTGTTGAGTAATTTTGATTTAACAAGATAGGCGCACCTATTCCACATATTCAGCATCCTTTGGCATACTTCCACACTGTTGTTGGCCTCCAAAAATGAACGTGCTACGAATACAACATCATCTTTGCTTACCAAAGTCGATATTAGAAAATCGAGCAGAAAGTGTTCCATAGAGGTGCTCTATATTGATGTACCGACCTACCAATTAAGAAAGTAATATGATTGGCAATCTCAAAATCTACAGGTTTGACATATTTATAGCAGCAACAATGGCACCCTCTCCGCCACCTCCCCGCTTACGTTTCCTCCTTCTCCCCGTTCTCACTCTCTCATCCTCTCTCCTCTAGATCTATTCTATCACCGATGACGACAAGACAGCCCCTGCCCCTGAGCCAGACATCTCCATACGCTGATGGCTCCTTCTCATCTCCTAGTTCGTTCTTCCTCATATCAATGTCCCAAATCCAGTCAAGCCTCTTCCACTACTAGTCTGGCTAGCTCCTTCATCTCTCATTTCTCCGTCTCCGGTCAAGCGGCTTGTTAAACAGGGTGGGTGAGTCTGCTCAATGTAACCCAGATCTGTAACGACTATGAGGAGTTAGAGAGGGGAGCCGCCATGGAAATAGAGGAGGAGTGGGGGATCGAAAGGGATTATTGAATGAAAGCCCACATTAATGAAATGCTGCCCTCGTGCTTACTTTCACCGCTTTAGTTCAACAGATAAATGAAATTCTGTTGGTTGGGAATTTGAGATTCAACCCGATCCATTGACTGAAGCAAAAGGTGTAGGCCAGGTCAAAAGTAGATCTGAAACTACAACTTAGACCTTTTACTCATCCCACTAAAGTATGAAATCCATCCTTGCTGGAAAGAAGATGAAGAGGAAGTGACAGTCTTCTACTCACCGTAACCCATATCTGTAACCCTCAATTGGAGAAGATGAAGATGGATCCAGATCTGTAAACTCCCAATTTTTATTATTTACAGCTGGACCCCTTCTGATTATTATTTACAGTTGGATGACCAAAATAGATATTTCAAACTTTCGGTGGCCCAATTGCAAAAAAAAATAGGAAAGTTGGGTGGCCCATTTGTGTGTTTTTCCCATGGCGTTACAATTCCCGATGTCCCTTCTTCTCCCTTCTTCTTAATTTTATTGGTACAATTCATTTTTATTTTTTCACCTACAACATTTTTTTCATCCTAACAAGTACTCCATATGTTCTTCCAACTGGCATACAAATTTTGAAAAAAAGTAATTAATTCTAATGTAAATATCAGTGTTCTAAAACTCCCCGCCTAACTCCACCTAGGCGCTAGGCGCCTCTCCACTGCCGCGGGTTTTCTTAGTTGCCGCCTAATTGGCCAAGTCGGCGTCTACGCCAAACCCCGTTGAACTTAATTTATGTTTGTAGCTTTGATTTTGTGGCGCGTGGTGACCGAAGAAGGAAGGGGGCGAACTAGAGAAGGAAGGGGGAGTGGTAATGGTGAGGAAGAGAGGGAGGTAGAAAGAAAAGGGGTTTGATTTTGTGGATATTCGGTGGGCTAAGAGAGGTGATAGATTAAAGGGTTAGACCTAGGAGGAAAGAAATTTGAGGATGAAAAAATGGGGAGAGTCGGTCTACCAGAGAGAGAGAAGAAAAAAAAGGAAGAAAAAAAAAGTTGCCAGTCTGCCAGATAGAGAGAAGAAAGAAGAAGAAAAAAGATAAAGAAGAAGGGGGTTGTCTCGGGAGTCGGAACTCAGAATTTAGAATGGGGAGGGATTAGAGAGGATAAGTTAGACTGTGGATTGTATGGGCGTTAGGTAGATGGAGTAAATTTTTTTTTTTTTTTTTTTGTTCTAAACTTGGCTGGTTTATTGCTTTTGGAGTTGTTGGGAATTGTGATTAGTGGTAGGTTTGTATATTTTTGTTCATTTTACAAATATAAAAAGTGTTTGATAAAATGAAAAATATAAGAAAAAAAAATTAAATTTGTAGTCAATGTGTTTGATCTTTGATGTAAATTATCAAAAAAAAAATTGTAATTATGCTTTAATTCTAGGCCCCGCATAGACCCCGATTACGCCTCGGCTAGTCCCCTAGGCGCTAGTGTGCCGCCTAGTAGTCACTTAACGATTTTTAGAACCTTAGTAAATATGACAAAATTAAATTAGGAAATACCATTTTACGTGTATTTTTTTGTACGACAAATATTTCTGACCTAGCCCACGCGTCTGTTGGTGGACTGAGTCGTAAGAGATTGAGATCATTTTTTACAAATTAATATCTGTTATACGGTCTCACACTACTCTATAAATATTTGTAGAATATATAGTTAATTTTAAAACTCTTAATGTGACTATTCTCATAGTAGAAAGAAAAAATAAAGGTAAAGAGGTAAAAGTTTTTTTCTTAAATAAAAAAGTTTAGAAACATGACAATTATATTGGAATGTAAAAAAAATAAAAAAGGATAATTATTTGGGAAGAGAGGAAGTTTTTTTTTTTTTTTTTTGAGTAGGTCTCATGTAAAACCTTTTTACAGATCTTAATCTTAATTTGTAAAACATATCTTCACTCTCTCACAGTTCAATCTAACAACACACTGTAGGCCAGATAAAGAGGATTCGCTTTACAAAAATATCTGCAAGACCTCTTACACAAGTATTTGTCATTTGTTTTTGTTTTTCTTAGATAATTGTCTTGTTTGATTTAACACACGGATTAATAAAAAAGTTATTAACTTTATTTTAAATATTGATATAATATGTAATTTTCTGTAAAACTATATACATGTGAGACTACCATTAAATTAGGAAGAAAAATGAATGGTGAAATTAGAAAAATATTTTCTTAAAAAGTAAAGGAAAAAATTTGGGTGAGACGGTCTTACAAATGTTTTTTTTTGTAAGACAGATCATCCTTAACCTACCCACCGTGTGTCACACGGTGGGTTAGACTGTGAGACAGTGGAGCTCCGACTTATAAATTACGATCCGTAAAAAGATCTTATAGGAGACTTACCAAAAAAATAAAAGATTCAAACATGATTTCTTATAAGGAAAAAAAAAGAACATCATAATAATTCAAGAACTTTAAAAGGATAACTTTTAGAAGTACTTAAGTGCTTGTTTGGTGGAGCGTTTTGACCAAAACGCTGATAAAAAACGTAGTGTCTTCTCTTTAAAAGTGTTTCAATGCAGCGTTTTAAAACACAACTTTTAAAAATGTGCAGCGTTTTAAAAATGTGTTGCGTTAACAACTATTTTGTTTATAAAAATAGCATTTTGAAATAGTTTTCCAAACATGTTTACAAGAAAAAAATGACATTTTGAAAATGCTGCGTTTTAAAAATATTACATTTAGAAAAAATTGTGTTTTCAAAACACTGCACTAGACGAGCCCTAAATGACGTGATGCAACCGCTACATTATATAGTTACGACTTAAGTGAAGACTGTTTATGATTTAAGTAAAATCATTGGTCATTTGATGTAATGGTGGTTTATGTTTCGAAGATGGGTGAGTTCGGGAATACTATATTGTGAATCTGGGGGTGCGGAGTGCACATTCACATAAGTTGTACGAGCTTACGGGTGTTAATAATCAAAGTTTTCTGTTTCCTTTCGACTTATTGTTCTCGCAAGGGTTACAACCATTTGAAAGGAAATTTGATTATCTACAAAGGACACATATAAAACTATATATCAGTTATATCGTCTTCGTTTTTTGTGTAACAAAAGATCTACAAAATACTCCAATAGTATTCTCCCGTTTTCAGTGCCAGAAATAGGAGGGCAATTGTAGTCTTATCCCACAAGAATATTCATGTAACCCAGGGCATTTGATAGGGTCGAATAATTCTTGCAGGAAAGTGCTCTATGCACGATTCTACAATATATCTAGGTTTTTGTGTTCCACATTAATCCTTTTAAGATTTTCTCCAACAAAGACGTTCAATGTTTGGTGAGGGGCAAGAGAGTCAATTACTTCCATAGTAAAGACTAGGGGTGAGTTTGGTCCGGTTCGGTCCACTTTTTTAGAAAAACTGAGAGAACCAGGACCAGACCAATAGTTTGGTTCTTAAAAAATATAGAATCAGGACCAACCCAATATGTCTGAGAACCAATACATTGGTCCGGTCCAGAACCAATTGAAGACGTACGAGAATCAGGACTTGATCAATACGATGCGTATCTTTGATGAAGAGGATAACTAGATTTTCTAAAAAACAATGATCAATAATCAAATCATGTTCTTCCTTCATACAACATTTTGTTGGGTTCGTTGTTCTTGTGAAAATAAACTAAAGAAAGTTGTAATGAAATTTATTGCAAGTCGTTTTCCTCTTCGATCCCCTTATGGTTAATTTAATTAATTTACAGGTAACAATTCTTCAAACTAATAATGTTTGGAATCACAAAAAGATGCAGTAAATTAATTAATAGGGAAGAACAATGTTTTCCCTCCTATTTTCTCTTTAATCAAATAAGGAAACTTGGTTGAATATTGAATCAAATTATTATATATTTTCTTTAGGTTGTAAGTTGTATCCCTTTTATTATCTTCTTATCAATTTATATATATATATATATATATATATTAATTATACTACATTAGTATATTAAATATAATAAAATAATAATAAATACACATTGGTCTGATTCGGTCCGGTTCTGCGTTTTTGGTTCCTGGAATCGGGGACCGACCCAATTCTCTTGTTCTGTAAAAATTCAAATCCAGGACCAATCCAAAATATTGGTCCGGTCCATTTTTGACTGGTCCGGTCCGGTTCCGAAAAACTTCTGCTCACCCCTAGTAAAGACATTGACAATTTGACATCACACACACAAAACCAAAATTGGTGATAATTTCCTCCGATGGTAATTCATTTTTTTTTTTTTTTGTAAAAGGTTGGAGGGGACATAGACCGTACCCCAACCCTTAATTTTTTTTTTATTATTTTTAATGCCTTGAAAGGCTACAATTATATATATATGATGCCTTTGGTGTGGCTCGAACAAATGGTGCCTCTGGTGAGGCTTTGAACATCCGACCTCTCGGTTGAGAGTAGTTAAGTTCCAGGGTGCCTCTGGTAGGGCTTGAATACTCAACCTCTCCATTAAGATAAGTGAGTAGCTAAATGGGGCCTTTGGATAAGGCTTTAACAACAACGATGCCTCTGAAGAGGCTTGAACACCCGACCTCTCTACTGAGAGTTGTAAAGTCCAGGGTGTCTCTAGTGAGACTCAAACACCCAACCTCTCCGTTAAGAGAAGTGAGCAGTACCAGTTGAGCTAGAGCTCATTGGTCGATGGTAATTCATTACCTTGCTGTCATTGCTGTCATTTAAATTTGATGTCAACCACATCACCATTTATTCCATGGATGTAGGCTTGACAATTATAATCTATTACCCATTAACTCATCCAATCCAACCAATTAATTGCTCAAACCAACCAAATCCATTATTATTTTTGGGTTGAAGCGTGTAACCCGTTTCGACCCAATAATATTAACGAGTTGTGTCGGGTCGGGTTAAGGCGGGTTGGACCCGTTACCCATTTCGACCGGCGGCTTTTTATGCTATAAATTTATGTTTTTTTGGGAAAAATCTTGGGTTGAAACTTGAGACAGGTCGACCCGCTTTAACCTATTACCCGTTTCAACCCAACTCATTTCGAACCAACCTATTTCAACCCGTTTGACATTTGGGTTCTAACGGGTTTCGACCTGTTTCAACCCAATACTCATTCCAACCCAACCCAACCCACCAAATTATCAGGCCTACATGGATGAATTAACAACTTTTGTCCATGGTTAATAGTTACTACCTAAGGCATCCGACCCAAACCCGATCAAGAACAAAGTACAAGTACCACAAGCACGAACAAATTTTATATTACATAAATTAATAAATTCAAAATTATAATAATAGTAATGTTATTAATTCTATTATTTAACTTCTAAATAATAATTTTATTACTAAAATTTGCTATTATATACTCCCTTCATTCCGAGTAAAAAGTTTACAATTCTATTTTTGGATGTTTCATTTAAAAAATCAATTTTTAAAAATTAAGGTATAAGAGTGTTATTTCTATATATAGATAATAAAAAGGGTGGATTTTTCCCTCCAAATCTCACTTTTGAATTATTAACTTTTGAACTACCATTTCACTTTTTCTCTCTCTTATCTTCTCTTCTCTGGTTGTATTTATCTTTCTCTCTTCCCTCTCATCCATATTTTTTCTCTCATCACCACCATCTCTTTTCTTTTAAATGTGTTTAAACATTTTTTCTCTCTTTAAACATAAAAAATAGTAACTAAAACAAAAATATAAGAAGTTAGTAAAATAAAAATAATTTATAGAACAAGCAACTATAAAAAAATAAAAGTTACAGAATTAAAAAAAAAAATATATATATATATATATATATATATATATATATATATATATATATATATATATATATATATATATATATAATGACAAGGGTGGATTTTTCCCTCAAAATCTCACTTTTGAATTATTAACTTTTGAATTACTATTTCACTCTCTTATCTTATCTTCTCTGGTTGTATTTATCTTTCTTTATTCCGTCTCCTCCATATTTTATCTCTCATCATCACCATCTCCTCTCTTTTAAATATGTTTAAATATTTTATCTCTTTAAACATTATATATATATATAATGACAATGGTGGATTTTTCCCTCCAAATCTCACTTTTGAATTATTAACTTTTGAGCTACCATTTCACTTTTTCTCTCTCTTATCTTCTCTTCTCTGGTTGTATTTATCTTTCTCTCTTCCCTCTCCTCCATATTTTTTCTCTCATCACCACCATCTCCTTTCTTTTAAATGTGCTTAAACATTTTTCTCTCTTCAAACATAAAAAATAGTAACTAAAACAAAAATATAAGAAGTTAGTAAAATAAAAATAATTTATGGAACAAGCAACTATAAAAAATAAAAGTTACAGAATAGAATATATATATATATATATATATATATATATATATATATATATATATATATATAATGACAAGGGTGGATTTTTCCCTCAAAATCTCACTTTTGAATTATTAACTTTTAAATTACTATTTCACTCTTTTATCTTATCTTCTCTGGTTGTATTTATCTTTCTTTATTCCGTCTCCTCCATATTTTATCTCTCATCATCACCATCTCATCTCTTTTAAATATGTTTAAATATTTTATCTCTTTAAACATTATATATATATATATATATATATATATATATATATATATATATATATATAATGACAATGGTGGATTTTTCCCTCCAAATCTCACTTTTGAATTATTAACTTTTGAGTTACCATTTCACTCTCTTATCTTCTCTTCTCTGGTTTTATTTATCTTTCTTTATTACGTCTCCTCCATATTTTATCTCTCATCATCACCATCTCCTCTCTTTTAAATATGTTTAAATATTTTCTCTCTTTAAATATAAAAAATAGTAACTAAAACAAAAATAATAATTCCGGAGTCAAGAAAACAAAAATATAAGAAGTTAGTAAAATAAAAATAATTTATGGAATAAGCAACTATAAAAAATAAAAGTTACAGAATCACAAAACAAAAATAATTTAATGCAGAGGTTAGTAAAATAAAATAATTTACGGAACAAAAGTTTAAAACAAATTCTTAAAAATATATATGTAAAAAAATATGTTAGTAAAATAAAAATATTTGATGGAACAAAAATAATAGTTACAAAGTCAATAAAAACAAAAACAATTTAAATTAAGGATACTAAAAGAATAAAAATAATTTACGGAACAAAATTTTTAAACAAATTCTTTAAAATAGCTATGTAAAACAAAAACACATTAGTTAAATAAAAATATTTGATGGAACAAAAATAATAGTTACAGAGTCAATAAAACAAAAATAATTTAAACTGAGGTTAGTAAAATTATAAAAATAATTTGTGGAACAAAAATTTAAAACAAATTCTTAAAAATAGTTAGGTAAAACAAAAATACGTTAGTAAAATAAAAATATTTGATGGAACAAAAAGAATAGTTTCAAAGTCAATAAAGCAATACAATTTAAACTGAGGTTAGTAAAATAATAATAAAAAATTACGGAACAATTTTTTTCTGTAAAACTAATTCTTAAAAATAAATCAAAAATAATAGTTACGAAGTCAATAAAGAAAAAAAAATATAATGGATGTTATTAAAATTAAAATAATTTACAAAACAAAAATATTTGTTAACGGTAAAAATAATTTCTTTATTTTGATTTTAGCTTATTTTTTCTCATAAATTTATTTATTAATAAACTACAAATATAATTTAATAACAGTAATCATTCAAAAGGAAGAATTTATTTGAGTTCACATTCTATTTGAATGGTGGAAAAAATTAAGTTTGTTCCAAGAAATTATTATACAAAATTTTTGAATAGTATAAAATGTTCGGGGTTGTCAGATCATGAATTGATACTTAAAATTAGTGTTCCAGTAATGCTATTGAGAAACATTTACCATGCTGCAGGGTTGTACAATGAAACAAGACTAATCATCATAAATCTTGGGGATCACATTGTTGAAACAATTTTTTTTGAAAGGAAGCAATGTTGGAGAAAATATTTTTATCCCAAGATTGTCATTAACTTATCCGATGTAAGACTGTCTTTTAAGTTCCAGAGAAGACAATTTACATTATGGGTATCATATGCAATGATAATTAACAAGTTTCAAAGTCAATAATTGTACGCATGTCTCTTTTAGAAAGAAAAAAACTAGTATTTAGCCATAGACAATTATATGTCGTAGTTTATAGAGTAACAAATTATTTTGGTTTGAAGATATTGATATGCAGTGAAGATGAAAAACCAACTAATAAGATAACAAATGTTGTGTATAAAAATATTTTTTTATAATCTATAATGATTAGTGATATGCTTATATGTAATTGTTAATAAACTGATTTTCTTTATTTTATTTATATATAATTTTATTGATATGCGTTTAACGCACGGGTTAAAAAACTAGTTATTACTAACGAGTAGGCCTGACAATTGTAACAAATTACCCATTAACCCAATCAACCCAACCCACTAATTACCCAACACAACCCATTAATATTTTTGGGTTGAAGCGGGTAACCCGTTTCGACCCAATAATATTAACATGTTGTGTCGGGTCGAGTTAAAGCGGGTTGGACCCGTTACCCATTTCAACCCTCAACTTTTTGTGCTAAAAATGTATGTTTTTTTGGGGCAAAATCTTGGGTTGAGACAGGTCGACCCGCTTTAACCTATTACACGTTTCAACCCGACTCATTTCGACCCAACATATTTCAACTCGTTTGACATTTGGGTTATAACGAGTTTCGACTGTTTGAACCAATTACCCATTCCAACCCAACCCAACCCACCAAATTGTCAGGCCTACATGGATGAATTAACAACTTTTGTACATGGTTACTAGTTACTACCTAAGGCATCCGGCCCAAACCCGATCAAGAACAAAGCACAAGTACCACAGTCACGAACAAATTTTATATTACATAAATTAATAAATTCAAAATTATAATAATAGTAATGTTATTAATTCTATTATTTAAATTCTAAATAATAATTTTATTACTAAAATGTGCTTTTATATACTCCCTTCATTCCGAGTAAAAAGTTTACAATTTTATTTTTGGATGTTTCATTAAAAAAATCAATTTTTAATAATTAAGGTATAAAAGTGTTATTTTATTACAAATGAGTAGGCCTGACAATTGTAACATATTATCCATTAACCCAACCAACCCAACTCAATTCATTAATATTTTTGGGTTGAAGCGGGTAACCCGTTTCGACGCAATAATATTAACGGGTTGTGTCGGATCGGGTTAAAGCGGGTCGGACCCGTTACCTATTTCGACCCGTAACTTTTTTATGCTATAAATGTATGTTTTTTGGGGGCAAAATCTTGGGTTAAGACATGTCGACCCGCTTTAACCTATTACCCATTTCAACCCGACTCATTTTGACTCAACCTATTTCAACATGTTTGATATTTGGGTTCTAACAGGTTTCGACATGTTTCAACCCATCACCCATTCCAACCCAACCCAAACCAAACCAAACCCAACCCACCCCACCAAATTGTCAGGCCTACATGGATGAATTAACAACTTTTGTCTATGGTTACTAGTTACTACCTAAGGCATCCGACCCATACCCAATCAAGAACAAAGCACAAGTACCGTAGTCACGAACAAATTTTATATTACATAAATTAATAAATTCAAAATTATAATAATAGTAATGTTATTAATTCTATTATTTAACTTCTAAATAATAATTTTATTACTAAAATTTGCTATTATATACTCCCTTCATTCCGAGTAAAAAGTTTACAATTCTATTTTTGAATGTTTCATTTAAAAAATCAAAATTTAAAAATTAAGGTATAAAAGTGTTATTTTATTGCTAATAAGTTACTAAAAGTGTCATTTTCGTAAAAAAAATTAACTTTTAAATAGGGACTCTTTACCCAAAACGGAAGAAGTACTTAATATAGATGAAAAAACTCAAATTTGGAGAGAAAAAGGAAGGAAATCTTAAAAAAAACAAAAAACTAAATTAGAGTTCAAATGAAGTAAACTAACTCTTTATTTACAGATAAAACTGTGTATTTTTAAAAATAATTATTTTTAAATTTATTTATGGCGAATAAAGGGCAAAGAACCGAAGATAAAACATTAATAATTTTTCACATTCCATTCCATAAGTTGTCTTGTGGTCGGCCAATTTTCTTCAAAGCTCCCAAATGCTACTTTTTTCTGATTTTGAAAACTCATTGCTAATGATGATATCCCATTGTTTTACATGAGCGGGTTTGCTTTACTTCCTCAAACAGCTCACAGGTTAACTCTTTCCCGGGCATAGACTAATGCTGTTAAAATCGAGCCCGGTTCATAGGTCCGGTCCAGCCCACCCGATTTTTTAGGATATGGGCTTCAAATTAAAAAGCCCGGGAAAATTTGGGCCTCATTGACCCGGGTCTTAAAAACACGCAAAGCCCGCCCCGGTCTAAAACGCAAATTGACAATTACAAAGTCATTAAGTAAGTCAGTGAAGTGAGTAACATGTAAGTGAACTTGTGAAGCAAAACATATTGAGAAAAAAGGGAGCTGCTTCTTCTGAAACTAACCACTAATCAAATCAACATTAGTCTTCATACGGAATTTATTTAAATTAAAAAAAAAACCTTCAAATTTTGAAAACACAATGAAGGGTATGAGGAAGCAACAGTTTGACAGATACATAGGAGTACTCCTATATAAATACCGAAAGCGACTATTCAACCCTTAATATTGGGCAAGCTTTTATACCCAATGAAACACTGCCTCCCTCACCCTCAGATTCCCTTTCCAAAGTCTTTTACTTATTTGATTGAGATATTTGACCCTCTCAGTCTCTCTCCCTCATGTGACCTTTTGAGTTTTGAATACCCTCCTCCCTCCTCCCTCCTCCCTCCTCACCATTTATCCTCCTAATCAATAAACAAATGGTGAGTACTATCTCTAGATCTCTTCCGTTCAAACAATTATCCTTTGAAAACAGTTTTTATTTCAAGTAAAATGGATGAGCAATACTCTTTTCTGCTGCTCATGTTCCTCTCCCATCTCGAACTAAAAGTACATGTTTAAAAGTCTAATTTTTTTTTTAAATATATATGATAATTTTATAATTCATTACTAATAAAATGATATTTTTATCTCTTAATTTTTAAAAATTAACTCTTTAAATGTATTTGTGAGTTTATTGAATTAAAAGAAATTGTTTGTTTTGACCCACAGGTCCGAAGTACACATGGGTTGGGCTTGACTTTTACTAAGCCCGGCCCGACCCGCCGTCAAGTGAAGTCCGCCGGGCTCGGGCCATCTGACAGCTCTAGTATAAACATACAAAAGCTGGAAAAAATCAAGATGCCTCAAATTTTCTTTTTGTCAAATGAAGAAAGGAGTATATATATATTTTGTTAAAAGAACATCATAAGAGCATCTCCAATGTTATAATTTTATATCAACTTCTTATACAACTTCTTAACTGGGTCCCACTGCTACCTACATATTTTTCTCTTCTTACACTCTTAAGAATAAATCTTCCCATTGTATATTATTCTTACACAATTTCTTACATAAAAAAATATTAAATTTAACAACAACTCAAATAAAATAATAATTCCTTCCTCCCTCCCTCCCCCCCCCACACACAACCAGACAGCCACTGCCCTCCGCCAGTTTTCTTGCAGATAAAGAAGGTTCTTAAATTAGAACCTTTCTCTCACTCTCTCTCCTATGTGTATGCCTAGTGGCCACTTAAGAGTTTTCCTAGACAATAAGAATTGCAAAAATCAAACAATGGTCATGCTCTAATAATTTAAGAACTTTAAAGGGAAAAGTTTAGGAGTACGTAAATGACGTGTGATGCAACAGCTACAAAAATATTTCACCAACACGAAATTGAAAAAGTGCAGAGAGTTTCAGTGCTTTATTTATACTCTTATAACTCGACAAGTGCCAAGCGCATTAATAGCGCGTGTAAATCATTTCCGGTAAAATTACTAAAAAATCCTACCAACTTTGATAGCTGATCCGACAACACCATAATAAAAGTATAAAACATGAAATGACACACCATACCCTTCGTAGGCTGACCTTTCATAGTTAAGACTTAAGAGAAGAAGTTCAACGTTTGGTGAGGGGCATGAGAGCCAATTACTTCCATAGTAAAGACATTGACAATTTGACATCACAGATGCAAAACCAAAATTAGTGATAATTTCCTCTGATGGTAATTCATTACTTTGATGTCAACCACATCACCATTTATTTCATGAATGTTGGCTTGACAATTATAATCTATTACTCATTAACTCATCCAATTCAATCTATTAATTATCCAAACCAACTTAATTCATTAATATTTTTGAATTAAAACGGATAACCCGTTTTGACTCAATAATATTAATGAGTTATGTCTGGTCGGGTTAAAATGGGTTAGACCTATTACCCATTTCGACCCTCAACTTTTTATGCGAAAAATATATGTTTTTTGGGGCAAAATCTTGGGTTGAGACAGGTCGACCCGCTTTAACCTATTACCCGTTTCAATCCGACTCATTTCGATCCAACCTATTTCAACCCGTTTGATATTTGGGTTATAACGGGTTTCGACCTATTTCAACTCATTACTCATTCCAACCCAACCCAACGCACCAAATTGTCAGGCCTACATGGATGAATTAACAACTTTTGTCCATGGTTACTAGTTACTACCAAAGGCATCCGGCCCAAACCCGAACAAGAACAAAGCACAAGTACCACAGCCACGAACAAATTTTATATTACATAAATTAATAAATTCAAAATTATAATAATAGTAATGTTATTAATTCTATTATTTAACTTCTAAATAATAATTTTATTACTAAAATTTGCTATTATATACTCCCTTCATTTCGAGTAAAAAGTTTACAATTCTATTTTTGGATGTTTTATTTAAAAAATCAATTTTTAAAAATTAAGGTATAAAAGTGTTATTTTATTACTAATGATTTACTAAAAGTGTCATTTTCGTAAAAAAAAAAATCAACTTTCAAATAGGAACTCTTTACCCGAAACAAAAAAAGTACTTAATATAGATGAAAAAACTCAAATTTGGAGAGAAAAAGGAAGGAAATCTCAACAACAAAAAAAACAAAAAACAAAAAACTGAATTAGAGTTCAAATGAAGTAAACCAACCCTTTATTTACAGATAAAACTGCATATTTTTAAAAATAATTATTTTTAAATTTATTTATGGCGAATAAAGGGCAAAGAACCGAAGATAAAACATTAATAATTTTTCACATTCCATTCCATAAGTTGTCTTGTGGTCGGCCAATTTCCTTCAAAGCTCCCAAATGCTACTTTTTTTTATTTTGAAAACTCATTGCTTAAGATGATATCCCATTGTTTTACATGAGCGGGTTTGCTTTACTTCCTCAAACAGCTCACATGTTAACTCTTTCCCGGGTATAGAGTCATGGACATACAAAAGCTGGAAAAAACTGAGATGCCTCAAATTTTCTTTTTGTCAAATGAAGAAAGGTGTATATTTAAAAAAAGAAAAAAGAACATCATAAGAGCATCTCCAATGTGGGAATTCTTCCCACAAATTCTTAACTGGGTCCCACTGCCACATACACATTTTTCTCTTTTTCTCTATTTAAGAATTCATCTTCCCATTGCATACGATTCTTAACATATTCTTAACTAGGTCCCACTGCCACCTCATTAACTTTACATTTCATTCTTATTTTTATATTTCTCAACAAATAAATTTATTTCACTTTATTTAATATATTCCATATTTAAATATTTCTTATAAATAATTAATTTATAAATTAAGATAAAAATTAATTTAAAAATAATAAATTACATTATTATTTTTAAATTTTATAATTTATAATTTAGTTAATAAATTATCTATTAATTTGCTTTTTAAAAAAAACGTTTAATGGAATATAAAAAACGTTTAATAAAAAAACATTTAGTCAAAACGGTAAGTTTTTTTAAAATTGAAAAAACATTTTTTTTGGTTAAAAACGGTCATATTGGTTTAAAAAAAGAAAAGAAAAAAACGTTTTTTTTTTTTTTTGGTTTAAACTTTTACAGCAGCCGCCGGGCCCACCAGCTGCCTTGGACGCGCCTCATCCGCGCGTGTCATACACGCGCCCGCTTCAAAGGGTGTGTGCAGCCCACTCTCCTCTATTGTGACTGTGGTTCTTCAGCAAAAATTGGTTTCTTAATTAAGAAACCAATTTTCTCTCTCCTCCTTAGAATTCTATAAGAATTGTACATTGGGAAACAATTTTGGATTCTTAATGGAAGAATCCATTAAGAATTGCACATTGGAGGTGCTCTAATAATTTAACTAGAACTTTAAAAGGAAAAAGTTTCAGAGTACGTAAATGACGTGTGATGCAACAGCTATAAAAATATTTCACCAACACGAAATTGAAAAAGTGCAGAAAGTTTCAGTGCTTTATTTATAACTTAACATACAAAAGCTTGAAAAAACCGAGATGGCTTTTTGCCAAATGAAGGTGTACATTTTGAGGCCGACCTTCACGCCAAAAGCCAGTCTGCCTCCAATAATAAATGAAAAGCTAACTTCATTGGTGCCAGCCTGCCTCCAATAATACATGAAAAGCTAACTTCATTGGTTTTTATTTGTTGTGGAGTAGCTTTAACCCACCATTTTCATAACTCCCCTTCGTCTTCCTCACTCAAATCTCTCCCCCTCTCATCACACTAACTGAAGCCTTTCTTTTAGTGAACTGTTTTATAAAAATGCAGAGGCTTAATGAATTATGTCCACGATATTCATGGGTGCCGCGTTACGAATATGAGATGGATGGCCCCGACCATTCCCCCAATTTTTGGGGAACGGTTACGGTCAATGGACTAAGTTTTCAGACCTTAAGATCTGATCACAAAAGGGTCAAAGATGTCCAAAATGAAGCGGCGGAACTGGCGTACAATTACTTCACCGAAAATCCCCCTCCCCCTCGGCACCATTCTGGTACGTTTGTGCGTGCTTTTACTGAGATTATTGCAAATCAATGGATGACTTTTTAAACATATTTAATTTGAGTACGAAATTTACGTGTATAATCATAAGAACCAAAATACGGCCGGGACATCGTTCATTCCTCACTTCGTCAGTCCTCATCCCTCGAATCCCCCATCAAAACGAACCCTAGCCCCCTCAAAATTCCCTCGTCGCCGGCGCCGACCATCCACCGAACGACTTCTGCTGCTGGTCGGGCCCCTTGCCCCTTCGACCTTCTCTCTCCTTGTGCGGCATGCACGATTCGCGCGACCTGTCTGTCTGTCTTCGAGACTTCGACAGTTCGACGTGGATCTTCATTTCTTCCTTCGAATTCGAACTCTTCTCTTTTCTGAGTTTCTCTGACTCAGAGTCTCTCTCCACTCTCCTCTCTCTTCGATGTCAACACTCAACAGACGGAACAAAGTTGGTTTCTTAATTTATATTATACTTAATTGTTTTTATGACATTGTAGTCTGCTGACTCAATTTTGTATATTTGTGATTTTGGTTTTTAATTTTTATAAAATTTGTATATTTTGTTATAAAATTGAATTATAAATTAAATGTTACTTTGTTAATTGTTAATTATAAATTAAATGTTACTTGTTTTTATATTGGAAATATTTATTTTGTAGTTATAGTTTTTAATATTTATAATTATAATTTGCTCTTTATATTTTGAATATTTACATTTTGGTCCTTATATTTTGAATATTTATACTTTACCCCCGCACCCGTGTCCTGTATTTTTTAAAAATCGCGTATCCCCGTGTTTCGTATCCGCATATCCGTGTCCACCTATTCGTGTCTGTGCAACATAAACAATAGCAACCAAAAGGAATATAACATAATGTCGAATATGTCTAGCTTTCTGGAGTTCCAGATCACTAAGAAAGGAAAATAAATCGAACTGAAGGTGAGAGAGAGACGGGCAAAGAGGAGTATTTGAGAATTGTTTGTTAATCAACAATTATTTCACACACATGCACACAAATTAAGGAGGAGAATTACCACATATTTTAGATTGTTTGGAGGCTATTGTGTTGCTGTAATTACCACATATTGGATTGGGTTGAGTTAGGTAATTAGCGGATTGTTGGGTTGAGTTGGATGGGTTCATGGATATTGTGTCCAAATTGACTGGCCTACTTTTAGGCTAACAAATGACTCTAGGCGAGTCAAACCTAGTCTTGGTTTAATTCGGTTCATTTTCGGCTTAAACGCATACACACACACACGAGATCTTTTATTATTCATTTATTTATATTTTGGGACACGGGGAGTATGTTTCTTCATGTGCTAATAATTTGAGTTCTTGCTCATACATGTGCGAAATGACATTCAATCAAGCCTATAAATTTCGAGTTTTAAAATTATACATTTGGCCTTAATGTTGAAAAAATGTTGAAAGCACTCTTTATTTATGCTTGACCGAACAATTCAGAATGAATTTTATGAATGAGTTCTATGTCAGTTCACATTTCATTCTTACTTTTCATGACTATATTCACTTGTAATTCTTTGCAGAGAGGGTGCACAAGGTTCGTCTGAATACATATGCACAGGAAAGACAACTTCACCCTATATATTCTTGTGATATGTATGGGCCTCCCCATGCTCGCCTTTTTCGAGGGAGTGTTTCCATCCAAGGAAACACTTATACAGCTTCCGAGTATTCATCAACCATTAAGGATGCTGAGAATGCTGCAACGAAAGCTGCTTTGGAATTTCTTGAAGGTGGAGCTTGAGTGAAAGATATCTTAACCAATTTCTTCGACTAAAGTTATCTTTATGTTCCTATTTTACTAGTTGAAGGGAAGCTACATGAGAATTTAATTTTGGTTTTCCTAGTTTAATCTTTTGGTTTATTTTCATGTTATAAGAAATTTAGGAGATGGTAAGACCTACGAATATTAAAGAGCAACAGATCACGTAGTAGCTTGAATTGGTGCGACATCATTTTCTTGCATTGAATTTATTCTTCCTTTTACTGTCGGGGGAAAACTCATTAAGGATCTCTTTTATCCTCTTGAATTGAAAGAATTATATAGACTTACATATATGCTAATACTAATCTTAAACTATAAACTAATCAAAGACAACTACAACATAAGATTGTGTCTTGTATCACGTTTTGGTTCAAAACGCTATAGCGTTTTCCTTGAAACCTATATCATTCTCCCGTTTAAAAATGGAGCGTTTTAGAAACGGTGGGCATTTCTAAACGTCGGAAATTTGAGCGGTGAATGAAAACACAACCATCAAAAATGCTGCTCTCAAATTATTTTACGCCATTACCCTTTTGCTCTTCTTTATTGTTGTGTGAATGCGATCAGCTCTCCCCTTCGCTCTTCTCTCCATTGTTGGGCAAACAACTCCAGGTAAGTTTGCAACACTTTATCCTCTTTCTTTCTCTTCTTTTCCCATCGTTTTCTTCTTCCTTCTCTTCTCCTATGGATGCTTGGTATTACCGACCCTAAATCCAATTTATTATCTCCCTCTATCTCCCTTTATCTCCCTTCTATTCCTGCAATCTGTTTTACCTAAATTTCAATTGGGTATCTGTAAAATCCCCGAAAAACATTGATTGCAAATTGTATCTAGGGTTTGGTGTAGCCTAATCAAACTGCTAATTAGGTATAAATGTGGAACCTGCTATGTGTTTGACAAAATGCTATCTGAATATTTTAATGTTGTGTGTGAAATCTGAATTCGGCCTTTGGTTCTTATTTATTGTTAAAGTGTTTGTAGTAGAGATTTTCTGAAATTTTTCCTTTCGTAGTTAGATTTTGGCTATTTGAATGGGCAGATCGTTCTACTTTTCCTAAGCTTAATTTCCTTCGAGGGGAAAGATTATTATAAAATTTCTTAGGACTTTTTTTTTTTTAGCGAAGCAGGGGCGACACCCTGCGAGATTTTATTAATTGAAGAAAAAAAATACAAACTTGAGGGGGACAACCAGACTTGCCCTTTGAAGGGAGGACAAAGGAGCCTAACCTCGAAATGAAGTACATAAAAAACCAAACAGAGGCCAAAAGACTAAGACCTAGATCTAATATATGGAGTATCAGGCTTATCCAATAAAATAGAGCCACATATACAAGAAGGAATAGAACAAATGGCATGGAATTGAGAAGAAGATTCAGAGTCACAACCCAGATTAGCAAGGAGATCCGCCACACTATTAGCCTCCCTATAGCAATGTGAAAATTTGAAGTCCATGTCCTTCTGAATATCCCGAACTTGATGAAGGATAGCCCAGCAAGCCCAAGGGATTTTATGATTGGCCGTAAGACAACCAACAAGAACTTTAGAATCCAACTCGATGAAAGCTCCTCTATATCCAGCATTTCGAAGCCAAAGGACACCTTCCAACAAGGCTCTAGCTTCAGCAACAGTATTAGAAGAATTACCATAGAAGGAAGAATAAGCATAAATAAAATCCCCGGAAAAGTCACAAATGATACCACCTCCCCCGCTCGAACCCAGATTGCCACGAGACGCACCATCAGAGTTGAGTTTGACAAAGGGGGAAGGAGGTTTAATCCATCTTGTAACTCGAGAAAGGGGAAGGTTTGAACCTGAATGCAGCTGAGTCAGAGAGGCTGAATGAGCTGAAAGCAACGCGTGAAGATCCTTACGAATTGTGATGATCAAAGAGGCTGAAGAGAGACGAATATCCTCAAATATAATCATATTTCTGCTCTTCCAGATGTGCCACAAAATCAGAATAGGAATGGTTAAATGAACCAAAGATTTCTGATTAAACAGCCACCACGAGAAGCAACATTGTTGAATAGAAGAATTGTAGATCTTAACCTGAAATTCGACACTGAAAGTCGACCAAATATGAGCTGCTAAAGGACTTTGAAGGAAGACATGATCAAATGTTTCGCAATGACCATCTGGGCAGCATAAGCACTTAGAAGCCAACTGAAATCCCTTAGACAAGAGAGCTTCATCAAGGGGAAGCCGACGGTGAAAAAGGCGCCACATAAAAACGCTAAGATGCTTCGGGATTTTAGCCTGCCAAAAATATTTGGCTGAGAGAATAGAGGGTTTAGGAGTCCTGAGATGCTGCCAGGCCGAGGATAGAGAGAAGCGCCCTGAAGAAGAAAGAATCCAACAAGGAGAATCGTCTTCGTCATGCAAATAACAATGCTGAGCCTGAATGCAATGGAAGGATTTAAAGTTGAAGAGTCGATGAAGAGATCACGAACTGTGGAAGCTGTAATCTGAGGCGATTGAGAAATAGGACCACCATCAAGCCACATATCAAACCAAGGGGAACACTGACCCCGACCAATTAACCATTTAAGATGCCGTTCCACAAAAGGCCGGATTGTCAACATTCGGCACCATATATGAGAACCTCTAGATAAAGTCTGCGCTGGATGAGATCGACGGCAATATTTGGCCATGAAGAAGCTGGACCAGAGAGATTTAATAGTACGGAACCTCCACCAAATGTTTGCAGAATAAGCATTGGAAATATCGCGAAGAGAACGAATACCAATACCCCCCTCTAAAACTGGCGAGCAACAGCGGGACCAAGATATCCAGTGAGCGCGCTGTTTGTGTTCGATTTGACCCCAGAAAAAATTGGCAAACATTCTTTCAACTGACTGAATAACCGAAATAGGAGGATCAAGAGCCGCCAAGTGATAAGCCGAGATGGAGTGAAGCAAAGAATTAATAAGAGTTATCTTACCCGCCGAAGACAAAAAAAAACCCCAATCCAAGAGTCTATACGGGATCTCAGCTTTAAGAGGAGAGGGTCGAAGTATTTTTTTTAATTTACGACCACTAAATAAAGGGCAGCCCAGATATATGAGAGGAAACTCCTTCCTAGAAAAATTCAGAGCAGCCGCTATAGAATTGATACGGGCTGAAGGCAGCTTTGCCGAAGTAGTGAAGCTACTTTTGGAGATGTTAATGGATTGACCCGATATTTGTTCATAATCTGAGAGGAGCTGTTGGTGTTTAGCAAGAGAAGGAAGACTACCATTACAAAATATTATAATGTCATCTGCAAAAGCGAGATGAGAAATTATCGGGCAGCCACTAGCGGAGGAGAAGGATAGACTTGGGCTGGAAGCATGGAGAGCATTAAGGCTTTGACTAAGGACTTCAGCAGCTATAATGAAGAGGGCGGGAGAAAGAGGATCTCCTTGACGAAGGCCTCGAGAAGAATGGAAAAATCCCATAGGGGAGCCGTTAACGAAGACAGAAAACCAGTTGTCCGATATAAGTCTCCAGACCATGTCAATGAAGGTTTCACAAAAACCAAATCGACAGAGAACCTTGATAAGGAAGAACCAATCAACTCTGTCAAAAGCCTTTGACATATCCAATTTCATAATGATGTTGGAACCGGGAACCTTCTTGTCAAGATAAGTCATTAACTCTTGAGCAAGAAGAATGTTGTCCTGAATAACTCGTCCCCGAACAAATCCACTTTGATTAAGGGAGATAATCTCTAGAAGAATGCGAGCAAGACGAGAATCAAGAATCTTGGATATCACTTTGTTGCTGAAATTACAAAGGCTAATGGGCCTAAAATCTCCAAATGAAGACAGATGATCAGTTTTCGGGATGGAAATAATGAGAGTGCTCGTCCAGCTCTTGGGCAAAGAAAAGCCAGCGAAGAAGTCCAAAATAGCAGCATGAAAATCCTGACCAATAATGTCCCAAAGAATGAGAGAAAACAAACCGTAGAATCCATCCTGCTCGCTGATCGTTGCCATTCAAATCAAAGACAACCGATTTGACCTCATCAAGAGAGGGGAAGGCAGAAAGAGAAGTATTCATATCCCCCGTGATAAGAGAGGGAATAGCAAGAAGACAATCATTATCAGAAGTAGAGGTGCCCTGAAGCTGAGATTGGAAGTGCATAACAGCCTGTTGCTTAATGTCATCTTCAGTTGAGTAAGTTTGTCCATCAGTGCCAAGAATGGAGTGAATATGAAGATGACGTCTAGCCTGTTGAACTGAAGCGTGAAAAAGCTTAGAATTACCTTCTCCATCCTTAAGCCATTTAATTTTGGTTTTCTGTCTCCAATATAACTCTTCATTTTTAAGAGCCAATTTTAGCTGAGCATGGGCCAAATTCATAGCAGTTCTATCGACATTAGATTTAGTGGCCTCAAAAAGGAATTCTGCGCGCTGCACTTCATCTTCAGCAGTTTGGATGGCTGTGAATATATTACCAAAAACTTCTTTATTCCAAGCCTTCAAAGCCTGTCTACAAAGAGTCAACTTCTTAGCAAAAATAAACATAGACCGACCTGTAATATCTTTCTGCCAATGCTCTTTAATTAAAGGAAGAAAGGAGGAGTGGGAGGTCCAAGCATTGAGAAATCTAAAAGATAAAGGATGGGATGAACTTTCCTGAACAATATTGATGAGGAGGGGAGCATGATCAAAACAAGTGCGGCTCAAATGACGAACATTAGTTGAGCGAAAAAATTGCTGCCAAGAATTATTGCTGAGCATGCGATCTAGCCGCTGAAAAATAGAAGCTTGGCCATCTCTAGAATTCCACCAAGTGAAGTCGCTTCCAGAATAACCAAGGTCGAAAATGCTTGAAGCGGACATGCATGAATGGAAATCCATAGCCCCTAAACAATCCCAACCATTACCACCCGATTTTTCTTCCGGAGAAAGAATTATATTAAAGTCACCTCCAATAAGCCATGGAGTAGAGCCAAAAGATGCACTTAAATCCATAAGATCAGCCCATAAAGTTTGACGAATGTGAACGTCGTACAGTTGGCATAAACACACGTAACAATAGCCGGGCTCGACCATTTAAAATGCTTGGCTTGCACTATAAGATGTTGATCCGTGTCATACAAGACATTACAAGTAAATGAAGACTTAACAAATAACCAAATCGAGCTACGATGATTGGAGTAGCTAAGTTTAAATCGAAGCCGTTTAGCAATACGGGTAAGCTGATTAATGTCCAACATGGGCTCAAAAATGGCAATCATTGTGATGTTGTGAAGATTAATAAGTCTCTTTAATCAACCAGTAGAAGAGTCATTACCAATTCCTCTAATATTCCAAAAAAGAAGGTTAACAGCCATGGGAATTGTTGGAGGAGATCTGAGCTTTAGACCTTGTTGTGATAGTAGAAGCGGCCAACTTATTTTTCTTTTGAACAGCCCCCTTAGTAATAGGAATAGATGTGTCCAGATTGAGTTGATCGAAGAGATGAGCATTAGAAGCAATGCCAGTATCAGGTCGAGAGCCAACGTCAGTTTCTGCAAAAGCTTCATTGCCCGGATCAATTTCATGATCAGAATCAATATTTTCGCTGAGGACAGAGAAGCGATTAGGGGAAAGAATCAGATCAACAGGTTGAAGAGGGGGATCTGCTTGGGGTTCATCAGCCTCATAAGTACTAACATTAGGGTTTCGATCAACATTAGGGTTTCGATCCAATTTATTGCATGGAGACTCGGTTGTGTAATGAGTAGGAGGAGCCATTGTGGTAGCAACCTGAGCCGCAAAAGAAGGATCCTGATTAGAAGTAGTATGCGAAGGAGGAGGGTTAGGCTTACCATTGTCATGAGCTTGAGGGGCCGCTGTCGAGGAAGTAGGTCTTGGATCATTGGGCGTTGGAATAGGCTGATTATCACTCGGGCCAGCAGATTTTTTCGGGGTCCAATGAGCAGTAGGAGGGGGCGGCGGTGGAGGTTCAGTTTGCACCTCTTTACGAGCCAATAAGGAGGGTTTTTTGATCTTGCATGAAAGCTCAGAATGTCCTTGTCGAAGACAATGAGAACAATAGAGAGTAGTGTTCTCGGCTTCAAGAGGCTGCCAAAAACTAGGGTAAACAGATCCACAGTCGACCCATATGCGAGAAGGAAGAGGTTTAGTGAGGTCAATCTCCACGCAAACCCTAGCAACACTCGGACGGGTGAGATTTGCGGTTGGCTGATCAATCATAAGAGGACGCCCAAATAAGGAGGCTATGGAGAATAGGGCTGTTTTATGAAAAAAGGTGAATAGGTAATTGATCGATGTTTTATTTAATCTTTTTCCTTGCAAGTGGACAAGACTATTATAGAATAGTATTGGAAGCAAGGGTCGAACCACAGAGATTTGGATTTGATTATAGTAAATTTAACTAATCTATTAAAATAAAACAATTAATAACTAATGGGGTTTTTTGGTTTTTATAAATTAAATTAACTAGAAAGCAATAAAATAATCTAACTAACAAAGCATGATAAATATGAGATAAATCAAAGATTTGTAAATTGACTAGGAATTATGATTCACTTGCATCTAATATATTGTTTAATTCAAAATAATTATCATTCAATTTCTTGGGTTCGTTCACAAAAGATAGATATAGTCTGTTGAACAATTGGTTCAGCCTCCATCCCCGCAAAATTCATCCATTCTATATCCTAAGCACAAGAACATGTAATCTAGTTGTCACCTAGATTATGATCTATCTATCACCTAGATCATGTATGAACCTGGTCCTAACTTATCACTCTCGTGCATCGATAGGTCCAATTTATTGTGATGGTGAGCCAGTGTACGACATATGCAAATTGGTCATGCAGTTATCCGCACCTCTAGGCCTTTATTATTTGCGATTACATTCATTTGTTCAAAGCGAAATAATAGAGAGATTGATAAACACCACAATCAACAAGAATTAAATGAATAAGAATTAATATAAAACAATAGAATTGATACAAGTTATCTCCAATTCCTAGATTATGGAGTTAGCTCTCCATAATTGAAAATACAAAACCTTGAACCATTCTTGAATAATCTTTCTTCATAGACAAAGAAAAATAATACAGAACTTCTCTCCTTTTTTCCTAACTAAAGGGGTCTATTTATACCTAATTAATCCTACATCAAGGAGGAAAAGGAGATACAATATAATTAAAACACTAAAAAGAATTAAAATAGGACTTGCACAATTCCCAAGACAATTGGAACTCTTAAAAGTGGCGACTGGTTTTTGGTGGAAAAATCTGATCTTCAGCTTTTGGTCTTCAAGTTTCCAGCTTTTGCAGTTTGGTCCCTGAAGTTCTTGAATTCAGCATAAAATGCCTATATTTTACACAATTGTTCCAAAAGTCCCTGAAACTATAAAACAACACTAAAACACAAATTAGACAACAAAAACCTCGAGAAATAGCATAATTTAAGTCGGAATAATACCCAATAACTGCGTATAAAATACAGTCATCAGTAATCCAGGAAGAGAGAACCAAACTGGAACAATGGGACTCTCAACATCTGGTCGAAAATCTGGAGACCACTTGAACACGCGCATAGGGAATCGACCAAGATACCATTGGTCCTTTATCCATAGACGCTGAAAATCATCGTCGTGATGAACCTGAATGAAGATATGTTTAGCATCAAGATGCCCTATGGTGAAGGCCGCTTTAAGACCAAAGGTATGGAAGTGTTTACGAATGGATTCTAAGGAAGAACGTCCATGAGAGAACTTCCCAATGAGAGCATTATGAAAGGGCTTTTCAAGGGCTGCTATGACATCCGGGGACAACTTTAGAGAGGGTTCCCCTTTGTAAGATGAAGGAGGAATTAGGAAGGCAATTTTCCCCCGAAAGGCGGGAGGATTTTGGGGATAAGGGAGATCCATGTAAAGGAAACTTTAGGTACTTTGAAATTTAATTTGCAGGGTAGGACTTTTCTTTCTCCAAATTGCAGGAATGGAGGGTTGGTAGCCTGGGAACCTTGTTTTGGATTTTTTTGCCTATGGTATTCTATGATACTGCATGCTTTTTGGTTTGTGAACGAAGTAACTTTTAGAGTAGATGTTGTTTTCGATTATTAACTAGTCATGTATATAATTTAGATTAACGGAAGTGGAGAATATCAGAGACACTATTGGAAGGTATATGAGGAGATCATAGTGAAAAAGTTTGTGGGAAAAAGACTTTTATTTGAGTTGAGTTTCGTAGTCACGTCTTCCATACCAATTTTGTAGCAAAATTTATCAATTATAGTTTGCAGTTACGCAATGGTCATATCAGTATATTAATGTTGTAATTTTGGGTAAAGATTTATAATGTGGAAGATACACCCCTTCCCGAAAAAGAAAAAGAATGGCACAGCTTCAAACCTGTTGCCCAGCTCTTGTATATATAATCAGAGCTTTAACTGCATCATGTTTGGTCATGTCGAAAACCGTAGAAAGTTGAGGTAGTTTGCATCACCATATTACTGAAGTTCTTTAAAAAAAAGAGCATGTTAGTTCATAAGAGGAAAGCTAGCTCCATTTCTCAATGCAGCCATGCTATTAACAGTACACTTCAAATAATTCAACCAAAATTCCCTCCCACAATATATATACCTGAAAGTAAACACAAATTTGATGAATAATCAAAATCCAAGAATTAAAACAACAGTCCCTTGACTCTGAATCAAGCTTTCAAGTACTCAAGGTAAAAGATAAGTACAGTTTCTAAAGGGTTAATAATTAATCTAGAATACCATTTATATTTGATTAAACAACTAAAAGAAAGAAAATTCATTACCAGACATGATTGTACACACATGACACCGATGATGAGAAATTTATGACATGTATTAAAGGTGAATATTATCTACAAAGTACAACCTAATAAAAACACTGAAAACCAATATCAAGCAATCTTGCTATTTAAGGGCTCAAAATCTAAGTTGTTTATGCTTGTTATTAATGCTCCAGTTGAGTTGTTGTTTGTAAGTGTCATAGATTAACCAAATATAGTCTGAATTTGACTCGCTCAACTCTCTGTGGTTGTGTTTCACAGGTGTTATCGATTAGAGTTAACTGGTGAATATGTTAATTTGAATTAGCCAACAGTGTGTGTTAGTAACTTAGTATACTGTGTAATACTTCTCTTCTGTGATGCATTGCTTTCTTTACTGTTTTGTTTTGGTGTATTCCTATTTTAAATTTTTTCATTGAGGATAATCTAGATAGTTGCGAGCCCTGTTGTGTTTGTTGTTGGATCCTTCCTGTTTTATCCTTTTGTGTTTCATTTTTCATTTTCATATGATACATAAATAATAAGTGACTACACCCAAAGATGTAATTTTTCCAATTCACTTTTTGGAAGAGCAGATTCTGTAATTGATATAATTATTGTATTTGACATGGCCATTTGACATTGGCCTAGTTTAATCACTTAATTATTTTTTTATGTGATACTAAGAAAATACATTATTAAAAGTAACTTAATTTTTTAAATGCTTGGAAAAGGTTTGTGCCAGTGCAAAGACTTTAGTCGATTCCAATTGATTGGGACCGAGGTTGAGTTGTGTTATATATATTAAAGTCATTGAGTAGGTCTTTGACAAAAGAAGGTTGGGATGAATTAAAAAATGGAAATTATTTTAAAATTTATTCTTTAGCTATTATGTTTTTATGGCCCCTTGGGAAATTAGGGATTCTAACTTCATAAACCCATTAAATAGAGTCCAATTTCAAAATCTAGTCCAATTTCACAACCTGAAAATACCAAATCCCCAATGGAAAAACCCATATAGCTCTTTCTATTTAAACCCGCTGCTATGCCGGCTCTTAATCATATGCAGATGTTTCAGTTTTTTTTATTGTTAACCAATAATGGTTGTTCCATGTTTATTTAAGCTCAAATCTTGTTTCACAGTTCAAATAGCTAGAAATTTCTTTTGCATTTGTACAGAATGAGAACTTAATGATGTTATTTCCCCGTGATTATTTTGTATATCTGAACATGATGAGATTTATTGTCGCCCCAGTCTTATGAACATTGTATGTCTTCAATGTTCAATGGTGATCCATTCTATAACTGATTCAAAAAAACTTCAAATGAAGAAGTTTTTTTAACAATATTACAAAATAACCGTTCAATCATTCCAACTAATTTAGAAAGCAATGAATATTGTAAGAGAAGTGAGGTGAGGATAGTTATCCATCCGATTCTGGATTTACTGAATGATGATTTAGTATACATGCACTACCATCTGATCACTCTCTCTTGGAGATAATCTTTTAAATGTTTTTTTACTTTCATTCTTTAAAAGTTTTTGGGTTATAAACATTTACAATGCAATCTGTGATGAAGATTTTACACTTGTCTGATCTTTACAAGTGATTAACTTACAAATATATCACCATATTTTGGCTGAGATTGCATTGCTTCTTAAATTTATTTTCTTAGTGTTTATTTTAATTTTAATTACTACAAAATGTTTTTGCATGTATGATTTTAGTTAGGTATAGTTTGCTCACAGCATCTGATGTCTTGACCAGAAAAGATTATTAGCTAGGCATCTCGTTTGCTGGGCAAAAACTGATTTAGACAGGTCTTTGTGACAGTTACTTAAAACCTGGTTTACATTTCAATTCCAATTTTTTCAACATCTTTTAGAACCTATCCTTCAAAAAAGTTTTGAGTACTTTTCTTAATGCTTTGTTTCCCAAAAATCCTAAAGAGATAATTTTTGTTGGTTGTCATGCTTGTGATTTTCTTACACTTGGTATGGCAATCAAACAATTTATTGGTGGTTCATTTTCTTATTGGTTGTTGTATCAAGCATCTTTTGGGTGAAGGATTGGCATGGTCCTTTAATATCTCACTTGAGCATTTGTCTATGAAAATGTGCATGTTTCATATGGCATCAAATTTATATTAACACAAGTTCAACATCTTGTTTGTTAATACTATGCTTGATATCAGACTTGCTAGTATTGTTGGCAACTAAATATTTGAAAACAGTTTTGTCAGCGACCAAACATTTGATATCCTTTTTTCTTTCCAGTGGAAGAAGAAGCGTATGAGGAGATTGAAGAGGAAGCGCCGAAAGATGAGACAGAGATCAAAGTAGACAGTTTGGGTGGAGAGTGGAATGTTTTCTTCCCCTGAATCTGCCTCCTTATTGATGGCTTAGATGAATCAATGGGGTGGTCGGGAGAGGGAGCTACAACATTATCTATGCTATTTCTACATGGTCTTATTTCTGATTTTGTAGTGCTATTGAGTGACTTTAGGATAAATATTTCAGACTCAAGTTCTGTCTAGTTTTGTTATAATTTAAATTTGAAATGCTTATGAATGATTGAATGGTTTTTATTACTGAATTTGTGCTCTCCTATTGACTTTTATTCTTCTCCAGTTCTGGTTTTGGTATGTTAGTGTTTCAAAACTATTTTGCTAACGTTTTATCCATGTTGGATGTTAAAACATTGTTTCCACTTACTGACTTGTTATGCAATTAGGTTTTTGAATTTTGAATTGGCTAATTTTTAAAAATCCCACCGTATCTCTTCTTGTCTTTGTCTTTCCCGTCTGACATTGCCCACACTTTTCTCTCCACCGCTGCCAGCTTCTTCTTCTCCTGTCGTCATCCTCCCCCAAGTTGGCATCCCTTTTCCTCCCACAGTCGCTATCTAACTCCAAGCTTCTACAAACAACCTAATCGAGCACCATCCTCACCCTCTAGCCGTTGCTACCTCCAACCTCGTAGTTCACAGCCCAATGCATACCTAGCATTCTTGTTCAATCACCCATCACTAGAAGAGGTTGGAAAAGCAGTGATTGCAAAGTGACAATAAGCACAACAATGAAAATTGCCCAACTTTTTCTTGACGGGGATTTGAGAATTTGGACTGTCATGGCATTGGGCAGGCAAAACATGCAATTGTTGCTGAGGAGTATGAGCAAAGAAACAAACCTTGCGCTTACAATTCTTACCATTTTTACAAGCCTCTGTACGATAACAAGTTGGGTGAAGCCAACATTCAAATACCCCATGTGCAAACTCACAATTCTCCCCACGGCTATAGCTCCCCCGTCGAAACTCAGAACAAACGGTATCCGAATAGTGAAACCTCCTCGGATCCCTTCGACAAGCCTTCTCGTTGGGATGAGCAATGAACAATCAGTCCAATCATGGCTACAGCTACGAGTACAACGCCGAACCTTGAACTCGTACATACGAAATTGATCAGACGAGTAGGGGTCGGCATCATAATCATCGTTGGCACCAATGTTGTAAAGAAGGTACTTCTAGAAAAATATGCGTTTCTATCCACGAAATATGCACATTAACCCCTTATATTTTGGACATCCAAGGAATAAGAAAGAAAGGTTTAACAAAGCACACCCCTCTTTAAGAAGTGTTATTGAAAGGTCTTTTGGTGTTCGGAAGGCAAGATTTAAAATTTTGAAGGTTATGCCAGCATTCCCTTTCAAGACACAAGTGCTAATTGTGGTTGCAACCATGACAATACACAATTTCATTCGACGTGAGACACGCCTTGATGATGAAATGTTTCATCGCTATGAAAAAGATTGTCCATGTGATGATAATGATGATAGTGATGATGAACAAGATGCAAATCACAATTCAGATGGAGAGCGTGAAGTCCTTGAATCGAGCAATCGTAGAGAAAAAAATCATATGATGGATGCTTTTCGACAATCCTTGTTGGAATCTATTTGTACTTTGTAGTAGTTCTTATTGGACTTAATTTGAGATATTATTAATTTAGACAACTCTTCTTTAATTTTGGTTGGAATTATTTTCAAAATTAAATTTACTTCATCTTTATTTTAAATATGTATTTTGGACTAAATAAGTATGTAATTTTAATTTATATTAGTGTTATGAAATAAATACTTCTATTGATATATATATATATATATATATATATATATATATATATATATTTGAAAGTATATCTATAAAATTAGAAATAAGACATTGTTTAAGAAAGGGTAAAATCGTCATTTTGACAAATACTCATATTTATGAAAATAGCGTTTTAAAAATATATCTCAAACACATTTGTAAGAAAAATGCAACGTTTTCAAAACGATGTACCAAACAGGTCCTAAATCCTCTAAGATTTGGACTTAGTTAAATAACAAAATAACTAAATAAGACATTAAGATTCTTGTGTTATTGTTGAGACCATTCCCAGCCAACTGAAAAATTATAAAAATACTCCCTGACACTGAAAGATCAAAATACTAATATGAGACTGACCAACAACTTATTTTCATTAAAGTACATGGATCTTGAAATATTTTTAAGTCTCGATTCCTGTACATACGGAAACATGATAATTATGAGTAAATTATAATTGCATACAAAATACTTTGATTCTCCTCTAACCACAAGTTCCATATTCCTGGGTTTAACTAGTAATATTAGAATATCCTTTATTTAGAATGTATACATTCGGTATATATCATAGCCATAATATCAGTCATATGTAGACACCCCAATTTCGTACCCCTGGCATGTAGCATTGACATAAAATATCAAGACTTGTTAAAACTTAACCAATGTCAAGTTACAGGGTTGAAAATGCAAAAGGACAAAACATGATGCGCAAAACAGTGAAATGTAGGGGGCCAAAGTGCCAGAAAAGCACCAAAGTATGAAAGCTGGCGCCACCCACACTCAAAGTGGGGGCAGCACCCAGTTCATTCATGGGTGGTGCCCAGATTGAGCTACAGGGATTCCCAAGTTGCTACAGGACAACTACAGTTCGCGTAATGTCCAAATTCTCTAGCGTTCTGTACAAGCACTTGAAGCATGAAGAGAGAAAAAGAAATTCCTCTCGTGTCCACTTCTCAGCCTATAAATAGAGCCTTTGGGTTCGCTTTCAGGACACACCTTAAGCTGTTATACTGAAGAAATAGAGAGCGAAGTGAGATAGTGAGAGATCCTCCTATAAAGTCTCGAAACCCTGCCAAATCTCCTCCAAACTCAAAACCATCCGGTCAAAGTGAGCCTTAGCCCCCCAGCTAGGTTTCCACCCTATTTCTCCGGTCCAAAAACCTCGAAAAGATGAGTTGCTCTGCTCGAGTTAAAAGGTCAAATCAGCTAGAAATAAGTCGTTATTCTGCCCGATTTCCACCTCCCTCAAGCAATCAATCAATCAATCCTAAGCAGTTGCTCCGCTCGGATCCTAAGGCCAAAAGAAACTTTCGGAAGCAGTCATTCTGCCCGAATCCCCGCATACTTCATCAAAAAAAGACTCTCTCTCTCCCTGAAGAACAGAGCAAGCACACCCTAGTCTGCTAGTAGGTAAGTTTTAAGATTTTTTATTTGTAAAAAGTGTTACTTTTCATCCGGCCTAATGTAAAAATATAAGCAGTTGTACTGCCCGGATTTATTTAGAAAATAACACTAAAAGAGCCATTATTATGACCAAATATTTTTAAATATATCTGTAATTATTTGTAAAGAGACGGTTGCAAGTTCGTAAATAATGTAGCTACAGATGTATTTGTTTTTATTTCCTGTCTTTTAATGTTTTATTTGTTTGCTAAATAAATATAACAAAAACATACTTTAGCCAAAAACTATTTTTAAGACCGAAAGGGCGAGTTGGGTGCCTAGCACCTTCCCAACTCGTAACTTAGCCTCCGAACCCGTTTTTACAATCTCTGGTTTTCTTTTTGGTTTTTCTTTATTTTTCCTCAAAATAAAGATGTCGACTCTATAAAACATTTTGGATCCAGTGGGGGCATCGCAACGTCCTTTCTTGCACTTTTCCCTTTTCTCCTAAACAAAGGAGAATGAGAATGAAAGAGTGATGTATTCCTATATCCTGGTATCCCCTAAAAAAGGGATAACTTGATATAGAAAACCCAAAACACTCATAGTGATACGAAATAGGTCAGAAGGCTATTTTCATAAAATCCATAGTGGGGCCTCGCAACACTCCTTTCTTGCACTTTTCTGTTTTCCCCTAAAAAAGGGAGAATGAGAATGAAAGGGTGATGAATTCCTATATCCTGGTATCCCCTAAAAAAGGGATAAATTGATATAGAAAACCCAAAGCTCCCATATTGGACCAAAAATTCACTGAAGTTATCGAGGTGTATTCAAACGCGCTATCTTAGACAGCACTCCGCTTGCACTTTTAATTTCGTCTTCCCCTAAATAAGTGGGATGAAATGAGATCAGTGGTGTCTCGCATCCGCATGTACGCGCACTCCTATCCAAGGGTGCGCAGGGCGCGGGCGCAGTCCCGGGAACCCACAGTGGCGACTCTGTTGGGGAGATCGTTTTTATTTTAAATAAAAATGGAGGGCTAGACTCAATTTAAAAAAAAAAACTTTTTTTTGTTTTTCTTTTGTTTCTGGCTAAAGTATGCTTGTTATATTTATTTAAGCATTTAAATATTGCGTTCTTATACATCCGTGTATATATTTGTGGATATGATCCTCCATCTTGCAGCAGTTTCATTCCAGTAACTGTTACAGGTATGTTTTAAAATATGTATTTTTCAATTATATATATATATATATATATATATATATATATATATATATATAAATTTGCAAAAAAAAATATATGTAATATTTTATATGCAATAAATTTCTGAACAGCACAATAAAAGGGCCGGGACTTTAGTTTTAATATTGCTTCATTTTCGGCTCTGTATTATTATTTTGTCATGTATATTATTTTCCTTTTATTCTGCAAAATATGTATATATTTGCATTCATTCTGTCATTTTATTTTGGGGATTATGACCAATTTGTAATTAATAGGAATAGATAGATTCCCCGCTTTTCTTTCTATTTCTTAATGTGATTGGCTTGCTTACTCGCGTTCAAACTAAGAAAGCCGAGAAAATCCACAAATAACAACAAGACAGGCCATATCTGTTTTATTTTATATTTTTATATCTGAAAAGAAAAAAAGATTTTACTGCTTTTTAGATGCCGCACACACGCACATGCATGTAAATATATTCCGAACTGCTACCCTACACCATGACCAACCAACCCATGCATAAGCCATCGTTAGAATGCATATAGATTCTCAGGGCACTTCAAAAGACAGACCGGTTTTTGCATCTTTGAATCGTGGGTCAGCCCCTGTGAAAAAACAAATTACGAAGAAAAAAAATGATGAAAATGCGCAAGTTAAAAGAAAAAAAATATAGTCAAGGAAAAATGCGCAAGTCAAAAAAAAATGTGCAAGAAAAAAAATACACATGGGCTGATTTATTGTTCTCTGATGCTTGACCTAGATCATTTTGAATGGTGGATCCCAGAAAGAGTATAGGCCCTTCGCCTGGGATCAATCCGATCTTGGGGAGTCGAAAGGTAGGTGGAATACGTTGGTCCTATAGTCTGGAGAAAGAATTCACTGTTCCAGGAAAAGTCCTGAGACCGTCAAAATAAAGCAGGTGTTTATTCGGTCAATTGTAGGGAAAATAAATAATAAAAAAATACTAATAAAGGTGTGATGTACTCCAAGCCCAAAGGCCTTGGCCCGGCCTTCGATACCTCAAACTCATTTTCCTCGAAACTGGCCCGAATTTGGAAAAGAGAGAATATCTTGGCCGGTTGATCACAGGAAACATGCACGAGAGATCGAATCGGAAAGTGTCGAGAGCAGATCAAAAAGGGTAGTATCGATTCGGAGGTACAAATTTGAAAGCGGTATGGCGTGAGAAAGTGGCGATCCGCTATGGAGTACAGAATCTGAGGGGCTCTAGGGTATGCTCCGACTCCGGCTATGCAACAGTGGCTAGACCAAAATCTAGATGCACGAAATGATCGATTGCTAAGCCAAATAGCAAGTCTCATGCAAGGTCCAAAGCCCAGTGGAGAGGTAATCTCTTCCCCTACAGTCCCCCAAGAAGTATCAACCTCTCATGTCCCTCCAAATTCATACCCTCAGCCAAACACCAACCCACCAAATACTGCCATTACCCCCAAATCCAAGTCCCTGCTACCCAAATATCAGCTCTTATCCATCCTATCCTCTATATCCTTTCCCAAACGCCAATATCCCCCAAAGCCCAAATGACCTTCCTTTTCCCATAACTAATCCACTCCAGAATAGCCTACATATGGACCCATAAAGCTATAACCCGCCAGGCCAAGTTACCACCTATTTACCTTTTAATGATCCTGGCCACCAAACCGAAACCGCCAATAACCCACCTACCCAAAATCCATATCCCACCAATAATCCACCAGCCCAAATTCCACCAGCCCAGAATCCTTATCTAGCCCAAAATCCTTATCCTATCCAAAATCCCTATCCAGCCCAAAATCCATATCCTGTCCAAAATCCTTATCCTGCCCAAAATCCTTACCAAATACCGCATCCAGAAAGTAACTTAACCTTCTCTAATCCTGCCAGTATATGCCAAAAGCCAAAAATCCATATCCCACCAATAATCCACCAACCCAAATTCCACCAGCCCAGAATCCTTATCCAGCCCAAAATCCTTATCCTATCCAAAATCCCTATCCAGCCCAAAATCATTATCTTGCCCAAAATCCTTATCACCCCAAAATCCTATCCTCCAAAATCCTTACCAAAATCCCTTCAAAATCCTTACCAAATATCACGCGGCTTAACCTTACCTAAACCAATACCAAAACCCTCCCGACCACGAAATGGAGACATGGAAAACATGAAAAGCATGATGCTCAAACTTCTAAACAAATGGGAATTCTTTATGCGGGCACTGGCATTACAACCCTCAGCAGTATTGCCTTCAAAATTCAAAATTCCCGACATAGAGAAGTTTGATGGGACTGGATGCCCTATATCCCACTTGAAATCCTATTCCACTGGCATGCAGTCAAGGGGGGACTAGCTTTGAAGCCATGGCCTCTAATTTCCACCTCACCTTAATAGGGGCTGCCAAACAATGGCTAATGTTGTCAGATAGTAGCATCATGAGTACTTGGGACCAGATAGCTGAAGGGTTCCTAGAAAGGTACAAGGACAACACCAGCCCTGAAATTAAAAGGGACCTTGAGTCATTCACCCAAAGGGAAAAAGAAACCTGTGCTGAATTTGCAGTCAGGTGGAAAAGAAAATTGGCTCAAACGTTCGACACGCTGATCCATTTGAGGCTTCGGGATGTTCATTAAAATCTCCGACCCATATACGGAACACATGCGGTATCTCCCTTATAGCAATTTTAAAGAAATAGTGGAGATAGACACCCGTATTGATGAAGATATACAGACTGGGCAAGTAAAAGTCAATACGCCTCCCAACATTTTCTGTTACTCTAAAAGAAAGGCGGCCGCATCAGCACCAGACGTCAATATGGTAGCAAATGCATCAGCCACTTTCCCTACCCAAAACTATAGCGCTGCTCCATGGTCCTATGGGTCAGACAGGTCTGTCAACGCAGTCGGAAGGAATAATGGCCCAAACAGAAATTTCAAGAACCAGAACAGGGGAAACCGATATTATGATGAACTGCAAGCTCCCCGGTCTGTGATACTTCAAGGGCTAATGGCACAGGGAGTGCTAAAACCCTTAGAAAACTATAAGCCACCAAACCCTCTGCCCAACACATGGAATCATACCCAGTATTGTGAATATTATCGCTGCAATGGTCACCTCACCGACAAATGTTATACGCTCAAAAATGTTATCCAGAACATGATAGATGATAAGGTTATTGAAAAACCTCCTCCTAGACCAAATATAGTCAATAATCCCCTACCTCAAATCAATATGATTGAGGCTGATGAAAAATTTTGTGTACCCAAGTTTGAAATCAATAAAAATCCCTTACCATATATCCTTGTTCCTTTCTCTCCATCTTTATTCATAAAAGAGCCTAGTTGCAATATGCTCTCTTGGGACACTATCCTGGGTAGCCAAAACACCTGTAATATTGAAAAAGCCACTTGGGTCGGTGGGAATGTTAGCCACCTTACCCGATCTGCCCGAGCCTACTAACCAAACCTAGAAAGAGGTGACCACTCTGGCAAAGACCAAAAAACAGATACTGGGGCTAAGACGGTGGAAGATACCTTATTAGCTCAGATGAAGAAAACTCAGGCCAACATATCCATCTGGGGCTTGCTTTGTGCTTCCAAAACCCACCGTGACACAGTGGCTAAGTCTTTAAGTCAGACAGTCATTCCTATTGAAACCTCCCCAAATGAGCTTACTCAAATGATCGGAAACATTCACTTTAGGAATGTGATAATGTTCACTGATCTAGATCTGCCAAGGGAAGGAACCAACCACATTGATGCTCTCCATATCACTGTGGGGGTTATGGAAAAACGGGTTCCCTGAGTTCTGATAGATAATGGGTCCTCTTTGAATGTGTGTCCCGCCAACACTTTAGCCAAACTAGGAACAAAAATATCAGAACTTGCTCCTTCCTCGCAGACGGTAAGGGCATACGACAACACTAGTCGATGTGTCCTAGGGGTGGTCACTCTAATGCTGACTATTGGGCCATTAACCATGCCAGTCGAATTCCAAGTCCTAGACATACCAGCCACTTTTAGCTTGTTATTGGGACGCCCTTGGATTCATTGGGTAAAAGGGGTAGCCTCTTCATTTGTGACGACCCGACCCGAACCCCAATGCGGAATCCCAAGGTCGTGCCGCCAAGACAAGCTAAAAGACGAACAAGCACCCGCTAAGCGTAATAGTGCGAGTCCAGAGTTGAACCAACAAACACTAAACAGGAATGAAAAGCCATAACGGCAAAACCGAATAACCAAAAACTAAAATCTGCGGAAGCAAATCATAAATGGGACCAAAGCCTATAGTTGTAAACTAAGGAATACAAGGCTGAGAGACGACTATCTCTCGACAAATCTATTTACTCGCGTGACGCAACATTGCGCACGTACAACAAACCATCGGCAACCTAAGGCCGGCGAAGCAACAAGAACCCAACCTAATAAACAACAACTCGACGGCTAAAACATGCCGGAGGAACAAATCAACTAAAAGAACAAGATATTCAAATCCTAACAATTAAACCCAAGTCTCACGACTAATGTCGTCGGAGATGACAATACCAACAATAATAGGATGAATGAGCTAGAGCATACTCGAAATAACAAGGGAATAACTTCTAAAAGATACAACAGCTCGACCAAGCAAGTCGGCTCCCAAAATAATACAATAACAGAATACTAACATAAACTACCCAAGTAAAGTCTACGTAACTTTACATTCGTGTCTCACAAATACATAATAACAGTAATGATAATAAACCCAAGCTTAAAGCCCGGAAGACCACCTTCTAGGAATCACTATCCGAGCCGCCGCCACATTTCAACGGATCATTGCAAAAACTAAGGAAAACAAACACACGAAATGAGTCATAATGACCCAGTAAGTTACTAAATGCAAATGTATGGCATAGCATATCGTGGCATGGCATAATGCACCAACATATATAAAATCATGGCATCTTAATCGTATACCATCAATAAACTTGTATAACGTCATCATGTAACATAAACTGCATAACCACATAGCATGTTATCTTTCATATAGGTGCTTATACATAAACACGCAAAATCAAGACCTGGGCCAAGCCCTCAATATTCAAACCAAGACCTGGGCCTAGCCCTTCAAATGATCATAAACTGGGTTTCATTCCTCAAATGATCATTACTCACCAGTTTTCCCTAATGAGTACCGCGTTACATTCATCCGACCTCGATGAGAAATGGGAGCTCAATATCGCTCGGCCGCTAATACGAGACCACATCCCACTATTGGCCACATAGTGAGGATATAAGGGTACCAATGCGGCGATTCATAGCGAATGTTTCCCAAAGGCTATGAATCGTCCCATTGCCGACAAACGACCAAGACGCCAGCTGGACTCAAAATCAAGATGCTCAAGTAGATATTTACTTGTATAAACCAATAAAGACCAAGTTCATCACAAAAGGATTCATCAAAGTAAGTAGGTCGTAATGCTCTACAAAACCCAATAAACTATGCCCATAAATGTACACACTTAACATGTTCAACTAACTTGTAAGTTTAGTTCAAAACCACATATTGAGGTATTCATAAACCTCAAGTCATCACCAATTCAAGAATAGCATATAAACTCAACAATTCCCAATATGAGGTCTACTAAAGCCCTCTACTCAAGATTAAATCAAAGACTACTACTTAGTCTAAGAACCACCACAAATCAAGGCTTAGCATTTAGCTTCACTTAAAGGCACACCGGACTTAGCCAAAGTCCCGCTCGTCATTTATAGTCGACATCCTCAAAACCCATCTCATGAATGACAAGACTACCTTGTAGTCTAAATCCGCAAGTATTTTCATATCCTCGCGACTAAATTCCTTATAGTGGACTCATCCAATAATCAATATTAATGGTACTCGAGACCAAGGGTTGGTCTCTAATACACCGTGCTCTACAAGCACGTTCTAAACAAATTCCCAATAGGTCTCTATAACATGAGTGTCCCAATTGGACACAACGAGATACTCGGGTGCGCACAAACATAAGCGAACGAGACCCGAACATCGTAGGGTCTCAACCCAAAGCTTGTTATCACATTATTGGCCTCATAATGACTCCGTTGAGTCTTAATTCTACCTTTCATTCTTTATGTGTTTCGTAAATCCCCAAATTAACATTCCATTCAATTATATATATCAACCACTAAAATTCATTCGGCTTGATTCCCAAGCTCCAAAATTCATAAAACCTTAACGAATGAATAACCCATTTCTCCCAACACACAACATCATTCAAATCATCCTACATACTAATACCCACTCCAAATAACACAATTCCTCCAATAATTTGAGCTTGATTAACAAACCCTAAAATTCATAAAACCCAACATAACCCTATACCCATTTCAGGAATTTCATACTTTCAATTAGATGGTCATACTCATACAACCTAGTGAGATCACACATTCAAAGCCCCAAACTTTAGGCATACATTCATAATAAACCAAATGGAATGTAAACATGATTTCTAGCATGTTCATAAACCTAGAAACACAAGATGAAGAGTAACATTATACTTCAACAATCATATAGGTCATCCTACATATGCTTTTGACAAGTTCACATGCTCAAATCACAAGTTAAAATCACCCAAGGCAAGTATGTGTACCCATTGACCTCAAATAGCATAGAGTTTGTTTTCCTTAGGATCAATGGGTACAAAATCAAAAGAAGAAGAAGAAGTAACTTACTAGTTCTACACCAAAGAAAGCAAAGAAAGAAATCAATCGGTTGAAAACGATCTTCTCTTCGAGCTCAACACTTCTTGTGGAGGAGGCTTGAGCAAATGAGTGAAGAATCAAGGAGGATGATGAAGATGTCTTCAAGAAGCCATGGGAGAGCTTGAGAGGAGTGAAATCCTGTTTTTGGAGAGGAGGGTGAGAAATGAGAGTCAAAATCTCGATTGTGGTTTATATTGGTCCAAAAATTGAGTGGGACAAGTGTCATGATATTGTGGTTGATAAATATCTGATTTTGGGCTTAATTAATCCACTCAAACTCTCACTAATCCACTCCTAAAACTTATTAGAGATGTTAGGGTATAAGTGAGGAGGGTTAGGGAGGTTTAGAAAAGGTTTAGAATAGGTTTAGAATAGGGGTTTGGGTGTAAAATTGCTCAAGATCAAAACAGGGAAAAATCCCAGAGGTCTCTCGGACTTGAGGCGGGTGCTCACCCAATCCAGCGGGCGCTCGGAGCTCCCCGACCAATTTCCATACTATTTGAGGCGGGCGCCACTCAATGCGAGGCGGGCGCCTCGGCCTCTGAACCTCCAAAACTTGGTCCAAACATGTTCTAAATGGTCCCAAACTTATGGGCAACCATTCTAGGGTCTATCCCAACTCAAAACAAGTCAGAAACACACCCAAAGAACTCCCGAGACAACTCGGAGCGAAACCGAGAAGGGGTGCAACAACGTGCAACCGGAACGACGAACGAACTCGCAATCGAACGAGCAATGAAAGGAGACTTTTAAGGCAAGTCTAAGGGCTAATGAAGAAGCTTAAACACTTCTAGAAAGTTGAATAACAACTAGGGGAATAAGAATCCCAAAGGAGAGGCGATTACGCGACTCGATTCCCGAACTACGCGATAGAGACGAACGCTATCTCCAAAACTTCCAAATCATCGATAGACTTAAGGAACACCTCCAACTTGAAGTCTAATGCATCTAAACATGTTAACAAACCATCTTAAAGAGGTCTAGGACCCAAACCGAGGTCATGAACACAAAACGCAAGCAAACCCTCAATCGCGTCGCATTCCGACTATCGTCGAGTCACGACTTGTGACTTTAGCAAGTCAACAACTATATGGAGTCTCTTAATAATGTTTTGGTCTTAATATGGTCTCTAAAACATATCTAGACCCTCTCGCAACCCAAACATACCGTCGACAAAAGAAGAAGTGCAAGTATAGCACGCAAACCGAGATAACGAAGGAGCGGGGCGTCACATCATTGCACCAACGTGTCAAGTTCATCCACGAAGACCACATAGTAATTATTTTGGCTGATAAGATCATGGAAAATAAGGAAAGCGAGGATGTCCCGATCCTCGAGATAGAACATGAAGACACGGGTATCTTTCTTAGTGGCTTTAAGGTTATCCCCCAAGCTGTGGTCAATGCTATTGAATATGGCCGAGAAACTGACATCATCGGAAAGAAAGCCACATCGCTAGGAAACATGGTCCCTTTAAACATGTTTCGGAAAATGAATTATATGCCTGGTCTAGGTCTCGACCGAAATCAGCAAGGACTTGTTAATTTAGTCCAAGATGAACTTAAGGAATGTATCCCTCCCTTTTGATATGATTCCTAGACGTGTACTCGCGATGGAGGAATCAAAGAGCACGCAGCACGACAAGCGAAGAATGTCAATGAATTGATGGATTGTGACACCTTGACCCAATGTTACGATCTGTTATTGAACGTGGTACTCCGCGATCCAATTACAAGATGAACACGAACCTTGGTATAATGAAGAACGCCACAATAGGGATGAATATCCTATTGATAAGTTCGGGTTTTGATTACTTAGCCTCTCACCAAATAATCACAAGTTCAATGAAGAATAAGGAGGTTTTGAAAAACACTCAAAAACTATATTATTCAATAATCAGGAAGTTGTCTCCAAAACAATAAGCCACAACCCTTATTTATATGGGTTGTGAATCCTAAACCTAAAAGTAAAAGGAAAGGTCTAAGTAGAATCATCTTAGGAAACTACTTAGAATCAACTTAGGAAACTAAATAAAATTAACTTAGGAAACTACTCAACTTACCTAATCTATGTAGGAAAGAATTAGGTAAGTTGCCTAATCTATTTAAGAAACATAAATCCTCCAAAATAAGGAAACTCTAACAATCCCGTTTTTTCTAAGGGCCTAATTTTCAAAGTTGCATTTTGGCCCCCCTAAAGTCTTCCTTTAGGTGTTAAAAGCTTACAAAGTCATTGTATGATATTAGCAAGCATTTCTTGAGTCTTCAAGTCATCTTCCATGAAATCTACGGCCTCACAAAGCATGTTTGAATTTGTAGCCCTTGTTGTATCATCTCTCCTTGGTCTTCCTTGGTCTCTTGTGCACTTGGGCTTGAATAAGTTAGCATATGCATTATCTTTGGTGAAGTCCCTTGGCCTTTGTTCATAAGCTTCCAAGCCTTGGTCTCTATTTCCATAAGCTCACGAACCATCAACATAGTCTCCTCACGAACCTTCTTTGCACGTCCTCTTGTCGTTGGTCCTTGTGAACTTTTGAGTTGACTTGTGTCTTGTGTAGTGATAGGAATCACATCACCTTTGGACTAAGATACACGCCTACTCTAGCTAAAATAGCCGCAGTCATGAAACAAAAACGTGAGAAAAGAAAGGCATAAAAAGAAAAGCGTCCTTATCATATCCCCCTCTCCAACAGATCGATGTATTTTATACGTCGATTTTATATACTTCTATGACTTAAATTATGCTATTTCGCAAGGCTTTTGGCTACTGATATATGTTTTCGGTGAGTTTTGTAAGTTTCAGGGTTTTTAGTGAAAATATGCCAAACTCCAGGGTTTTATGTGCAAATTCCAAGAAGGGCCAAAGAGGAAAAATGAAGAAGAAACGAAGACTGTCAGATCTGGAGACCTTGTGGACGCAAGGTACCCCAGACCTTGCGACCGCAAGGTAGGCAGTATTGATGAGAAGTAGAAATCCAAGGCCAGACACACTTGAGACCTTGCGGACGCAAGGTACTCAACACCTTGCGACCGCAAGGTGGTCAGAATGCGATATTTTCGTATTTTCACACAGTGTTTCGATTGGATTACAACTCCCGAGTATATATTGAAGTGGGATGCCGAGAGCCAGGGAAGGAGGGACGGCTGGAAGCAGTCTTAGGTAGATTTTAGATAGTTTTTAGATTGTATAACATAGATAGATTGTGTAAATACAAGTATTGAAGATCAAATCATGTATCCGTTCATCTCCATGTGCTGTTCATTGTCTATGATGAACTAAATCATCCATAATCTAAGAGGTGGGAGGTAACTTGTATCGAATTTATGTTTTGATTCTTATATATGTTCATTCAATTCTTGTTGATTGTGGTGTTTATCAATCCCTCTATTATTTTGCTTTGAACAAATGAATGTAATCGCAAATAATAAAGGCCTAGAGGTGCGGATAACTGCATGACCAATGTGCATATGTCGTACAATCGGCTCACCATCACAATAAATTGGACCTATCGATGCACGAGAGTGATAAGTTAGGACCAGTTCATACATGATCTAGGTGACAGATAGATCATAAATCTAGGTGACAGCCTAGATTAAAGTTCTTGTGCTTAGGATATAGAATGGATGAATTTTATGCGGGGATGGAGGCTGAACCAATAGTTCAACAGACTATATCTATCTTTAGTGAACGAACCCAAGAAATTGAATGATAATTATTATGAATTGAACATAAAGGAGATACAAGTGAAACCCATAATCCTAGATTGCCACCCACCATAAGATCTTCATATCTGTAATTACTGCTAATTAGTTAAACATCTAAATATAAATAGTAGTTTAGAATAGAAATAAATATAAAAACCCCTTTAGATTAATAATTTGCTATCAATAAATTGCACTGTTCGTGATCACTTGTCTCTGTGGGTTCGACCCTTGCTTCCAATACTATTCTATAATAGTCTTGTCCACTTGCAAGGAAAAATATTAAATAAAACATCGATCAAAGTTTTTGGCGCCGTTGCCAGGGACAAGCTAGTTCACGTAGTTAGTTTGTTGGTAGCGTAGTTTTAATTTAATTTAGTTTTTAATTTAATTTTTCAGTTTTTATAAAAATAAATGCAAAAAGATTTTATTTTTAATAGTTAGTTGTTTTTAAATTGCTTTAGTTTATTTTTATGCACGGTCGTAGATCTTTAAATCCTAAATTGGTAGAACTAAATCAAGATATAAATAATATTAGAAGAAATCAAAAAGATCTTGAAAATCTAGCTTTCCACCGATAATCAAGAACAATTGAATCAAGAGGATCCTCGGTTGATCCTCAATGGAAGAAAATAATAATAATCGAAATCCTGAAAATCCAGTTAACCCAGTTAACAGGAATCAAAGAGAAGAAGAACCTACAAGAAGAAATATGGAAGCAGTGGTAAATCAAAGAACTATTAATGACTTTAGTAGACCTTCATTAAATGTTGTGACATCATGTTTAGTCTTGCCAGATGTTGTAAGGAATTTTAAATTAAAAAGTCATTATTTTAATGCAATACCATCTTTTCATGGAATGCCTCATGAAGATCCTGTCAGTTTCTTAAGAGAATATGAATACATGATGAGTACTTTTCCTTTAGGAGGGTTGATCGAAGATCAAATTAAAATGAAATATTTTCCCAAGTGCATTAAAAGAGTTGGCAAAGCGATGGTTTATGAACTTAACACCTAATAGTGTTTATACTTGGGCTCAATTATATGATTTGTTTATGAGTAAATTTTACAAGCATGCATCTCTTACTGAATATAGAGAACAAATCATGTCATTCCAAAATGAACTGTGAAACATTCCATGAGTCATGGGATAGATTTAAAAATCGCTCATTATGTGTCCTCATCATAATTTGGCTCAACATGTGTTAGTGCTTCAATTTTATCATGGTCTTTCGCCAAAGCTTACAAACTATGGTTGATAGTGCAGCTGTTGGTTCTATTAATAGAATGACACCAGAAGCACTAGAAGAATTATTTGAGATGTTAAGTATTAATTCCCAATAGAAAAGTGTTAGAGGTAAAAATAGAAGCCTATATCAATTACAAGATAGAACAGATACACAAGCTCAATTTGAAAACTGGCAAATTCAAGAAGCATGTGCTTTATGTGGATTATATTCGCATGCTACTAATTTTTGTCCATCAAGTGTCATGTATTCTGAACAGGTTAATGCTATGAATATTTACCCTCAAAGGCCAAGGAATGATCCCTATTCAAATACATATAATCCTGGTTGGAGGAATCATCCTAACTTTTCTTGGGGAGGAAATAAGCCTTTACAACCTCAACAATTCCAACCTCAACCACCTCAACCTCCACAATTTCCAAATCAAAATCTTGAGAATTGAAGAAGTTCCAAAACAAGATGGAGCAAGTAAAGGTCAAGCAGCATTGATGAAATATATGATTGAAGAGATTGAAAATCTAAAGAAGCACATTGCAAATTCTGAAGTTGTTAAAAGAGAAGAAGGGAAGTTCCTTAGTCAAACCGAGCAAGCCAAGTCAATCACCGTCTTGCGAAGCGGTAAGGTAATAGGTGAAGAGGTAAGTGATCCTAATCCTTCTTCTAAGGTGCCTGATACAGTGGAAAATTTTGAAAAGGAAATCGAAAAGGATAGTAATAGTAATAAAGAGAATAATGAATCAAGTAATCAAGAGGTAGAAGTAGAATTAGAAGTAGAAGTTCCAAATAAGGAACAAGAAAAAGAGGTTCAAAATAAAGATAATTCAATAGAAGTTGAAAAAGAGTTGGATCAAGAAGAAGAGGAATCTTATGTGGCTCCACCACCTTATGTTCCTCCAATTCGCTTCCAAGAAGACTTATGAAAACCGAATGGACAAACAATTTACGGAAATTTATAATATGTTATCCAAAGTGAATGTTAATCTCCCTTTGCTTAATGTCATTAAAAATATTCCAGCTTATGCAAAGTTTTTCAAAGATCTTCACTCTAAGAAACACAAGTTTGAAAACAATGAAAAGATTATTGTTTCTGAAAATGTGAGCTCTGTTTTACAACCCAAATTACCCCCTAAGTTAAAAGACCCTGGTAGTTTTAATATCCAAGTTTCCTTGGGAGGCTCTAAAAAGATGAAAGCAATGCTAGATTTAGGAGCAAGTATTAATTTGATGTCTTTTGCGGTCTATAAACAGTTAGGGTTAGGAGAACTAAAACCCACAACTATGCAATTACAATTAGTTGATCGTTCGGTTAAATATCCTTTGGGTATAGTGGAAGACATCCTAGTTCAGGTTGATAAATTAATCATTCCAGTTAACTTTGTGGTTCTAGAGATGGAAAGAAAGATTTGCACAAATAATGAAGTCTCAATATTGTTAGGCACCTTTTATGGCTACCGCCAATACAATGATTAATGTGAAGAATGGTAAACTCACAATGTCGACCCTAGGTGAAACTGTTGAAATCTCTATTTTTGATGCTATGAATAGACCTAGTGACATAAATGCATGTTTTTCAATAGATGAAATTGAAAAGTTATCAACTGAAACGTTTGAAGAAGATAATAAAGATGAAGATTATGAGAGAGATAGATTTATAGTTTATGATGATAGTCCTATCCCTCCCATAAAAATTGACATTGATGAGATTGAAAGAGAAATAGAAAAGGAAGAAAGACAAGAGAGAGAAAAGTTAGAAGCTAGTAAAAAGAAAGATAAAGAAGATATAGAGAAAGAATCAGAAAATAGTTCTGATAAGATCGAAAAAGTAGAACAAGAAAGTAATGAAATCAAGGAAGATGAAGTGGAGATTTTGAAATCTCTCTTTGAAGAAATTGAGATAGAGAATGTCGAAGTAGAAATTAAAGAAGATGATAAAGTAAAGAATGAGGAGGCTAAAATAAAAGAAACAATTAAAGCAGAAAATTCTGAATTTATGCCATCTATTAATTCTCCTAAAGTTGAAGAATTAAAGCCATTACCACCCCATTTAAAATATGCATTTTTAGGGGAAGGTAACACTTTGCCTGTTATTATAGCAACCGACTTAACGGAAGAGCAAGAAGCTAGTTTATTAAAAGTTTTATGGACACATAGAGAAGCTTTAGGATGGTCCCTAGCTGATTTAAAAGGAATTAGTCCATCTATGTGCATACATAAAATACATCTAGAAGAAGGCAGTAAACCTTCAAGAGAAAAGCAAAGGAGACTTAACCCACACATGGAAGAAGCCGTAAGAAAAGAAGTTCTTAAGCTCTTAGATGCGGGTATAATTTACCCTATATCGATAGTAAATGGGTTAGTCTGTTCAAGTAGTTCCTAAAAAGTCAGAATTACGGTTGTTAAAAATGAAAAAAGATGAATTAGTCCCTACAAGAACAATAAGCGGTTATAGAATGTGCATTGATTTGCGGAAATTAAATGCGCAACTAGGAAAGATCACTTTCCTTTGCCATTTATTGATCAAATCCTTGAAAGACTAGTCGGGTCATGAATATTATTGCTTGATGGTTTTTCGGTTACAACCAAATCCTGTTGCACCAAGACCAAGAGAAAACAACCCTTTACATATCCCTTTGGTACTTTTGCTTTTAGGAGAATGCCTTTTGGGTTGTGTAATGCACCGCCTACTTTTCAAAGATGCATGATTTCTATATTTTCGATTTAGTTGAAAGATGTGTGAAGTTTTCATGGATGATTTTTCGCTTTGGAAATTCTTTTGATCATTGTTTAGAAAATCTTACATCGCCCCGAAGATGTTGTGGAAACAAATTTAACTTTAAGTTGGGAGAAAAGTCACTTCATGGTCAAACATGGAATTGTCTTAGGGCATGTTGTTTCAAATAAAGGCATTGAAGTTGATAAAGCTAAAATTGAAGTTTCACAACTACCCCCTCCCACTTAAAGGTGTTAGAAGTTTTCTAGGGCATGCTGGTTTTTATCGAAGATTTATAAAAGATTTTTCCAAAATTTGTAAACCTCTATGTAATTTGTTAGCAAAAGATACATAATTTATTTTTGATAAAGAATGTTTAGAAGCTTTTAATTTATTAAAAGAAAAATTAACCACGCCCTATTTTATCCTACCTTGATTGGTCCTTTTGAAATCATGTGTGATGCATCGATTATTTGTTAGGACAAAGGGTAGATAGAAAGCCTCATGTGATCCATTATGCTAGTAGAACTCTAAATGATGCACAATTGAATTATACAACCATGAAAAAGAGTTTTAGCAAGTAGTATATGCTTTAGAAAAATTTAGATCATATCTGTTAGGATCAAAGGTGATAATATTTTCTGATCATTCTGCATTAAAATATCTGTTAAGTAAGAAAGATGCTAAACCAAGATTAATTAGATGGATGTTATTGTTACAAGAATTTGACATTACAATCAAAGATAAAAAGGGAACCGAGAATGTCGTAGCCGACCATTTGTCTAGATTAGAATTTTCACCCTTGCTTGAACGTCAATTTCTTGATGATCTGGTTCCCATAAATGATGATTTTCCCGATGAGCAACTTTTAGCCATTAAAGATTCGACCCTTGGTATGCTGATTTTGTCAATTACTATGTCTGGATATCATTAATCCGATTTTGATCATTATGAAAAGAAGAATTTTTGGCGAAACTAAAAATTATTTTTGGGAAGCACCTCATTTATACAAAATTTGTTCAGATTCTTTAATAAGAAGATGTATTCCTGAAAAAGACCAACAAGGTATTATGGAATTCTGCCATGGATATTCTTGTGGAGGTCATTTTAGTGGAAACAAA
>CM028383.1:89481703-89508542 GCA_013146195.2 Codonopsis lanceolata
TTGAAAGATGTGTTGAAGTTTTCATGGATGATTTTTTAGTTTTGGAAATTCTTTTGATCCTTGTTTAGAAAATCTTACATCGATCTGAAAAGATCTTGTGAAACAAATTTAACTTTAAGTTGGGAGAAAAGTCACTTCATGGTTAAACATGGAATTGTCTTAGGGCATGTTGTGTCTAATAAAGGCATTGAAGTTGATAAAGCTAAAATCGAAGTTATTTCACTACCCCTCCACTTGATTAAAGGTGTTAGAAGTTTTCTAGGGCATCTTGGTTTTTATCGAAGATTTATAAAAGATTTTTCCAAAATACGTGCCTCTATGTAACTTGTTAGCAAAAGATACATAATTTATTTTTGATAAAGAATGTTTGGAAGCATTTAATTTATTGAAAGAAAAATTAACTCTTGCCCCTATTTTATCCGGCTACGATTGGTCACTTCCTTTTGAAATCATGTGTGCATCAGATTTTGCAATTGGAGCCGTGTTAGGACAAAGGGTAGATAGAAAGCCTCATGTGATCCATTATGCTAGTAGAACTCTAAATGATGCCAATTGAATTACAACAACAGAAAAAGAGTTTTTGCGGTAGTATATGCTTTAGAAAAATTTAGATCATATACATTAGGATCAAAGGTGATAATATTTTCGATCATTACGCATTAAAATATTTGTTAAGTAAGAAAGATGCTAAGCCAAGATTAATTAGATGGATGTTATTGTTACAAGAATTTGACATTACAATCAAAGATAAAAGGAACAGAATGTAAGTAGCCGACCATTTGTCTAGATTGGAATTTTCACCCTTGCTTGAGCGTCAATTTCTTGATGATCCGGTTCCCATAAATGAAGATTTTCTGATGAGCAACTTTTAGCCATTAAAGATTGAGACCCTTGGTATCTTGATTTTGTCAATTATTATGTGTCGATATCATTAATCATGATTTTGATCATTATGAAAAGAAATTTTTTGGCTGAAACTAAAATTATTTTTGGGAAGCACCTCATTTATATAAAATTTGTTCAGATTCTTTAATAAGGAGATGTATTCGAAAAAAGACCAACAAGGTATTATGGAATTATGCCATGGATACTCTTGTGGAGGTCATTTTAGTGGAAACAAGCGCTAGAAAAATTTTACAATCTGGTTTATATTGGCTTGTTTTTAGAGATTGTGAACTTGTTTATAGAACATGTGATAAGTGTCAAAGAAGCAGGTGGAATAGGAAAAAGACGAAATGCCCTTGCATATTAATTTGGTTGTTGAAATCTTTGATGTTTGGGGTATTGATTTCATGGGTCCTTTTCAGTGTCAAATAATTGTGAGTATATTTTAGTAGCGATTGATTATGTATCTAAATGGATTGAAGCGGTAGCAACCAAGACAAATGATGGTAAAAGCAGTGGTTAAATTTGTAGAAGATTTGTTTGCTAGATATGGAGTACCTAAGGCCATAATAAGTGACCAGGGTCACTTTACCAATAAGTTATTGAATAATGTCCTTAGAAACATGGTGTAACTCACAAGTTAGCTACACCTTATCATCCTCAAACATCGGCCAAGTAGAGGTAAGCAATAGACAAATTAAAAGATATTAGAAAAGACTATTAGGCCTAATCGTAAAGATTGAGAATCTAAACTTAAGGATGCTTTATGGGCATACCGAGCGCTTTTAAAACCCCAATAGGAATGAGTCCATATAGAATGGTATATGGCAAAGCTTGCCATTTACCGGTTGAAATTGAGCATAAAGCCTATTGGGCGTTAAATTAAATTTAGATTTAACTTTGGTTGGAGAGGAAAGATTGTTTCAATTGAATGAATTAGAGGAACATAGGTTGAATTCGTATGAGAATGCTAAAACATATAAAGAAAAGACCAAGAAATATCATGACATGGGGTTAGCCAACAAGATGTTTCATCCATGGATGAAAGTGTTACTTTTTAATTCTAGACTTAGGCTATTCCCAGGAAAGTTGAAATCTAAATGGTGCGGTCCCTTTATAATTTATGCGAATTTATCCTCATGGGTATTTGATATTCAAAATCCTAAAAATAATGAAATTTTAAAGTTAATGGACACCGACTCAAGCCATACTTAGAGCCGATGTCGGTTGAGCGAACAATTGAGTTAATTCGTTTGGGACAATGAACCACCCAAGGATTAGGCTTGCGGTTTGGTCGAGCCAAAGGCGTTAAACAAAGCTAAGTGGGAGGCAACCCACTATTTTGAATGTTATTGCTTTTATAGTTAGTTTAAATATGTTATTCTCCGTTAAATGTATTTTTGGACATTTAATTTTTAATTAAATAGGCCAAAATTCAAGTTTGGAGGAGAAAAGCATTTTAGTTTTGTATTTTTATGTTACTACTATTTTTAGTTTAGAGTTTTTGTTAAGTTTTTGCAATACAGGAAAGTTACAAAACATGACGGAGTATAACAGAGGGGCTAAACTGCAAAACTGTTGAAAAGAATGAACAAAGAAATCAAGATGGGCAGGTTAGACACCTTGCGGGCCTTGAGTGTGGAGGACCTGCGACGCAGGTCCTCGATAAATGCAAGCCTCGTGAATACGTCTTGTCGGTGGGGAATCAACGAAATTGAACCGCTTTGGCGCCCACCTTGCGGTCGCAAGGTGTGGCGGTGCTGCTGCATAAAGGTCCCTTTATATAAAACGGTCCGGGCCATTTGCAGAATCACCAGAATTCTCTCCCTCTTTCAAACAAGCAGCAAAGCAGCAGCCCATCTCTTGCAATTTCCCATTAAATTCGGCTCCAATCTCAAGAAATCTCCTCCATCTTCAAACCCTTCATCTCCTACCTCTCCATCTTCTTCCCATTTCACTCCATTGGAAGCTTGAAGAGCTTGAAGCAAGGAAGAGACTCTCATTGTTCTTGGCGTGCTCAACCTCAGCTGCATTCAACTCTAATTTGCAACTAACAAGTAATCCTAACCCCTCTCTTAAATTTTTACGTCAAATTTTGCATGCTAGGGTGTTAGACATATTTTTACGTAGATATAATTTTGCATGCTTTAGGATAATTTTAATTTCAAAATTCGAAAATTTAATTTTAAATACTTAGTTTTTAATTTTCAAACAAAATGTTTAGGCGTAGAAATACGGTTGCCGTCCTCCGCCTGTTCGGAGGAGGAACAAATTATGACCACACCGATTTGTGTCCTACGAGGCCTCGAGAAAAATATGCGGCCAAACTCTCTAAGTCTTTGGTTCGAGAGGGGATTTAAAGTGAAGAATTTGGCCTCCGTCCCAACACGGCCGTAGGTGGGGGCTTTGACCGACTCTCGGACAAGGCGGTTGTGCCTATTGTCGAGAGTTCTATGCCAATGGCCGCATTGGCATAGATGGGGTGTTTAGACAGATTAATGTTAGGGACGTTGTAGTAGACTTTTCGTCCCCAAAGCATTAACGAATATTACGGCACCTCAACTGCGGTTGGTGCCGATCATTTTAGCAACACCTCGTACCCCCATCCCCTCGAGGTGGTCAATGCGACCATCGCCCTCCACGGTGTTGAGTGGACCCTAAACCGTAATCCACCCTTCGGTCCACGCACCATGGAGGAGTCCTTCATACGAACACGGCCAAGCCCGTGTTCAAATTTATTTATGGTCGTCTCATGCCCTCCGATCCCAACATACGGTGACTTGGGAGAGAGCTGTCTTGACCTACACCATTATGACCGGTGGGTGCGTTGATGTTGGCCGTCGATCAGCGGCCAAATCAAGACCCTTATTAGAGGTGCCACGAATGCGGGGTTCGCGTTCCGCATTTGATCACGAGTTGTGTAGGAGGCGGGCGTGAGATGGCCCAGCGGAGAGAGAGGCTTAAGGCTGGTCGGCCATTACTAGGGCCATTTTGTTTGAGCACCAGCGGCCAAGAGAGAGGTTCCTCACGGAGAGGAACCCGAAGAGGAGGAGGAGGACCACTCGTAGAGATCTCAATAGGCTTGGAGAAAGTGTCCTCAAGCCCGATGGCAGTGAGTCGGCAGTTGCACAAATCGTGCCGACCAGTGAAATTTTTGGTGGTTAACACCGTGGGACATAATGTCTCAAATTATTATGGGTACGCCACGGCACGATCCCAGAGTTTCGTCCTCATTCGTTATTTCACTTGACTCACCTTGAGTCGAGGCCCAAGTTCCATCCTCTTTCGTTACGTGGACCTCTTTATGTCCTTTGATATTTGTCTGCCCCCATCAATCCTCTCATATGTTCCTCGATTTTGAGGACAAAATAGAAATTAAGTTTGGGGGATTAAGCAGAGTCTAACTTTAGCCTAATGATGGAGTTGGGCTACGTTTTTAGGGTAAAGAAAATTTTCTTTTCTTGATAACCCTTTAACTCTTCACCCATTTTTCCTATTTTTAATTTTTTCTCATTTTTGGAGGTGTTGCCTTGACCGTAATACTTTCATTGGATGCTCGTGGGTTCCTCTTGTAGGGACCATCATCAATTCAGTCATCGTCATCATCTCCAATTTTATATATATATATATATATATATATATATATATATATATATATATAATAAAATTTTCAAAAATCAAAAAAAAAAATTAAAATTTTCATCCTTGAGTTTAGGTGTGGTAATGCTAGTCGTAGTCGATGAGGAGTTAATGCAATGAACCGCATAGCTAGTCCGTAGATCCCTCTGGAATTTACTTGATTTTGCGAAACTTTTACTTTTCTCCAAATTCCTCATGCACCCACACCAGTCATAATTATGGATTGATTAGAATAGTTTATAAAGTCTATAGCACCTACTTCTTTTTAACTAGATATGCACAAGAATATGATGCATAACCATTCGAACATACTTGTTGCGTTAAATTATGACTTAGGGTCAATTGCATGATAGTTAGATCCCTTGGATTTTTCTCATTTATATATCTCAAGCACACTTTCGAACCGTGTCTGCATGTTAGTCTTAATTGTCCCTACCATCTGTATTAGCGAATGCTTATGTGAAATCCAGTGATGCTAAACATTCAACCCCCAATTCCCACAGTTGATATGTTATTTTGTATGTCTAACTTGCTAAAACTATATGAGCATTTGGCATTAAGAAATGACTTAGGCCATCTTTGGATCGTTAGAGCCTAAATATTCCCTGACTTATGCTAAAAATATCCCTAGTGTCCCCTTTGAGCCTAATGAAAAAGAATGGAGTGTGCCAAGCACACTATTTAAACCCCCATTCGCCATCATTTCTATTACCCACATTAACTTAACCCTAAAAGCCTATACACTTTTAGCCTACCCTTTGAGAGAGTAGGATGTGGGTGGGGAAATTTAGTTTTGAGGACCATTTCTTTTCAGTTAGGCTATTTTTCGGAAGACTTCTTTCCGTCGTCGAAAAAAAAAAGAAAAGAAAAGTTATGTATCGACGAAAAATGAAACGGAAGAAGAAGAGTGTAACAAAGATTCAAATGGAAGCATAGCTTTCAAGAGAAAATATGTTAGAAAAATCATGCTGATAAGAATGATGTGATATTTTTAGAAGTATTTATTGCCCAAAATAAGTTTGGGGGGAAAGAAGAAAAGTGAAAAGTAACAAATGTACCCCTCCACTTGTAGTCTTTGCGTGTCCTAGCCTAAATAGGAAAACTTCCTTTGCTTGGAAGTATGAGGGATAAAGGGTAGTCTTACTCTCACTTTGAATTCCAATCCTTTCCATCAAATCCCCATCACATTGACCTTACATTACAAGCTAAATAAAGACCTAATGATCTTCTTGCCAATGCTTATCTTTGTTTTAAGCCAAGTGAGTCATATGAAATTGATCAAACACTTCATGTTCATTATTATTCGCCCTAAAGCTCAATGTGTTAGCATAATCTTAGCTATTACAAGTCATTGGGTAGGAGAGCATTGTATGTCATACATAGAAGTGCATGGGATGGATGTATAAGTCTTTGAAATCCTTGGGACCTTTCTTTCTGTAATAGACCGGGTTTGGATGGTAGATCTCATACTTCCTAATGCATGATTTTCTATTAGAAGTAGTGCAAATTTTTAAAAAAAGATCGCTTGTTTATGTGATAAACTTTGCATATATGTGGTGAGCATCAAGCGATATGCGCCATACTTTCATAATTTGAGGATGAAGCCAAAAAGATTTTTATTTTATTTTAAGTTAGTTTTTATCCGCTTTTGTATTTATCTGTTTATGTAATTATCTGCTTAGTCGAGTCACTCGAAAGAGTCTCCTTGAGTTTGTGGGTTTATAGAGGAGTGTAAATAATGTCACCCTCCAAAAAGATTTTCATTTTCATTTTTTGTTAATCGTTTATGTTTTTGTATTTATATGTATTGTTTTCTCGTGGACGAGCAAAGTTTAAGTTTGGGGGTATTTGATCGATGTGACTTTTTCGTGTTTTCACACAGAGATTCGATTGCAATACAACTCCCGGGTTTATATTGAAGTCGGATGCCAAGAGCCAGATAGAGAAAAACGGCCGGAGACAGTCTTAGATAGATTTTAGATAGCTTTTGGGTTGTATAACATAGTTAGATTGTGTAATTACAAGGATTGAATATCAAATCATGTTCCCGTTCATCTCCATGTGCTGTTCATTGTCTATGATGAACTAAATCATCCATAATCTAGGAGGTGGGAGGTAACTTGTATCGAATTTATGTTTTGATTTATATATATGTTCATTCAATTCTTGTTGAATGTGGTATTTATCAATCCCTATATTATTTTGCTTTGAACAAATGAATGTAATCGCAAATAATAAATGCCTAGAGGTGCGGATAACTGCATGACCAATGTGCATATGTCGCACACTGGCTCACCATCACAATAAATTGGACCTATCGATGCATGAGAGTGATAAGTTAGGACCAGGTTCATACATGATCTAGGTGACAGATAGATCATAATCTAGGTGACAGCTAGATTGGAAAGTTCCTGTGCTTAGGATATAGAATGGATGAATGTTGCGGGGATTGAGGCTGAACCAATAGTTCAACAGACTATATCTATCTTTAGTGAACGAACTCAAGAATTTGAATGATAATTATTGTAAATTAAACATAAAGGAGATACAAGTGAAACCCAGAATCCTAGATTGCTACCTACCATAAGATCTTCATATTTGTAATTACTGCTAATTAGTTAAACATCTAAATATTAATAGTAGTTTAGAATAAAATAAATATAAAAACCCCCTTTAGATTAATAATTTGCTATCAATTACTTGTACTGTTTGTGATCTCTTGTCTCTTGTGGTTCGACATTTGCTTCCAATACTATTCTATAATAGTCTTGTCCACTTGCAAGGAAAAAGATTAAATAAAACATCGATCAAAATGCAATGCAGGAAAATTTATGGGATGCTTGCTAATATGATGCATGTGAATTTTTTTTAATCATGCATGCAAAAAATGCAAAAAATTCGTTATATATCCAAATGCAAAACATACATTTTATGATGCCTAAAATGCCAAAATACATATTTAAATGAAAAAAATGCATTTTTTATGGGATGCTAAAGATGCAAATTAAAATTTTGAAAATGCTAAAATGAGATAAAGATCATTCATTTTTTTTAGATGCCCGAAATTTTTTTAATGAACAAATGCATTTTTTTATTTTTATGATGATGTTGAGAATACAATTAAAATTTCCGAATGCTAAAATGTAATATATATATATATATATATATATATATATATATATATATATATATATATATATATATATATATATATATATATATATATATATATATATATTTATTTATTTCCATGATGCCCAAAATATATTTCAAATGCTAAAAGATGTGTTTTTTATTTTTATTTTTATTTTTATTTTTATGCATGGATGCCAAAATGCCAAAATTTATTATTATATTTTTCTTCTTACATGCAAAGTGATGTTTTTTTTTCCTTCTTTTTTTTTTGAAAAAAATGCATCACAAAAATTATTATGCTGCAATTTTATGATTTACAAAATACGATGTATGCAACATGCTTATTCTTTATCATTATTTATTATTATTATTATTTTTTATGCGAGAAAATAAAAGATAGTAAACTTACCTTTTCTTTTCCTTTATTTTTTGTCAGCTTCGTAGGCCCTTGCAACGAGTTCGGGCCACTTGTACCAATGTTGCAGATATTTATCGCTTGCTGCTCAAGGTGGCACAAGTTTTGGTGGAGGGCTCCGGCTTTAGCACTTTCCTACACACTTTTCGTCCCTTCCAGAGCTTTTTGCCCATATTTGACATGCTACGAGATTATTGGTGGGATACTACCCATACATTCCATTTTAGCTGGGGGGAGGTGACCATGACCCCTTGCGATTTTGCTGCCATCATCGGTATTCCTACTAGCATCGGTAGGACTTTGGAGCCGACTATACTCTCAATCGGCGTGATGACGAGGTGAAGGATCTCATGGGCTTTGAGCCGGAATATAAATCTGTCGATGAGATCTTTATTGGCAGCGTGCAGAAGTGGCTTCTGGATAATGCCGGGAAAGTTCCAGAAAATGACGGCGTGGCCGTAGCTCGCGTCGCCAGGGCGTTTTTATTTTTTTTCTTGGCATGCATGGTAGACTTTGATTAGATTACCGCTTATGACTTGGGCCAAGCAGGCCTGGCTGAGCTATATGCCTCGATGGATAGGGTCAGTCGTAATGACTCACCGACTCTGAATGGGTTTGCCCCGGCGTGGGAGGTATATTCCTTTTCCTACTTTTTGCTACTTCTTTTTTTTTCTTTTATTTATATCTCTCTTTTTTTTACAGCATATATATTTCCATTGCTGATGAATCTTTCCCTCCTTTTTTTTTTGCAGGTCTGGGCTTTTTCATTTTTTCATTTCATGCCGGGTCGGCTACGCCAGCGTTTCCACGCGCCGCTTTACTTTGATGTATTCGGATGAGAACAGAGCTCGGCCGGATCAGGACGGCGGCTGCTCGAAGAAAGAGAGAGTGCAGGAGCGGATTGCCACTTCAAGTGCAGGCACAGTGCACTTTCTTCCTTGGGAGGGCCTAGAGGGACATTATGAGTGGCCTTAGGGCTGAGCCAGTGCCGGATACTGATGGTATCTATCATGGTTGACTCGCTATATATGGGCGAGCGGGTTAACCGTCAGCATTTTGCAATTTTGAGACCTCCAGTTGTACCTCCTAGGCCTCCTTTCTGGGTGATAGAGTCGGATCATTTGCCGAACATGTATCAATACCTGTCGAAATTCCTTATGCCTCCGACTGACTTTTCGGCTATGGCTTATGAGGATTTCCTGCGGACTGTGCTCCATCCTCCCCCTCCTGTTCCTACTGCACCCAGACGAGCTTCAGATGTTTCTGTCAGGCCAAGGCCTTCCATCCCATCTCTCGACGAGCATCTGAAATTTATCGAGCCTGATGACATTTTCTCCACCTTTCAATATCATTGGGGTGGCCGAATGGTAGAGGAAGTGCTTCCTGATGCCAATATACCTGAAGAGCGTCAAGTCCCAGAATAGGCCCGTTCGGTAAATACATTTCACTTTTGCATCTTTTCTTTTTTTTCATCACATATATATTTTCATTCATCATATATATATATATATATATATATATATATATATATATATATATATATTTATTATCCTTCTTTTTTTTTGATTGATGCATATATAAATATATCTCTTTTTTTGTGCCTCTTTTTTTTTTAGATGATTATGTCTACCTACAAAAGGCTGCTGTGGGGCTTTTTCAGCATTAACAAGCTTTATCAAAGGCTTGTGGACGAGCTTTCCTACAGGGGGAACGATGCGGTACGACAGACTAGGCGCCGGGATGATGATGACGATGATGCGGATGCCGGGTCGAGCCGTGCTCAGGGTAGAGGACGAGCATACAGAGCTGGCGGCAGAGAGGGTCCTTGGATTATGGGAGGTGGTCTTGATAGGAGTCAGTCTTCCCGTGCCCATTAGTCTTAGATTCCTGCACTTATTAGCTCTCTTTCTTTTTTTCGTACCAAAATCTGTACAAATATTTATTATGCAATGCAATACAATTTTATATGATGCAATAAATTAAAAATGCAGACTCAAAAATCACATGCACAAAATAAAGCTATACCAATATCTAGGGGTAATGTCACGCTGTATTTTAGAAACAGATTTTAGAAGAATACACCTTCGGGCTCGAGCGGGCTTTTATGATGATATGCAGGGAGGAAGAGGCAGCCGCCTCCTCCTGATCTCGTCCATATAATTGCTGCGAGGCTATACCTTTTAGCCTTTTCATTTTTCTCCCCGAATAGATAGAGATAATGGAGATTTGTCGGAGCCGAAAACCAGAATACCAGCTGGTTTTGAGGGAGCAGTAGCAGAAGCCTGGCGCCACCCATAGGGGTTATGGGTATGGCGCCAAGGGATCATTATGGTAGCGCCAGGGGTTTCCGCTGTGCAGTCCCTGCTTAGAACTGTTTGCGTACTGTGCTCAGAAATCATCCGTTTCTCAATTTTTTCGGTATAAATAGCGAACGAGGGATTGTCTAATTTCACAAACCCATTTGCCTCCTTCACTTAAGCTTTCAGCCTGTCTTCTGCTCAGCCTTTGCTATCTTTTATCAGATAATCCTTTACATTTTTCCCAAAAATGGCTGCACCAGTTCATATAGCGTTGGAGATAGAAATCTATGAAAATGCTTTGGATTTTGGATCCTTTCCCTGCAGTCGGATGAGCGCGACTGGTTTGAGCACATTTTTGGATATAGGTGCCTGCTGTCCTGGAGGAACATTATTATTAATTGGGACATGATGAGGGGAGCTTCTAGGTTCTGGTCACCTCAAGACCACCTTTTCAATTTTGGCATGAACGAAATGTGCCCCACCTTTGAGGAGTTCTGTGCAATGGTGGGGATGGCACCTCCCCATCTTATTGTCGTGCCCTCTCATTGGAGGCGTCCATACATGGCAATTAGGGAGCTATTTCATACCACTCGCCTCGCTACTCCAGGCTTCTATAATGGAGTAGATTTTGATTTGACCGTCCTTCTTGGGTGTAGACACCCCAATTTCGTACCCCAGATATGTAACATGGCATGAAATATCAAGACCTGTTAAAACTTAACAAATGTCAAGTTACAGGGTTGAAAATGCAAAAGAAAAAAGCAGGATGCGCAAAATAGTGAAATGCAGGGGCTAAAGGTGCCAAAAATGAAACAACAAAGCCAAAGCTGGCGCCACCCACACTCAAAATGGGGGTGGCGCTCAGTTCACTTATGGGTGGCGCCTGGTTTGAGCTACAGGATCTCCCAAACAGCTACAGGACAGCTACAGTTCGCGTAATGTGCAAATTTCTCGGCGTTCTGTACAACTGGCTGAAGCCTGAAGAGAGAAAAAGAAATCCCATCGATGTCCTCTTCCCAGGCTATAAATAGAGCCTTCGGGGTTCACTTTCAGACACACCTTTCTTCCCCGAAAACTCTCCGCCTCGTTGTTACGTTGGAGAAATAGAGAGTGAAGTGAGATAGTGAGAGATCCTCCTATAAAGCTTCGAAACCCTGCCAAATCTCCTCCAAACTTAAAACCAATCGGTCAAAGTGAGCCTTAGCCCCCCAGCTAGGTTTTCACCCTATTTCCCCCGGTCCAAAAATCGCAGAAAGAGTTGTTGCTCTACCCTATTTAAAAGGCCAAATCAGCCAGAAATAAGCCGTTATTCTGCCCGATTTCCGCCTCCCTCAAGCAAACAATCAACCCATCTAAGAAGTTACTCTGCCCGGATCCCGAGCCAAAAAGTAACTTTCGGAAGCAGTCATTCTACCCAAATCCCCACACCACTTCATCAAAAAAGACTCCCTCTCCCTGAAGGACAGAGCGAGCACACCTTAGTCCGCTAGTAGGTAAGTTTTAAAATATTTATTTGTAAAAAGTGCTACTTTCCATCCGACCTAATGTAAAAATATAAGCCGTTGTGCTGCCCGGATTTAGTTAGGAAATAGCACTAAAAAGAGCCATTATTATGACCAAATATTTTTAAGTATATTTGTAACTATTTGTAAAGACACGGCTGCAAGTCCGTAAATAATATAGTCACGGATGTATTTGTTTTTATTTCATGTCTTTTAATGCTTTGTTTATTTGCTAAATAAATATAACAAAAAGCATGCTTTAGCCAAAAACTATTTTTGAGACCGAAAGGGCGAGTTGGGTGTCTAGCACCTTCCCAACTCGTAACTTAGCCTCCGAACCCGTTTTTACAATCTCTGGTTTTCTTTTTTTTTTTTAGTTTTGTTTTATTTCTTTCTCAAAATAAAGATGACGACTCTATAAAACATTTTGGATCCAGTGGGGCATCGTAACATCCTTTCTTGCACTTTTCCGTTTTCCCCTAAAAAAGAGAGAATGAGAATGAAAAGGTGATGTATTCCTATATCCTGATATCCCCTAAACAAGGGATAACTTGATGCAGGAAACCCAAAGCACTCATAGTGATCCGAAATAGGCCATAAGGCAATTTTCATAAAATCCATAGTGGGGCCTCGCAACACTCCTTTCTTGCACTTTCTCGTTTTCCCCTAAAAAAGGGAGAATGAGAATGAAAGGGTGATGTATTCCTATATCCTGGTATCCCCTAAAAAAGGGATAACTTGATGTAGAAAACTCAAAGTTCCCATATTGGACCAAAAATTCACTGAAAATTACCGAGGCGTATTCAAACGCGCTATCTTAAACAACACTCCTATCGCACTTTTAATTTCGTCTTCCCCTAAAAAAGGGAGGGTGGAATGAGAGCTGTGGTGTCTCGCATCCGCACGTATGCGCACCCCTATCCAAGGGCACGCGGGGCGCGGGTGCAAGTCCCGGGAACCCACAGTGGTGACTTCGCTGGGGAGATCGTTTTTATTTTAAATAAAAATGGAGGGCTAGACTCATAAAAAAAAACTTTTTTTGTTTTTCTTTGTTTTTGGCTAAAGTATGTTTGTTATATTAATTTATGCATTTGAATATTACGTTCTTATACATCCGTGTCTATATTTGTGGATATGATCCTCCATCTTGCAGCAGTTTCATTCTGGTAACTGTTACGGATATATTTAAAAATATATCTATTTTTCAGAAAAAGAAAAAAATTCGCAAAAAAAAAAAAATGCAATAAATTTGTGGGCAGCACAACAATAAAAGGGTCCGAGCTTTATTTTTAATATTTCTTTATTTTCGGCCCTATATATTTATTTTGTTCAGTTTACTTTTTATTTTGCAAATTTATACATATTTGTATTCATTATGTCATTTTATTTTGGGGATATAGAACAAATTTGTAATTAATAGGAATAGATAGATTCCCCGTTTTTCTTTCTATTTCTTAATGTGATGTGCTTGCTTGCTCGCGCTCAAATTAAAAAAACCGAGAAAATCCACAAATAACAGCAAGACATGCAATATGTGTTTTATTTTATGTTTTATATCTAAAAAAATATTTTACTGTTTTTTAGAGGCTGCACACACGCGCACGCATATAAATATATTTCGAACTGCTACCCTTCACCATGGCCAGTCTACCCCTTGCATAAGCCAACGTTAGAATGCATATAGATTCTCAGGACACTTCAAAGACCGACCGGTTTTTACATTATTGAATCGTGGGTCAGCCCATATAATAAAAAAATAGGAGAAAAAAAATAAAATAAAAATGCGCTAGTCAAAAAAATGATGATGAAAAAAAATTGCGTAAGAAAAAAATAATACACAGGGGCTGATTTATTATTCTCTGATGCTCGACCTAGATCATTTCGAATGGTGGATCCCAGAAAGAGTATAGGCCCTTCGCCCGGGATCAGTCCGATCTTGGGGATTCGAAAGGCTGGTGGAATACGTTGGTCCTATACTCTGGAGAAAGAATCCACTGTTTCAGGAAAAGTCCTGAAACTGTCAAAATAAAGCAGGTGCTTATCCGGTCAATTGTAGGGAAAATAATAATAAATAAAAAATACTAATAAAGGCACGCTGTACTCCAAGCCCAGAAAGCCTTCAGCCAGCCTTCTGATACCTCCAAACCCATTTTCCTCAGAAACCTGGCCCGAATTTGGAAAGGCAGAGATAGTACTGGTTGGTTGATACGGGAAACAAGTGCATAAATCAGATCAGAGGGTATCAGGATCAGATCAAATAAGGGCAGAATCATTTCAGATGGTACAGATCTGAGCAATATGGCGGAAAGTGGCGATTATAGGTACGATCTGAGGGGCTCTAAGTGCGCTCGACTTCAGCAATGCAGCAGTGGCTAGATCAAAATTTGGGTGCACATGCTGATCGTATAATGAGCCAAATGGCTAATCTGGTGCAAAACTTAAAATCCAGTGGTGAGGTAATCTCTTCCCCTGCAGTTCCCCAAGAAGCATCAACCTCCCATGTTCCTCCAAACCCAAACCCTCAACCAAACACTAACCCACCAAATACTGCCACCACCCCAAATCCAAATCCTCCACCAAATCCCTATTATCCAAATATCAACCCTTACCCGTCCTATTCCTCATATCCTTTTCAAGCACCAATATTCTCCAAAGTCCAAATGACCTCCCTTTTCCCATAACCAACCCGCTCCAGAATAGCCCACATATGGACCCACAAAGCTATAAGCCGCCAGACCAAGTTACTACCTACTTACCTTTCAATGATCCTGACCGCCCAACCGAAACCATCAATAATCCACCAGCCCAGAATCCTTATACTGCCCAAAATCCACCAGCCCAGAATCCTTATACTACCCAAAATCCATCAGCCCAAAATCCATACCCAGCCCAAAATCCTTATACTACCCAAAATCTACCAGCCCAAAATTCGTATCCTGCCCAAAATCGATGTCCTGCCCAAAATCCTTACCCAGCCCAAAATCCTTATCCAGCCCAAAATCTTTATCCTGCCCAAAATCCTTACCAGATACCGCAGCCAGAAATTAACCCATCCTTCCCTAATCCTGCCAGCATATACCAAAAGCCAACTCCCCCAGCCACCAAAATGGAGGCCGACATGGAAAACATGAAAACCATGATGCTCAAACTTCTGAACAAAGGGGAATTTTCTACGCGGGCACTAGCATTACAACCTTCAACAATATTATTGCCTTCAAAATTCAAAATGCCCGACATAGAAAAGTTCGATGGGACTGGATGCCCTATATCCCACTTGAAATCCTATTCCACTGACATGCAGTCAAGGGGAGCTAGCTTTGAGGCTATGGCTTCCAATTTTCACCTCACCTTAATAGGGGCTGCCAAGCAATGGCTAACGTTGTCTGATAGTAGCACCATGAATACTTGGGACCAGATAGTTGAAGGATTCCTTGAAAGGTACAAAGACAACACCAGCCCTGAAAATAAAAGAGACCTTGAGTCGTGCACCCAAAGGGAAAAAGAAACATGTGCTGAATTTGCAGTCAGGTGGAAAAGAAAGTTGGCCCAGACCTTTGACAGACCTGATCCGGCCGAGTCATGCATAATGTTCATCAAAAACCTCCAACCCATTTACCTGGAACATATGCGGTATCTCCCCTATACCAATTTCAAAGAAATAGTGGAGATAGGGACTCGTATTGATGAAGATATACGGACTGGGCAACTAAAAGCCAATACGCCCCCTAGCTCTTTTCGTTACTCTAAAGGAAAGATAGCCGCATCAGCACCAGCCGTCAATATGGTAGGGAATGCCTTAGCCAATTTTCCTACCCAAAATTATAGCACTGTTCCATGGTCCTATGGGTCAGACAGGTCTGTCAACACAGGGAGTGTTAAAGCCTCTGGAAGATTATAAGCCACCAAACCGCTTGCACAGGACTTGGAATCATGCCCAGTACTGTGAATACCATCGCTGCAGTGGTCACCTCACCGATAAATGCTATACACTCAAAAATGCCATCCAGGACCTGATAGATGATAAGGTTATTGAAAATCCTCCTCCTAGACCAAATATAATCAATAACCCCCTACCTCAAATCAATATGATTGAGGCTGATGAAAAGTTCTGTGTACCCAAGTTCGAAATCAATAAACACCCATTACCATATATCCTTGTTCCTTTTTCTCCATCTCTATCCATAAAAGAGCCTAGCTACAATATGCTCTCTTGGGACATGATCAATGTCTTATTTTAAAATTTTCCTTGCAAGTGGACAAGACTATTATAGAATAGTATTGGAAGCAAGGGTCGAACCCACAGAGACAAGAGATCACGAATAGTGCAATTTATTGATAGCAAATTATTAATCTAAGGGGGGGTTTTATAATTATTTTATTCTAATCTACTATTAATATTTAGGTGTTTAACTAATTAGCAGTAATTACAGGTTATGAAGATCTTATGGTAGGTGGCAATCTAGGATTCGGGTTTCACTTGTATCTCCTTTATGCTTAATTCATAATAATTATCATTCAGTTTCTTGGGTTCGTTCACAAAAGATAGATATAGTCTGTTGAACTATTGGTTAATGTAAGGCCAAGGTGATGGGGGATTTGATGAAAAGGGATTGGAATTCAAAGTGAGAGAGTAAGACTACCCTTTATCCCTCATACTTCGAAGCAAAATGAAGTTTTCCTTATTTAGGCTAGGACCTGCAAAGACTACAAGTAGGGGTGGTGCTTGTTGTTACTTTTCAGTTTTCTTCTTCCCTCCCCAACTTGTTTTGGGCAATATAGACTTCTAAAAATATCTCATCATTCTTCTCAGCAATAATTTTTCTTAACATATTTTCTTTTGAAAGCTATGCTTCCTTTTGAATCTTTTTGCACTCTTCTTCTTCCGTTTCATTTTTCGTCAATACATTTTTTTTCTTTTCTTTTTATTTTTCTATTTATTTATTTTATTTTCTTTTTTTTTCGACGACGGAAAGAAGAAGTCTTCAGAAAAATAGCCTAACCGAAAAGAATGGTCCTCTAACAATCAATTTCCCACCCACATCCTACTCTCTCAAAGGGTAGGCTAAAAGTGTATAGGCTTTTAGGGTTAAGTTAATGTGGGTGATAGAAACGATGTCAAATGGGGGTTTAATAGTGTGCTTGGCACACTCCATTCTTTTTAAATTAGACTCAACGGGGACATTAGGGATATGTTTAGTAAAGGTCAGGGAATATTTAGGCTCTAACGATCCAAAGATGGACTAAGTCATTTCTTAATGCCGAATGCTCATGTAGTTTTTAAAGCAAGTAAGACACAAAATATCATATCAACTATGGGAATTGTGGGGTTGAATGTTTAGCATCACTGGATTTCACATAAGCATTCGCTAAGACAGATGGTAGGGACAATTGAGACTAACATGCAGACACGGTTCGAAAGTGTGCTTGAGATATATAAATGAGAAAAATACAAAGGATCTAACTATCATGCAATTGACCCTAAGTCACAATTCAATGAAACAATCATGTTCGAATGGCTATGCATCATATTCTTGTGCATATCTAGTTGTAATGAAGTAGGTGCTATAAACTTTATAAAACTATTCTAATCAATCCATAATTATGACTGGTGTGGGTGCATGAAGAATTTGGAGAAAAGTAAAAGTTTTGCAAAATCAAGTAAATTCCAGAGGGATCTACGGACTAGTTATGCGGTTCATTGCATTAACTCCTCATCGACTAGTATTACCACACCTAAACTAGAGGCTAAGAAAATTTATATATATATATATATATATATATATATATATATATATATATATATATATATATATATATATATATATATATATATATGTATATATATATTATTTATTTATTTTGATTTTGATTTTTATAAATTTTTTTAAGAGAAAATTGGAGATGTTGATGACCCAATTGATGATGGGTTCCCACAAGAGGAATCCACGAGCATCCAAAACCAGTGTATTCTGGTCAAGGCAACACCTCCGAAAATAAGAAAAAATAAAAACAAGAAAAACGGGTGAAGAGTTAAATGGTCATCGAGAGAAGAAAATTTTCTTCTCCCTAAAAACGTAGCCCAACTCCATTCCTCCTTAGGCTAGGACCTGCTAAGACTCTGGGATTAGAATCCCCCCCAAACTTAATTTCTATTTTGTCCTCAAAATTGAGGAACATATGAGAGGATTGATGGGGAAGGACAAATATCAAAAGGAAATAGCAGGCCCACCTAACGAAAGAGGATGGAACTTGGGCCGCGACTCACGGTGAGTCGGGCGGAAATAACGAATGAGGACGAAACTCGGGGATCGTGCCAGGAGGCAGCCCATAATAAGTTGAGACATTTTTTTCCCATGGTTTTAAACCACCCAAACAGCCACTCTTGGTCGGCACGCATTTGTGCCAACTGTTGAGTTGCCATTTGGGCTTCGAGGGCAACCTCTTCTAGCCTATTGGAGATCCCTACGAGCGGGTCCTCCTCTTCTTCTTCGGGTTCCTCCCCGTGAGGAACCCTTAATCGCGGCTGCTGGTGGTGCTCAAACAAAATGGCCTTAGTAATGGCCGACCAGCCTTAAGCCTCTCCGCGTGTCTAGGCCATCTCACGCCTGCCCCCCTACACAACTTAGTGATCAAATGCGGGAACGCGTAACCCGCATTCGTGACACCTCTAATAAGGGTCTTAATTTGGCCGTTGATCAAGCAAACAACATCAATAGACCCACCGGTCATAATAGTGTAGATCAGGACAGCCTTACCCCAAGTCACCATGTGTTGGCGACTGGAAGGCATGAGACGAGCACAAATAAATTTGAACACGGGCTTTGCCGTGTTCAAAAGGAAGGACTCCTCCATGGTGCGTGGAACGTAGGGTGGATTACGGTTTTGGGTCCACTCAACACAGGGAGGGCGATGGTCGCATTGACCACCTTGAGAGGGACAGGGGTATGGAGGTGGAGGCTAAAATCGTCGGCACCATCCGCAAAGTTGGATGTGCCGTAGAACATGTTAATGCTTTGGGACGAAAAATCTACTATAACGTCCCTAACATTAACGGTCTCTAAGACTCCCCCATCTACGCCAATGCGGCCATTGGTGTAGAACTCACGGACAATAGGCACGACTGCCTTGTCCGGAGAATCGGTCAATAACCCCCACCTACGGGTCGTAAAGTTAGGACGGAGGCCAAATTCTTCAACCTTAAATCCCCTCTCGGGAACCAAGGTCTTGAAGAGTTTGGCCGCATATTTTTCAGAGGCCTCGTAGGATATAAATCAGCGGTGGTCATACTGCGGTTCCTCCTCTTGAACAGGGCGGGAGGTAGAAGCACCGGTATTTCTACGCTTACGGAATATTTTTGTTTGAGCAAAACTAAAATTAAATATTTAACAATTAAAAATGTATTTTCAAAATTTTAAAATTAAAAATTAATTCCTAAGGCATGCAAATATATACACGTAAATTATCTAACACCCTAGCATGCAATGTTTTGACGTTAAAAATTAAAGAAGAGAGTTAGAATTACTAGTTTGCAGCCTTAAGGATGGAATGTAGTCGGAGTTTTGAGCTTGGCGTCGGCAATAATGGAATTCCTTCTCCTTGCTTCAAGCTTCTTCAATTCTTCAATGGAGTGAAAATGGAAGGTGATGGAGAGGTGGAAGATGAAGGGTTTGAAGGAGGGAGAAGATCTTTGAGATTTGAGCCGAAAATTGGAAGAAGTTCAAGGATTTCGCCGGATTTGGAAGAGGGGAGACGGCGGTGCTTCTGCTGGAAGGAGGGAGTAAAAATTCTGGAATGATTCTGCTACTGAAGCCCGGCCACAGTTTATATAAAGGCACCTTGCGGTCGCAAGGTGTCTTTTACGTCTTTACCTGCGTCCGCAAGGTAGGCGAATCGAGCGATTTGCATTCTCGCGATTCCCATGTCTTGTTCACGAGACCTGCATTTACTGAGGACCTTGCGGTCGCAAGGTCTTCCACACCTTGCGTCCGCAAGGTGGGCAGAATGTTCCCTTTTTGTTTCTGTGTTATCCTTTTTCAGCAGATTAACAGTTAAGCCCCTCCGTTATATTCCGTTACGTTTCGTCACTTTCCTGTATTATAAAAACTCTACAAAAACTCTAAACTAAAATTTATCAGCAACATATAAATACAACATTAAGATGCTTTTCTCCCCCAAACTTGAATTTTGGCATATTTAATTAGAAATTAAATGTCCAAAAATACATTTAACGGAGAATAGCATATTTAAATTAACTACAAAAGAAATAAAATTCATAATAGTGGGTTGCCTCGCACTTAGCGCCTTTGCTTAACGTCTTTGGCTCGACCCAACTGCAAACCTAATCCTTGGGTGGTTCATTGTCAGCCAAACGAATTAATTCAATTGTTCGCTCAACTGACATCGACTCAAGGTATGGCTTGAGTCGGTGTCCATTAACCTTAAAAATTTCATTATTCTTTGGATTTTGTATATCAACAGCTCCATGGGGATAAATTCGTACAATTATAAAAGGACCAGACCACTTAGATTTCAACTTTCCAGGAAATAGCCTAAGTCTAGAATTAAAAAGTAAAACTTTCAATCCTGGTCTAAACATCTTATTGGCTAACCCCATATCATGATACTTCTTAGTCTTCTCTTTATACGTTTTGGCATTCTCATACGAATTTAGCATGTGTTCTTCTAATTCATTCAATTGAAATAATCTTTCTTCTCCAGCCAGAGTTAAATCTAAATTTAATTCTTTAACAGCCCAATAAGCCTTATGCTCAATTTCAACTGGTAAATGGCAGGCTTTGTCATATACCATTCTATATGGACTCATTCCTATTGGGGTTTTAAAAGCAGTTCGGTATGCCCATAAAGCATCCGTAAGTTTAGATTCCCAATCTTTACGATTAGGCCTAACAATCTTTTCTAACACTTGCTTTAATTTGTCTATTACTTACCTCTACTTGGCCAGATGTTTGAGGATGATAAGGTGTAGCTAACTTGTGAGTTACACCATGTTTCTTAAGGACATTATTCATTAACTTATTGGTAAAGTGAGTCCCTTGGTCACTTATTATGGCCTTAGGTACTCTATATCTCGCAAAAAGATCTTCTACAAATTTAACCACAGTTTTACCATCGTTTGTGTTAGTTGCTGTGGCCTTAATCCACTTAGACACATAATCAACTGCTACCAAAATATACTCACAATTATTAGACACTGGAAAAGGACCCATGAAATCAATGCCCCAAACATCAAAGATTTCAACAACCATATTGATATGCAAGGGCATTTCGTTTCTCTTTCCAATTCCACCAGTTCTTTGACACTTATCACATGTTCTATAAAATAATTCGCAGTCTCTAAAAAAAGTAGGCCAATATAAACCAGATTGGAGAATTTTTCTAGCAGTTTTGTTTCCACAAAAATGACCTCCACAAGAGTATTCATGGCAAAATTCCATAATACTTTGTTGGTCTTTTTCTGGAATACATCTCCTTATTAAAGAGTCTGAACATATTTTATATAGATGAGGCTCTTCCCAAAAATAATTTTTCGTTTCAGCCAAAAATTTCTTCTTTTCATAATGATCAAAATCATGATTTATGATATCAGACACATAATAATTGACAAAATCATGATACCAAGGGTCTGAATCTTTAATAGCTAACAATTGCTCATCAGGAAAATCTTCATTTATGGGAACCAGGTCATCAAGAAATTGACGTTCAAGCAAGGGTGAAAATTCTAACCTAGACAAATGGTCAGCTACGACATTTTTCGGTTCCCTTTTTGTCTTTGATTGTAATGTCAAATTCTTGTAACAATAGCATCCACCTAATTAGTCTAGGCTTAGCATCTTTCTTACTTAATAAATATTTTAATGCAGAATGATCAGAAAATATTATCACTTTTGATCCTAACAAATATGATCTAAATTTTTCTAAAGCATACACAACTACCAAAAACTCTTTTTCTGTTGTTGTGTAATTTAATTGTGCATCATTTAGAGTTCTATTAGCATAGTGTATCACATGAGGTTTTCTATCTACCCTTTGTCCTAACACGACTCCAATTGCAAAATCTGATGCATCACACATGATTTCAAAAGGAAGAGACCAATCAGGGCCGGATAAAATAGGTGTAGTAGTTAATTTTTCTTTCAATAATTTAAATGCATCTAAACATTCTTTATCAAAAACAAACTCTGTATCTTTTGCTAACAAGTTACATAGAGGCTTACAGATTTTGGAAAAATCTTTTATGAATCTTCGATAAAAACCAGCATGCCCTAGAAAACTTCTAACACCTTTAACAGAAGTTGGAGGAGGTAGTTGTGAAATAACTTCGATTTTTTGCTTTATCAACTTCAATATATTTATTAAACACAACATGCCCTAAGACAATTCCATGTTTGACCATGAAATGACTTTTCTCCCAACTCAAAGTTAAATTTGTTTCACAACATCTTTTCAAAACTGATGTAAGATTTTCTAAGCAATGATCAAAAGAATTTCCAAAAACTGAAAAATTGTCCATGAAAACTTCAACACATCTTTCAACTAAATATGAGAATATAGAAATCATGCATCTTTGAAAGGTGGTGGTGCATTACATAATCCAAATGGCATTCTCCTTAAAAGCAAAAGTACCAAAAGGACATGTAAAAGTTGTTTTCTCTTGGTCTTCGGGTGCTACAGGGATTTGATTGTAACCAGAAAAACCATCAAGAAAGCAATAATACTCGTGACCGGCTAGTCTTTCAAGGATTTGGTCAATAAATGGCAAAGGAAAGTGGTCTTTCCTAGTTGCCGCATTTAGTTTTCGCAAATCAATGCACATTCTATAACCAGTTATTGTTCTTGTAGGGACTAATTCATCTTTTTCATTTTTAACAACTGTAATTCCTGACTTTTTAGGAACTACTTGAACAGGACTAACCCATTTACTATCGATATTGGGTAAATTATACCCGCATCTAGAAGCTTAAGAACTTCTTTTCTTACGGCTTCTTCCATGTGTGGGTTAAGTCTTCTTTGCCTTTCTCTTGAAGGTTTACTACCTTCCTTCTAAGTGTATTTTATACATGCACATAGATGGACTAATACCTTTTAAATCAGCTAGGGACCATCCTATAGCTTTTCTATGTGTCCATAAAACTTTCAATAAACTTGCTTCTTGCTTTTCAGTTAAATCGACTGCTATAATAACAGGCAAAGTTTTACCTTCCCCTAAAAATGCATATTTTAGGTGGGGTGGTAATGGATTTAATTCTTCGACTGGAGGAGATTTTATAGATGGCATAAATTCAAAATTTTCTGCTTTAACTGTTTCTTCTATTTTAACCTTCTCGATATTTCCTTCTTTAACATCTTCCTTAATTTTCTACTTTAACATCTTCTATCTCTATTTCTTCAAAAAGAGATTTTAGGATTTCTACTTCATCATCTTTAATTTCATTACTTTCTTCTTCTACTTTTTCTGATTTATCAGAACTATTTTCTGATTCTGATTCTTTCTCTATATTTTCTTTATCTTTCTTTTTAAGAGCTTCTAACTTCTCTCTTTCTTGTCTTTCTTCCTCTTCTATTTCTCTTTCTATCTCATCAATGTCAATTTTTATGGGAGGGATAGGACTATCATCATAAACTATAAATACATCTTTTTCATAGTCTTCATCTTTATTATCTTTTTCTAAAGTTTCAGTTGATAATTTTTCGATTTCGTCTATGGAAAAACATGCATTTATGTCACTAGGTCTATTCATAGCATCAAAAACAGAGATTTCAACAGTTTCACCTAGGCCGACATTGTGAGTTTACCATTTTTGACATTTATCATTGTATTGGCACTAGCCATAAATGGTCACGCCTAACAATATATGAACTTCATTATTTGTGCAAATTTTCCTTTCCATCTCTAGAACCACAAAGTCAATTGGAATAATTAGTTATCAACTTTGAACTAGGATGTCTTCCACTATACCCAAAGGATATTTAACTGAACGATCAGCTAATTGTAATTGCATACTAGTGGGTTTTAGTTCTCCTAACCCTAATTGTTTATAGACCGCAAAAGGCATCAAGTTAATACTTGCTCCTAGATCTAGCATGGATTTCATCTTTTTAGAGCTTCCCAAGGAAACTTGGATATTGACGCTACCAGGATCTTTCAACTTAGGGGGTAGTTCGGGTTGTAAAACTGAACTTACATTTTCAGAAACAATAATTTTTTCATTGTTTTCAAACTTGTGTTTCTTAGAGTGAAGATCTTTGAAAAACTTTGCATAAGCTGGAATATTTTTAATAACATTAAGCAAAGGAAGATTAACATTCACTTTGGATAACATATTATAAATTTCCGTAAATTGTTTGTCCATTCGGTTTTTCATAAGTCTTCTTGGAAATGGAATTGGAGGAACATATGGTGGTGGAGCCACATAAGGTTCCTCTTCTTCTGGTTCTAAATCTTTTTCTACTTCTATTTGATTTTCTTTATTTTGAACTTCTTTTTCTTGTTCCTTATTTGGAAACTTCTACTTCTACTTCTTGATTAATTGTTTCATTATTCTCATTACTAATATTATCCTTTTCAACTTCTTTTTCGAAATTCTCTCTTTATCGGGCATTAGAAGAATGAACAGGATCACTTACCTCTTCACCTATTACCTTACCGCTTCAAGAGCGGTGATTGACTTTGCTTGCTCGGTTTGACTAGGGAACTTCCCTTCTTCTCTTTCTCGGCTTGAAGTCACAATGTGCTTCTTTAAATTTTCAATTTCTTCAAGCATATATTTTATCAAAAGCGACTTGACTTTTGTTTGTTCCATCTTGTTTTGGAACTTCTTCAATTCTCAATTGATTTTGATTTGGAAATTGTTGTGGTTGAGGTGGTTGAGGTTGGAATTGTTGAGGTTGTAAAGGACTTATTTCCTCCCCAAGAAAAGTTAGGATGATTCCTCCAACCAGGATTATATGTGTTTGAGTAGGGATCATTCCTTGGCCTTTGAGGGAACATATTTCATAGCATTAGCCTTTCGACATACATAGCACTTGATGGACAAAAATTAGTAGCATGAGAATATAATCCACATAAAGCACATGCTTCTTGAATTTGCCAATTTTCAAATTGAGCTTGTGTATCGATTTTTCTTGAATTTGATATAGACTCCTATTTTTACCTCTAGCACTTTTACGTTGAGAATTAATACTTAACATCTCAAATAATTCCTCTAGTGCTTCTGGTGTCATTCTATTAATAGAACCACCAGTTGCACTATCAACCATAGTTTGTAAACCGGCGAAAGACCATGATAAAATTGAAGTACTAACACATGTTGAGCCAAATTATGATGAGGACACATAATGAGCGATTTTTAAATCTATCCCAAGACTCATGGAATGTTTCACAGTTCATTTTGAAATGACATGATTTGTTTTCTATATTCAAGTAAGAGATGCATGCTTGTAATATTTACTCATAAACAAATCATATAATTGAGCCCAAGTATAAACACTACTAGGTGTTAAGTTCATAAACCATCGCTTTGCCAACTCTTTTAATGCACTTGGAAAATATTTCATTTTAACTTGGTCTTGATCAACCCTCCTAAAGGAAAAGTACTCATCATGTATTCATAATCTCTTAAGAAACGACAGGATCTTCGTGAGGCATTCCATGAAAAGATGGTATCATGTTAAAATAATGGCCTTTTAGTTCAAAATTCCTTACGACATCGCAAGACTAAACATGATTGAAAAGAACACAATAGCTAGATTCTCAAGAGAAACCAAAGTAATTTTAAATGTAGGCTGTGATTGTAGCTCAATGAGAATCCTAATGGTCAAAGAAGATTATAGCAGCGGAAGAATAATCAAAACGATAAACGAAGGCAAAAGTTTACCAAAACAATCTACAAGATAATACTTATAGACCTAGCCTCAAGGCCACAGATTTCACTAAAAATAATAATTGTTTAACAAAAATAATTGTGAAATCACTCACAAAATATTCTCACAATACAATGAATCTTGGAGAACAAAAACCCCACATAAGCAGTTAAACAAAGCATTGGAAGAAACAAAAAATCGGCTTCCTTAGGCGAAAAGGAAGACAAAAAGCAATTTCCGGATCTTCAATGTATTTGCCGATGTTGTAACATTATGACCTCAAAGCAAGCTAGCAATTCGGAGCTGAGCTGACTTCTGAATCTCCTTCCTACGAACAAACTTTATGGCTTTTTGTTCTCTCTCACAAGCTCTACGGCAGAGTATCCTTGCTCCTTTATTTATAGTTATGCGATCTACTACACACACGCCAAAAGCAGTCCAACTACTACAAGGAAAAGGATTAGCAATAAGGAAAGACCAACAACTTACTAATCTTGTGAGATTTTATTACCAAATATGAAACATATCAAAAATCTCGGTTAGACGGATTTACTAAGATTTAGTTACCAAAATAAATGTACCAAAATCTAATAAAAGATTGTGATACCAAATATACCATAACTAAATCTAATGAAGATATTAAAACCTAAAATACAACAACTTTAACAAAAATATTATTTTGACCAAGAAAGGGGATACAAGTAAAAATAGTCATGACCTATTTACCCTTACAATGATGTTACTACATTTAATGAAGGTCTACTGAAATCATTAATAGTTCTTTGATTTACTACTACTTCATATTTCTTCTTGCAGGTTCTTCTTCTCTTTGATTCATGTTAACTGGATTTTCGGATTTCGATTATTATTTTTCTTCCATTGTAGGATCGACCAGAGGATCCTCTTGTTTCAATTGTTCTTGATTATTCGGGCCTGGAGCTAGATTTTCAAGATCTTCTTGATTCCTTTTAATGTTATTCATATCTTGATTTAATTCTACCAATTTAGGATTCAAAGATCTACAACCGTGCATAAAATAAATTAAAGCAATTTAAAACAATTAACCATTAAAACAAAATAAA
>CM028383.1:89508642-89570565 GCA_013146195.2 Codonopsis lanceolata
TGCCTCCACCGCACCACCGTGCCACCCACTCCCTTCGCTCCCGAAACTTTAGCCATTCCTCCATCAGCTTCCCTCATGTCACCATATCATCCATTCCTCCCTTGACCGCCACTATTCCTCGCTCTCTCCATCATGTCGGCTGCACTCGTGGTTTCACCGCTATTCTTATATCACCGACACCGCAATGCTTCTCTTCCTCTCCAACCGACTTTCCTCACCCAAACCAAGCCTCTCTCCACTGCTATTCTCCCGACCTATCTCTTCACACATCCCACACCTCTCTCACCCAGCCGTTTTCAACCCACCGATCCCGAACCTTTCCAAGCAGATGATCATGGTTCCTCTCCCCATTACCCTCCTCGACCTGCATCCGCAATGGACTCATCTTCTCCGACTTTCTAAATCCATTTCAGACGAGTCTCTCTCCTCTCGCTAGCAGAAAGCTCGACTTCAACGCAATAATTTCAAAAGTGCACATCCCACCTACTAAAATAGTCTTTCCCTCAAGACATGCCTACCCCCTTCACTCGAGCCCGAGCCTCAAGCCCAAATCCCACCCTTATCCCATGGATGTTTCTTTCCCCGACCCCGAGGATGCCGAGTATTCACACCCATCGCGATTCTCCGATGCCCTCACCACCACCAGTTCGGCCTCTACCTCTTTCCGTCTGTCCATGCCGCCGCTACTCTATGCTCATTCACTGCATATGAAGTCAAGCCCTCACTCGTCATATACACGCCTTTCTACCATTCAACAACAAGTTGCTTCTTCTGCTCCCAAACCTCACCCGTATCATTACCACCGAGGTGCCGCCATTGCCGGCCGGTGCTCCTCGTGAAGCTCATACGGATGATTACGGACTTCTTGCTCTATCAACAAGAATGGTCAAATCGTGCTTTTCAATGCAAGCTTCAAACCATTCAGAGGAGAAGAAGGTAGCAAGAGCCGATGCATATTGGTCGGAAAACAGTTCTGAGAAAGATCAAGATAATGCCCGATCACCAAGACTCTAAGTCGAGCATCACAAGAACATGGTGAAGCTAAAAAGAAGCGTGCGATGCTCAAGTTGAGCCACAAGCAACTCAAACAGAAGCCAAGGAAAGAGTTCAAGAAGTCAAGAAGAACAAGTTAAAGCAGGTCGTAGCCGCAAAGAACCGAGAATGAAGTGAAGTTGGTCCATCGCTGAAGCACCAAAACAATCAAGGATCCACACTCCTATGGAACATTTCATCTCTTTACTTTAAACAAACTCCGTTAAACTCTCGCTTAGTTGTACCTCACATTGGGCATTACTCTTATGATTTCAAGCATTTTTTGGTACTAACAAAATTTTGCGTGAACTTTAAAAATTCTTGGTTCGCTTTCAAGTGAATGGTTTTAAGCAAATAGGAGGAGATTGTTGAATCTTTAAATTTAAAGGATTTGCTTAAAACATTTCACTTGATTATCGCCAGACTAGTAGCTTATATTGGTCACTGAATATTATTGTCACCAACTTTCACTGATCCACAAATGCTATTGAATGAGTTTATCTTTCCTTATTTGTTTAAACATACTCTAGTACTAACTCTTTCCTACTTTGTGTTTGTGATAGATGTCTCGCTAAATAATATCTCACAAGATCCTTTGTGATCTTGCATGCCATAACACATTTTCAAAATTCAAATGTGTTCCTAATTCGGCTGCTCAGCATTATTGCGTACTATCTATATATACCCATTGGAAGCAACTGGTGAAGACAATGAATCTGAAGAAATTTTCAAGTCAAGAAACTTTCCACTCACAAACTCGCCTCGTCTTCGTTTAAAACTTTAGCTAGATACTCACCTTTGAAAATTTCTTTCTAGTTATTGTTTAGGGCAAAACACCGAGTACTTTCATTTCAAATTATTTCGAACTCACGGCTTGTCTCACGAGTTTGATTGTTTATCAATCATTCTCCCAAACACCGGTCTTTTTTGTTGTACATCGATCCATTAGAGATCAATTAGATTTTTAATAAAATTAGTGCACTTCAAAATCCAAGTCTGACCAACTTGGTAGTGGACGTAGCAGTTTATCTGGAACCACTTCAACTGAATTGTCAACCATTTCTTATATCCCTGCTAACTGACTTAACACTTAAGAAGTTATTAAACCGATTATGTCACCGCTAACAACACTTGTTTGCTTACTTGTTTAGTTAACTTGTGTTCGAATTTCTTCTATATATTCAAGTGATCAAACATCAAAACAAATTTCTTTGAAAACTGTTGTGTCACCAACTGACCAACTCTTCGCCTAAGGAACTTCAAAAGTGTCGCCTAACCGACCAACTCTTCGCTTGATCGACAATATCAAGTTTTCACGCTGCCAATATTTTATGATTCTCAAATCAACCTCCAAAAGTTTTTAAAGGCTATTCACCCCCCCTCTAGCCTTAACTGTTGCCATCTGGACTTACACTCACCATCACTGATCTCATAAGAAATCCACCGCTTCAGCATTTCCCATCTTTTCCTAATTCCTTTCCACACATTAACCCCTAAGTCATATGCACCAATGCTCTGATTCCACTTGTTCACACCTTGCCCATATTTGCCCACTATCACCTTCTTCCATGGAGCTTTATCCTCAATAACATATTTCCACAACCATTTCCCCATATGAGCGTAATTGAAACTCTTTAGATTTTTGATATCTAAACCTCCCACTTTCATCCTGGAGCAAACCGTCTCCCACTTAACCAAATGGTATTTTTTTTCCGTTGCATTACCTTCCCAAAGAAAATCTCTCTCCAATTTCTCCGAAACTACAGATGCTGGCATTCCAAAGACGGTCATAAAATATGTGGGCAAGTTAGATAGAGTACTCTTAATGAGAGTCAATCTTCCACCTTCGACAATGCATTGCTTTTTCCATCCCGCCAAACCCTACGCCAAATCTTTCTATAATCGAAATCTAGATGTTCTTGCTCATGAACTAGCCCCCGAGAGGGAGACCTAAATATGCCGTTGGAAACTTACCCACTCTCGCATCCAAAGAAACCCCGCGATGATCTAGATTAGTCACTTCTACCCGAAACACCTCGCCTATGGACATTGATCTTTAGCCCCGGCCACCTCGAAAAAAAAGTAACATTAGGCGAAGGTATCCCACCGAGAGTGGTCAGCCTCAGAACACAAGGGTATCGTCGGCAAATAACAAGTGTGAGATCTGCAGCCTCGATCACTTTTGTACCCACTTCGAATCCTGGATCGCATTTTTGGCTACCGAAATATCCATCTTCTTACTCGGGGCCTCCATGACTATGATAAAGAGGAAAGGAGATAATGGATCTCCCTGTCAGAACCCTCTCGAACTTGAGAAAATCCAATGGGTTCACCATTAACTAGAACCCAGAATTTAACAGAAGATATGTCCGAAGAAAATCCACTTTTTCCATCGACTTCGAAGCCCATCCTAGCTCGGCAAGTAATCCAGAATGCCCAATTAACGTGGTCATAAGCCTTTTCGATGTCAAGTTTACAAAGCAATATGTTTCCCCTTCTTAATCTAGCATCTAACACCTCATTAGCAATCAACGCAGCAAGTGATCCGGCGCCTCCCATGAATGCATGGTGATTTTCGAAATGGTCTTCCCGTGACTAATTTCAACCTTAACTGATAATACCTTTGCAATAATTTTGTACACTCCTCGAACCAAGCTTATTGGCCTAAAATCTTTGATATTTTCTGCCCCACTACGTTTTGGATTCAATATAAATGTTATGCTCAAACTTTTCGCAAATCTCCGCTGGGCATGAAAGAAGTGGAAAACCATTAAATAATCTTTTATAGTCTCCCAACAACGCCGAAAAAATATACTTGGAAATCCATCCGCACTGAGCTTTATCCCTTTAATCCTAGGTCCGCCGTGACCGACCTCTTCTTCTCGAAAAGGAGCTTCCAGATATCCTTATCTTGATCGACTTGAAAGGGATCCTTTCCTTTTAAAACGCTGCCTCCTCGTTTTCTGTGTATAAGTCTTGGTAAAAGCCTCTATTCCATTTCTAATCACATTATCCTCGAGCACCTCCTCATTAATAATAACCTTCCTGCTCGATTGAAGTTCTTACGCTTTTCGCCATCCGATGAAAGAACCCGGTGTTATTATCCCCCCCTCAACCATTGTATCCTTGATTTTTGACGCTAACTAATTTCCTCACTACGCATCAACCTCTCGATTTCTATTTTCAGATTTACCCTAGAGAAAAATCGCGCATTAAGACCATCCACTCCTTTCTCATCCAACTCTCTAACCTCTTCTAACAACTTATTCAAATTCGACTTCGGTTGCCAAACGTTACTTTGTTCCATTCCTTAAGATCCGCTGAGAAGCTTCATCTTCCTAGCTACGCCGAAGTGGATCCCCAACTACCACATAGGATTGCCATTTCTCTTTGAACCCTCCATGAAACCCGGGAATTCCAGCCACATAGCCTCAAAGCGAAACGGGGACTTCCCCTTAAGTGGGCCCCCACATTCCAAACGAACAGGAACATGAGAAGATACAATTCAAGGCAAACAAGACTGCGACATCCCTTCGAATCGCCTCGACCAAATTGAGACACCAGGAATCTATCAGTCCGCGAATAAGTCTTCCATTCACTATTTCTAGACCAAGTGAAATTACCTCCTTCTAGAAGAGGATCCACTAACTCCATGTTATTGATAAAATCATTGAACTCTACCATAGCCTGTGAAAGAGTCCCGCCCCACCCAAACGCTCATGAGGAATCTAACCGCATTGAAATCACCCCTCAGAAACTGGCATTCCATGCCCGATAAACAAAGACTATGTTCGTCCCACAACCCTCTTCCCTCCAAATCCTCGCAAGGTCCATAAACCCCCGAGAAAATCCATTTCAAACCATTTTTGGCTCCTTCAAAAACCAGCGTGATAGAATATGGACTCCAATTGAACTTGCCAACTTAGTAAAGATTCTGCTGTCCCACATCACTAGAATTCCTCCAGCTGTCCCCACTGCCCCTAGATGTTCCCATTTGGTCCATCTACTACCTCCTACCTCCGAAACTACCCTACCCTGTGATCAATTCTCTCCATTTTCGTTTCCTGCAAACAAGTCAGATGCGGTTGCCACCTTTTTAGAGCTGCGTTAACCACTAATCTCTTTGATGCTTCATTAATTCCCCTCACGTTCCAAGAAATAATTCGAGTATGCATAATAAAAATTTGTAAATTATTGTTCGGTCTCGTTTCTCCCCTCTGCTCAAATTGGTCCGCATTTAAACCGCACCTCAAATTTTTAATTCCCTCAGCATGCTGACTTATGCAAGTTTTTGACTTGCTAGAAGTAATGATCTTTGCTGCGATTTACGCCCCTTTCAACGTCAAGCAGGAGCTCCAAGATTTTATTTTTATAATCTTCACCAGACACTCCAAGTACTCTCCCAATTTCTTTCAACCTTCTTGCCCAAAGAGATAAATCCTTATTCTCTTCATCACACAACATCTTTCCTTCATCAGAGGGAGAGACTCAGGTCTGACCACCGATATCGGTGTGCACTGGATTGGTTCCCTCTGTCCTTCTTCTAGCAACCCTTCTAAAGTCGTAATTTCCTTTGAAACCTTCAAGTCTGCCGAAAAAGTCATCCGAGAAACTACCCTGAATGGACATTCTTCAGCGCCTCTTGAATCCGACGGTTCTCTCTCCATCTCAACCGAGATACCCGTAACCTGTCCTTCACCCCATCTTACCTCGCACCCAACCTCGCTACATCCTCCTCTAACATCCGAAGTTGGAATACAGAGGGGGCTCCTTCCCTGACCAGCCTCTTCCACGATCATCGCCAACAAAACTTCGCCTACGGCGTCTCGATGTTTTGGCGATTCGATTACTCACCCACTGCTCCAAAAAGATTGACTCCAGTTTCTTTAAGAATTGTTGACCGAAACGGCCCACTCACCGTACCCACTCCGCCTATTTGTGTGTCCGGCCCATGTTCATTAAGCGTACACTGCTCCGCCCAACTGGATCTCTTGCTACAACTTGGGCCAGCTTCTGTGGGCTCCTCACAAACCTTCGAATGTAAGCCCACTTTCCTTCTCTCTTCCCCACTTTCAAAAATGACTTCGTTTTCCTTTTCATTAAATTTGAATTTGAATTCCGGAACCTTGGGCACCCATGCGCCCTTGACAGATCGCCTGCACTCCTTTTCCTTCGTACGCATATAACCGAAACCTTCTCTTCTCACTTTCTTTGTAGATGCGTGATATACACCTGCTCCTTCTCCCCTAAAATCCCTATCGCCTGAGCCACCATGACGGTCACTGTAACCCCCTACACGCTTTACAGAAAGCCGTCGTTTCTACCCATAACGAAACTTCAAAAAATTTGCCATTGACCCCAATTCTGACTGAACCCTGGATTTCTTTGTAAAAACGAACCAGAATTCTTGCCCACTGCAAATTCGAATGCTGCTCCATTTCTTCATCAACTCGCACAAACCCTCCAAAGAAATTCCCAATGGTTGAAAAACTTGTTTTCCCCATAGATGCAGAGGTAGATCCACCGCCCAACCCAGACTTCTCTAGGTCTCCTACCTTTTTGGTTACAGTCACTTTCTGGATACCAGTGCTCCAGAAATAAATTATACTGATTGATCCTCCAGTTCTTCTCATTTAAAATACGCCCGGCTTCCTTTTTAGACGGAAAGATGAAGAAGAAAGACTTCCCGCCCTTCTCCACCACCCGAACTCCCCCTGCTATCTTCCATTTACGATCCACCCAGCTTTGAATTTCCGACCTATCCAAACTAGGAATATTCTTCCATTCGACTCTCCCCACCAAACACCTTTCCATAAACTCCAAAGCTCCTCTACAAGAGTCCTCATCCACCTGAAAGTCCACATCCTTCTCCTCCTGATCCTTACCTTTACAAGTGACTTGGTCAGGCCATGGCGGAATCGTCGCAGCCTCCTTGTAAGATTTGAAATGGCCTTTGCTCTCCATCTTCTCTCTATGCAAGGAAGCAAAAAACTCCTTTTTGCCTTTACTTTCTTCTGGCCTTCCCTCAGAGAAAATAGAGGTATGCCTCTCCCTGCCGTCTCGAACTCTGGCGAACCTGCAAAGATTGTCTACCACCCAATCCCAACCTGAATTGGGATCATTTTCCAGGATGCAGATCATTCCCGACTTCCCTGTTCCTCTTGCTATAACCTTAATAAAACTTCCTGCTGTATTCCTTTCCTTTGCCACTATGACATCCCACCATTTCTTCTGCAGCATCTTCCACCAGACATCACAGGGTGAGGAAAATCTTCCCAGCCAATCACACAACCACTCGAATTCAAAGTCAGAACAATCTCATGTGGTCTTCCTTTGTGTCTCTCCACCACTCTAAACTCAACCCTTTTCTTCTCCTGCACTCTTTCAAACCTTTTACTGTATTTTTCATGCCACATATAAGCAATTCTGGTCTTGGTTTAAAACTTGCATAAACTATCATTTTATCTTCAATTGGAACTATGTTTTTGACTGCATGAATTCAACAGTGGCCGGAAAGCTTCCCACCATGGTTCTGCTCAATGAAATGTTGTCATCCGCTTAGAAAGATAAGTTCTCGAGGTATATATATTTATGACTTTCAACCCCCCCTGGCTGATTCTAGTAAAGATGGAAGTAGTGAAGTGTTTTGGTTCGTTTGCTGAAAGAATAATTCGAGGAGCTGTAGATTCTCTTCAAGCAGACGAAGTATTTTACAAACAAGACCTTCTTCAAACACACTCCCGCCCCTTCCTGGCTTCCTACTTCAGTAGAGACGGTCATCTCCTGCATTCTGATGTTTTAAAGTGTTCATCTAAGGATCATTGACGCAAGCATCTAGATCTCTTTCCATTACAACTTTGCATAGGCTTCAGGTCCATTTCTCTCCTTCTCAATCTGAAAATATCTTGTTCCTCACTTACTATGTAGGATTTAGAACTTATGATTCTTATAGAGCTATGCTCGCCACCTGTTTGCTTATTGGTCCTTGAGATTTTCCTTTATTTTTGGGGCTGCTCTCAGTACTTTCCATCAGATTCGATGACAGAAATCTTATCTCTTCTTTCCTGATTCCTAAGTCATTGAACAACAAAATGGATTGCTAGTGCCTGTTGTTCAAAGAAACTGTTATTTGCTCTCTTTGGTTTGTTGCTTTGTATCAATTCCTTTCATGCCTTGTACTTTGTTGAGGTTGTTAAAAAAATGGATGGAGGTCTATATTCTATAAACTTTTGAGTGGTACTTCATGGTAATGCTATCCTATCTCATCAACTATGTTCATGTTTGTATCTATGAGCTACGTAAGGCACCTTGGCTTTAAACTCGTATTCATCTCTGAGCTGTCTTGTCTCTCTGCGAGAAGTGAGCTTTAGTTGGTCCTCTCTCTTCTTGTCTAATTTACCTGATATGGTGATATATGAATCCTTTTCTATAAAGTCATAGTAGACGATTGGAATACAGAGTTATCATCATTCATCAATCATCATCCACCTTTTAACTTTAGATGATTGAACCTATATGATTATAAGATTGTGTTCCCTTGGAGAAGTATTTGGAGAGTGAAAGCTCCAAGTAGAGTTTTGTTTTTTGCGTGGGAAGCTGCTAGAGAAGCCATCCTTATAGGGGGGATAATTTGCAGAGACGTCAAGTGACCTATGTTAATTGGTGTTTCATGTGCAAAGGATGTGATGAAAGTGTGAACCACTTGTTGCTGCACTGCTCGATTGTGAGTTTGTGACTATGCTTTGGAATTCAATGCTTAGTCTGTTCTCTATTGCTTGGGTGATGCCGAGATCAGTTAAAGATCTCCTTTTGAGCTGGTCTTTGTACAAGCGGAGAAGAAGAAGGAATAGTTTTTGGCATGTAGTCGCTCTCGGTATTTGGTGGATTATATGGAGGGAAAGGAATAGAAGGGTGTTTGAGGATGAGGAGAGGATGGTGAACAAGTTGAAGGATGAGCTGCTGTTTCGCACGTTGTTCTTGTGGGGGGGCTGAGGATACTAATACTTCCAATATTCATAACATTTCATGTATCGATTTTGTTAATAGTCTTTCTATAGATTAGTCCGATTGTGTATGCTTATAGTTGTTCAAAGGACGCGTCTCTTGTTTAGACGCTTTGGTATATAATACTTATCAAAAAAAAAAAGAAAAGATTATAAGTAAAAAGTTATTCAACAATCGACCTAAGGCTGGGAATATTATATCGTCGTTGATTTCTCGTTGGGGTTGCACTTCTTTTGATATAATAGCGCCATCTGGCTATCACAAATTAAAAACATAAAAAAAATTTTTGAAGGACCAAAACCAAGCTGCTTCACTCTTGCTTTGTCCAAAAAGATGCCTTTCTTATATTTCCTTTTCTGTTGCCGGAAACTTCAGTTGTGTTTAAGGAATTAGCATGCATATTAACTTTTGAGGCACGTAAAAGACCATTAATAAAAGAGAAAGAAAAAACTGTTGCACCTGTTAATGATAAATGGCTTGTTTTGGGGCCTCTCTCTTGCAACTTAAACTTTTACACGAGTTGGTTACACATCAAAGTCCAATGTGTCACAGAAGTACTAACAAGCCTTCTACTTCTCCATCAAAGGAAAAGAAGCAGAAGCATTCTCCACACTTGGCGCTTTAGCAAGGTCTTTAGTGAGCCTAGATAGATGGTAGTCTTCTTGCCTCCCGTGCTCGAGTAGGAGGGCCTATCTATCTTTGCCCTCTAGCCTTCAATTTCTACTTTCATTTTCCCCTTCCATTTCACTAAAAAGCTATCATGCCAATCTTTAGATGGTAGTAACGGAGCTTGGACAGATCTGCTGTAGATGGTTGCTAAGATATTCTCTTTATCTTATCAAAGTAGGAATTTGCGATAGGGTAAATGCTAGACAACCCAAGATTGTTTGCATACGAGTTTAACTAACTGGTAGCCGTGTCCCCAGCTTGCTTGTACAATCCACTAACTTTACCAGTTTAACACTAACTTTACCAGTTTAACACAACTTCTCTGTGTCCAGTGTTGCCTTGATAGAAGCTTACATAAAGATTCACCTTTTGCAAGGTATTAATCAATAAGAAGCCTGCCTAGTGCGCGAGGTTTCCACCACTTCAGTGTGCAAGATGTGGGGAAGGGTCTACTGTACGTGGGGTTGCCTCTGGATCCGCTAAGGCTGTTTCTGCAGTTTGAGGACTGTGATATGCAAGATAGAATGGGGCAACCATTCTTTTTTGCCACGCTTGACTTGTATATATCACTTGAAAATTGTAGGAGAAATGGTCATATATTGCTCTAACCAAAGTTGAATTTCTGAATCATTTTCTTCCTATTAAATGAGGCGTGGTTGTAAATGCCCAATCGTGCCTAGACATGCACCTGTATCTACGTAAGAATTACTTTTGTCTTTCCTTGCTTGGAAAATAATGAAAACAACAAAGAAGAGAAACTTTCATGCTAGGTTTATGTAAAAATTCATATTTCATCATGCCATCAATATCCTCTGAATTTCAAATATGACTTTTCTTTTCACTGAAACAAACTTCTAATTCTGGAAGGATGACGGTATTGAAGAGGTACGTGCTGAGATTGTTCTTGTCGTTAAAGTACATTACAGCAAATGTGGTAGACAGGAACAACGGACGGATTGTTGCAACAGCTTCGACAGTTGAACATTCTCTCAAGAACTCTCTTGAATGTGGTCGAACTAGCAATGCCAAAGCTGCAGCTGTGGTGGGAGAGGTTTTGGCAATGCGACTCAAGGTAGAGGGTCTTGAAAAAGGACAGGACAGAGGGATCCACATAGATGTAAACAAGGAGATTGAGAAAAAAGGATTGAAAAGCAACACCAAGGTTTGGGCCATCGTCAATGCTCTTAAGAACAATGGAGTCAAACTCGTTCTTGATGATGAAAGCAAGGACTCTTTCTAGTCAAGTAAGTTCTAGGTTCTTTATTATATTATACAACTCCCGTTGATCCTCCACATGTTTTGGTCAATGGGGTTAAGGCATGGTGTACATATCGAGCCTTAGCCTTCCTTACTGAGTTTTTTAGCTCAAGAAGGATGTAATTGTTGCTGTTTTCTTTTGTCCAACTGTTTCTGAACTCTCTGAATCAACGAAATCGAAATATTTTTGTTACGATTTTTGGTGTTGAACATCCATAGTAGTACCGGCGCATGCTGCCACATACTAGAGAAGTTTTCAGTGTCGCTTCTGTATATTTGTACCGCGTTTTGACTGCCCAAAGCTTTGGTCAAAGTAGAGGATATATCTATGATCTTGCCACATACTAGAGAAGTTTTCAGTGTAGCTTCTGTATATTTGTACCGCGTTTTGACTGCCCAAAGCCTTGGTCAAAGTAGAGGATATATCTATGAACTTGTCACGAAGAAGCAGAGAAGACTTTGAACAAAAGTATCTCCAGGATGTTTGATCCTTCTGGTATTCCCTTGCCTTAAAGTCCAGCATTAAGGGCACAAGGCAGAAAAACTCCCAAGTTTTAATGCAGCTGCTTTTCCATAATTTGAATCTGAGACCCATTATTAATATCCATCGTTCTATTATAATAAAAAAATAAAAACAAGAGCCTTTAGATAATTGTTAATTATATTTATTTTTAGAAAAAAAGTATATTGGGTATCTCTCTCACTCTCTCTCTCTCTCCCTCTCTATCTCTCTCTCTCTCTTTCTCTTTCTCTTTCTTGTATTGTTGGGCATTTGCATCATAAATCTTCCTTAGTATGTACTACCATGGCCACTTGTTAGCATGATCATTTACTTGTGACAAAAACTTAAGCAAGACAATATTACATATATTTTTTGTAAGATGAATTCTCTTTACTCGATTCATCGTGTGTTGATAAGTTGAGCTGTAAGAGAGTAAAATTCTCTCTTACGAATTAAGATGAGTAAGGTAGTCCTACAAGATATTTACGCTTTACTCATATATTCGTAACTTTTTTATATATTTTAAAAATATTTTAGGACTTTTTTTGATTTCGATATTCAATATAGTTAAATTGAAAATGATGTCCTATATTAATTGTAACTATAATTCTATCATAAAATACAAGGATTAATTGTGGGTCGGTACACTTTCCTGAAATTGTCACTGCTCCACTACCTTCATTTTTTAAAACCGCTTAAATCTACTTTTATAATTTTTTTTTCTAATATTGTCCGTCTTCTTCACATCCGACTGAGTCTCTTTTCTCAATTGTTGATTTCTTTTCATCTTTTCCGATCATTTTCTCCATAACTTTTGATAGTTATGATCCTTGATGGACCATATGATTCACCACATATCAAATCAAAGCTCTTAACGAGATCTACAATCCCACTTGGGTTTCACCCGGAAACATTTTCGTTTTAAGGCCAAAAATAAAGTTTAAGCATTGTTTTGGATTTCGAAAGTTTTCTGATGCTCAATTTTTACACAAATTTAGAGGTAGTGTTCAATTTATTCATTCCGACGTCAAATTAGTCCATTTCGATGCCCACCTTGTTGATATTTGGTGGCAGTATTTAATTATTCATTCCGAAGCCAATTTTTTTCCATTTCGATGTCAAAGAAATCATTTGTAAACAAATCTATTATCAATGCGCATAATCATACGATGTTTAGTTTGGAGTAAAACAAAATGTCATGTGTTTGTGTAAAATTCGAACGCGAGAGTACACTACAACAATGACTCTGATGTGGGTGTCGTTGTCTATGATGTGGCGTCGTTGCCTATGAAGTGAGTGTCGTTGCCTATGATGTGGGCGTCGTTGCCTATGAAGTGAGTGTCGTTGCCTATAATGTGGGTATCGTTGCCTATCATTTTGGATGCGCTTAAATTGCTCCAACAAAATGTAGAGGTACCTGTGATTTGGGTAATGTTTTGAGCGATGTCTAATGTTTTGATACTATGATGCCTAATGTTTTGATATTATGATGCTTAATTTCCAAACTTGCCTCCGATGTGGGCGTCGATGGCCCAAATTTTGAAGGACGACCAAAATATTGAATGACACCAAAAATTTTGAACGACGCCCAATTTTGAACGACGATCAAAATTTTGAACGACGCCCAAAATTTTGAACGATGCCCAAATTTGTGCAATAAGTTTTTGCATTGTGACGTCCAAAAATTTGAACAATGCCCAATTTTTTTCTTTACGATGCTCAAATTTGGGCAATGACTTTGTTGGTGCACCTTTCCTTTATTAAGGTTATATTTGTCATTTCTCCCCCAAAAGTATACTGTAGCGGTTTAAAACAATTATCGGGCACTTTCAAAATGGGTAAAATTTGGTCAGTCATTTTTTCAAAGTTTGTAACCCCAAAAGTCCACAGTTATTTTTTTCAACCGCAAAAGTTTATTTTTCGAAATATAGTATCGTTTCCTTCAAGAATTATGGCAAACACATTGGATTCGAAAATCACAATTGTTGCGCAACGAAGGGATCGACTTGTCCGGTCAAGTCGTGGGGGTTCGGGGGTAATGCCCCCAAAAGGTAAAAAGTTTTTTTTTGATTTATGGAATATGAAATTGTAATAGATCTATGCTGAGTTGTGATTTTTTTGTAGAGACAAAAGCGGAAGAGGTAGAGGAAGAAGATGACTTAAGACGGAGGAGATGGAAGAAGAAGGTGGATGACGTGGTTTGGTTCTTTATGATTTTTTATCACGGTGTAAAAATATTGGATTAATATATCATGATTCCAAAATTGATGTATCACGATGCAAAAATAGACTCGACAATTAAACTGATGTATCGCAATGCAAAAATTAATTTAAGAAAATTGATGCATTGAGATTCAATAGTCAATGCACCGTGATTTATTTCGTAAGATGTCTTATGCTCATAAAAGGTATCTTAGTCTTTTTGCTCTAAAAGTACTCTTTTTCGGTTTGAAAAAAAATATGACTTAAGCAATTGAAATTTTTGAAAAATGGACCGCCCCGTAATTTTCCTTATATTTTCTCCACAGGGGACCGACCCGATTATCACAAAAAAAAAAAACCCTGAATAAAAATAAAGTCTCTTAAAGCCAAAAGTACCTGCGGCCCTTGGTTTCACTTGGAGTGTCCCGCGGCGGGTACTTTCAAATTAAATACCGATGGCTCAGCCTTAGAGGGCAAATGTACTGGTGGTGATCACGCCACAATGATGGAGTGACTATGCTGGCAGTCCACGTAATGGACCGGAGCTGACGTGTCCGGCTCTTGGTGGTCACGTCGGTGAATGAGGGTACCGGTAGTACCAAAACTGTTAGGATATCTGGGCTTGATGGTTGATCTTGGTTGATAAGTACCTGAAAGGAAGACTACCGTTAGGGTGCTGGGGGTTTCAGCCTGACCCTCCGGTGTGAGAGTCGAATGTGGTAATATGTGGTATGCTGGAGCTAGGCGTTCCCTTAAGCTTCCGGTAAGTGTTTTGAGAGTAATCTCCCCCTGTATCTTTTCTATCACCAGCAATATAGTAAGTTTAGATATCAAGTAAATCTTACCTTTCTTGAAGGGAAAGGTTTCCTTTTATAGTAGCTTAGATTTGGAGTCATGATTGGTATGAGGGTCCCAGTTGGTGGGACTTGTTCCCTGGTCGGCTTGCTAGCGGTTCCTGAGTGGTCAACAGGTTGCGTGTGATGTACTGATTGTAGGCGGTTGAATAAGCCGATAAGATATAGCGGCTTGTATGGCTTGAACAGCTCTCGTGGGGAAGGCACCTGGATGCTATGTACAGGCTACGGGCTAAACATGTCTTATCCCATATGAGTTGTCGGCCGAGCATAGGTGGTCCTCGCTCGTGTGGTCGGGTGTTGATTCATGGTCGGCTATTGTGCTCGGCAGGTCGGTGGTCACCAATACTTATACATTTTGGTTAATGATTGTCGATGATGATTGACTGGAGGATGGTCTTCGGCCTTGGGTGGGACCGGCCCAAGCCTAGCTGGAGTCCATGTGGTCGTTCCACGTTGGGGGACCTAGGTCGGGTCCCATCAATAGCCCCCGAGTTTCCAAGTGCGAGGATTTATCCTTAGCTTGGAAAGTTTAGTCGAATTTTATGCTCGATTTGTCTGTCTCTGATCTTCGCTGGGCTTCCTCGATTCTTTGTTTTGTTTCTGTTTGTGGTCGCCTAATTGATCTGCTCGATTGGCTGTTCGTTTTCTCGTAGCCGATCACTTTTGATATCGAGGATGCATGAAGGAGTAATTAGTGGAATTTTCCTAGGAAATTGGTCCGCCGTATGCATTAAATGCACAGTATTCGAGGAGTCGTAGGTAATGATTCACAATTACTCTTCCCAAAATGTGACGGCGTCCAGTTTATTGAAACGTCGTCGGTTTGCAGTCATTTCGTGCACAGTGCTCGCCACGTGTCGATCAACGGGTGGGTTGGGTAGGATCCGCGTGTTTTTGGTCGGGTCGACCCGGTGTTGATCGGGTCGATATAAAACTACGAAATTTCCCGATTTTCATTTCACTCTTGTTCCAAGCTCTTCTACAGTTTCCTGAGAACTCAACTAGGGCGAAAAAACTCTTTCTACTATTTCTTTGATTTCCGATATTTCCAGCCGTTTCCTTACTTTCAAACCTTAGTATTCAGGTTAGCCTTCTTCTCCTCTTTCATTTGATACAAATTTCATAGGTTTTTGAGTCCATTCTGAGTATTTTCCGGTTTTGCAGTTTTTTCCGGTGACCTCTGCGTTTTCCGATACATCGGAGCTCATTCCTTGGTGTCTGTCACTTTTCCCGGTCCTCGCTCAACCTCCTATTTTTTTTGCTCGCTCTTGATCTAAATCCATTATACAGGTACTCGTTCTATTCTTTTCACTTTTACTCGCTCTTCGGTTTGTTAGGTTTCTAGGGTTAGTTTTTTATGAACCCCGTATCTGCCCTTTCTGTTTTTGCCTCGAGCGAAACCTCTTCCTCATCCTCGCCCAGCTCTTCGACTGCCTTTCAAAGAAATATGAGGACTAAGCATGTTAGCCCGGACCCTGCGTATGCTCGATCTCCAACGACCAAAAGGTTATATTCGCAAACCGACGGAGCTTGGTCGCTGGTGAAGCCGAGCCAAGCGAAGATATTACTGATCAACGGCGGTTATCGGATGGACGGTTTACCCACCCTTTCTGACGAAGAGTATGCCAGCGAAGATATTCCGGCTGGGGCGCCTATGTTGGTGTGCTCGGACGCGACCAAGGCCCTCCGTTACCTTTTTAACCAATACTACCGAGAACTAGTCGCCAAGGAAGTAGTCGAGGCGAACAAGGCCTTAGCTGCCGAAAAACGAGGGGAGAGCTCTTCGGCTGCTGCCCCAGTTGAAGAAGTTTTGGCGGAGGCCGATGATGCTCCTGCTCGCAGAATACTGAGGGAATGGAGGAATAATATATATCCTGCCGACGTAGATAACTGGGACGAGCAGTACAATCATAGTCGGAAAAGGTTCCGGGGATCCGCCCCCAATAATTTGATTAGTATGGGCGAGTTGAGGGCGAGGACGGATAGAGTAGGTTTTTATATTTCGTTTTTTGAGGCCGGTCTTCGATTGCCCCTCGACCCTCTTCTATGCGAGCTTCTGGAAGAAGCGGGTGCTCACCCTCTCGACCTCTCCTTGAACCTCGTTCGACACCTAATTTCCTTTGCGGCATGTGTCGAATGCTCGGGTTTGAACCGACTCTGCCCCTCTTCAAAACCTATTTTGCGGTGACCAAGTCCCTGAAGCGTCTTCAATGCAAACATCATAACCGAGGAATAAATCTGTTCGCCAAGCCTCCCGGGAAGACAGGGCACTGGGACGAGAAGGTTTTGTTGGTGGAGAGCAGATACGGGTGGAATTTCCCGGTGCCTCGCCTTTCTAATGCAGAAATTAAGTCATTCTCCTCGGGTGGGACTTTGGACGAGTATGAGGAATCTGCTCGAAAAGCTATTGAGGATTTTCTCGGGGTGAGAGGAACGGGACCAGCCCGGGTATTCAACTGGAACTCTATAAGCGAGGACGAGGTTCTCTTGAGGATGGTCGGAATGACGACCAAAAGGTTTAAGGGGCTGGTTGTTCGATGTGAGGTCCCCGAGTACATCCAATACCCCGGATGGTCGATGCATGAGGGTAATAAGTTCCAGCTGGATTGCCCTCAGTGCAAAGATAATACATTCTTCCTTGAAGGCTGTGGAAGTATACATCATTACTTTATAGCTTTTTATTGAGCTTTATTTTTCGAGCTTTCCTTTGATAGATTTTGTGCTCGTGCTAACTTGTGCTCGTGCTAACTTATTCTTTCATTTGTTTCAGACATGATCGACATAGACGCCTTCATAGGAAAATCAGCCAGGCGAGACCAAGGGGTGACTCGTCGCCAAATTCTCAAGGACGCAAAGGCCGACCCCAACAAGGCCTATCCGCTACCAACCGACGAGCAGGGGGTTGGGTCCTCGGCGGCTCCTTCTACAGCGGCTCCTCGCCAAGCTCCAACTAAGGTTAATCCCCGGGGAAGAAGTAAACCCCGGGCCCCAGTCAAGAAAATTCCTGAGCCCGGCGCTCCTGCTCCTTCTGCTCAGCCTGCCTTCATCGAGAGTGCTCCCGCCCCTCCCCAAAAGAAGAGGCGGTTAATTGTGGATGCTTTCGAGGAGGAAGGACAAAATGTGGGGGAAAGGTCTGCTCGTCGTCCTGTTGAGAAAAAGTTGAAGGGCAAGGCTGTGTCTTCCTCGGCCAGCGAGGAGACAGTCCCATGGCTGAAAGATGATTTTGTGGGTTCGACCACCCGAGCTGCAGGGACCCAGCTTGCTAAGGATTTTGCAGATGTCCCCGTGCTCCAAAATTTTGACGTTTGTCGTCGCGATTCTCTCATGGCCTTAGCCGGGCAAGGGCTAGTTGTCCGAGCTCAAGTTGGGGATATGGTCGGGATTGCCAATTCTTTGCCCCCTGCTGAGGGCATGGGGCGAATTGGCCTATGCGTGAGTGAGGTAGTATTCTTTGCCTTTTTCTTTTCTCTTTGTTGTTTGTTTGTTGTTGTTTTATGTCGGTTGTGGTGGTTGCTAATACACATTGTATTTTATGTAGATTTGTTCTTTTGTGTCTTCACTGGCCACTCGAGCCGACGCGTCTGCTATCGAAGCCCAGAAGCTAAAGACTCAAGCTCAGGCCGATCAGGATGAGATCGAGCTTCTGCAAGGCCAGGTGGCCTCCCTAGAGGGCGAACGTGACAAAGGAGCAGCCCAACTGAAAGAGTCCTCGGCCAAGATGGCCCGTTTAAATGAAGCCAAGGACTTGGCTGAAGCTCGTGCTAGTGTCGCGGAGAAAAGGGCCAATGATGCCGAGGAAAAAGCTAAACAGATTGAAGAGAGGACTACCCTGGCCGAGCAAGAGCTAGCCGAGCTTAGGGTCAAAGTTGCTAATTTGGAGGGACAGGTCGAGGAGGCGAAGACCGCGACTTTCAAATCTTTCGAGGGGACCGAAGCTTTCAATAAGGAGATCGTCGTTTATTACGAGCGGGGAGTACGCCATATGCTTCGAGTGGCCGCTGCATCGGGAATGAGTCTCGGCACCATAATCGAGTGGGGCAGCGAGAATTTTATTGGCAAGGCTGCTCGGGAAGGCCATGAAATGATTCCTTTTACTGAAGACGAGCTAGAGATGTTGCGCGAAAAAGATGTTGCATATAACTTGGAGGAATGGGTGCCACCCACCCCCTGGTCGCTGGACGTGATGGCCCTTACGAAGGCCGTGGAGCAGGGTGAAGAGGTAGACTTCGACCCCGAGTTGCGACTAAGACAATTTATGGGTGAGGGCGAGCACTCCAATCGTGCCGAATTTGAAGCTGCATCAATAGCTGCCGAACAACATGGTCTTCCTTCCCCTGCTCGTGCCGCCGAAGTAGGAGATCTGCCTGAATAGTTTTTTGTTTTTGCTCGTTGTGTCGAGTAGTTCCAGGCGAATGTGCCTTTATAAAACAATTTTTATTGTCTTAAATAATTTTTGTTGTTTATCTTGATCGGTTTAAAACGAGCTGTCTTGAATGAAATTTACATATTCGTTCTTATTTTAGCCTTATTTCTAACTGTGCTCGCGTACCGAGGGCAGTCAAAGATAAACATATTTGTTATACATATGTATTTTTAGATAGTCACTTTTTCCCTCGCTAATTATCCTCGGAACTCTCCCACCTCCGTACGAGGATGGGAATGAGTACTTGACCCATTTATCATTTTTGTTGGCCTTCCTCGTATACCGAGGATAAGGTCTTTTTCCCACCTCCGTACGAGGATGGGAATGAGCGCTTGGCTCATTTATCGTTTTTGATGGCCTTCCTCGTGTACCGAGGATAAGGTCTTTTTCCCACCTCCGTACGAGGATGGGTCCTATTCCATCTCCGTTCGAGAATGAAAATAGGTAAGAACACTAGTTTTCAGGAAAAAAGACTTGTCATTCATTAAACTTGTAGTCCTTACAAAAGTTACATCAATGATAATACGTCTTGAGATGATCTGCATGCCAAGGATTCTTAAAGGGTGTACCATCTAGTTCGGCCAACCTGTATGTTCCCTCTTTCACAATGCTAGTTATTCTGAATGGACCCTCCCAATTTGGAGACAACTTACTTCTTCCCACCTTTCTACCTGTAGCTTCAATCTTTCTTAAAACCAAGTCTCCAACTAGGAAGGCTCTTGATTTAACTTTTTTGTCATGGTGGATCTTTGTGAGCCTTTTGTAATTGATCATCCTAAGTCGGGCCTCTAGTCGCCTTTCTTCAAGATTATCCAGATCGAGCTGTCTGGATAATTCATTCTGTTGTTGATCGAAGAAGGTGACCCGAATGGTGGGAAGAGCTAGCTCGACTGGTGCCATTGCTTCTGAGCCATATGTTAATGCAAACGGGGTTTCACCAGTGGATCCTCGTACCGATGTTCTAATTCCCCATAGCACAATTGGTAACTGCTCTAACCAGCTTCCCTTTTTCTCGTCTAAGTTCCGCTTTAAGGCATGCATAATCTTCTTGTTTCCTGCCTCTGCCTGACCATTGCCCTGTGGGTGAGCTACCGAGGACATCCTGTGTTTAACATTCAGCCGATCACAATTTGCTGTAAATTTCTTGGAAAATTGGGTGCCATGGTCGGAGATGATCATTCGAGGAAGTCCAAAACGACAGAAAATCTGCTCGTAGGTAAATCTAATTGCCTGATCCTCGGTTATGCTGGCCAGTGGCTTTGCCTCTATCCATTTGGTGAAGTAGTCAACGGCGACGATCACATACTCGCACCCATGTTTTGCTTTGGGAAAGGGACCTATAAGGTCGATTCCCCACATGTCAAAGGGCCATGCAGCGACTACTGGAGTTTGCAAGACCGAGGGTAGCCGCGGAATGTTTGCATATCTTTGGCACTTGTCGCACTTCCTTACGTATTCCGCTGCGTCTCTTCTCATACTCGGCCAATAATAGCCATGGAAATTCATCTTGTCCGACAGGGTCCTCGATCCAGGGTGCCCCCCACACTCGCCTTCATGCACCTCGGCCAACAGATCATTCACCGTCTCTGGTCGTATGCATCGAAGGAGAGGTTTGGTATTTGATCGCTTATAAAGCATGCCTCCTACGACCGAGTATCTGCATGCCCGGTTTCTAATTATTTGGGCTTCACTTTTCCCTTCTGGTAGAGTGCCCTGTTCAATGTAATCCTTTATGTCATCGATCCAGCATCTTGGAGTTTCAGCGATGACCATAATTTCTTCGTAACTGATGGCTGGGATCTTGAGGAACATGAGCTCGATACTAGGAGGAACCTCTTCGGCCTCCGAGGATGCAATCTTGGAGAGATGATCAGCTCGGGAATTTCCCTCTCTCAGGATCTGTTCTAACTCCCAATATTTGAAAAGCGTCAACAATTTTTGTGTCAATTGCTGGTACTTAGCCAATATTGGGTGATTTGCTTCGTATCACCCAGTATTTGCTTTACCACCAACTGGGAGTCGCTGAAAATCACTATATCTTCGGCCCCTAAGGCTAGTGCGAGCTCGATTCAAGCGATCAGGGCTTCATATTCGGCCTGATTGTTTGATGTCTTGAACTGGAATCTTAACGCCATGTCAATTTCTCCTGAATCTGGGATACTCAACGAGAGTCCAGCTCCACTCCTTTCTGCTCCTGCAGATCCATCCACGAACAAGGTCCAATATAGAAGCGGCCTTGTTTTTGTTTGCTCGCCAGATGTTGTCGCTTTTATGCTCGCTGGGGTAATTCTTCGAGCATTCTCTTGCTCGCCTTCAGGCCGAGTGAATGAAGTTTCGGCGATAAAGTCGGCCAAAACTTGTGCTCGGATCGTCTTCCTAGCCTCATAGCTGATGTCATATCCGGAAAGCTCTACCGACCATTTTAACATCCTGCCCGCCATGTCGGGTTTATGCATGATTTTTCTCAAAGGAAAATCGGTGTATACAATGATCGAGTGTGCCTGGAAGTAAGCTTTTAATTTCCGTGCAGCAATGATCAAAGCGAGAACCAATTTTTCGACCTCTAAATATCTCCCTTCAACATCTGTCAGTGCATGGGAGACATAGTAGATCGGCCTCTGGATGTTATCCTCCTCTCTAACCAAGACTGCAGCCACCGCTGAATCTGATGCAGCCAGATAGATATATAGCTTCTCCTCGGGTATTGGAATACTGAGGAGTGGTGGTCGGCCCAGATACTCCCTGAGCTCTTCAAAAGCTTTCGTGCAATCCTTTGTCCATTCAAATTTTCTGCCCCCTTTCAATACCTTAAAGAAGGGCAAGCTCTTTTCAGCGGATTTGGCGATGAAGCGACTGAGAGCAGTGATCCGACCATTAAGCTGTTGGACATATTTAATCGAGGATGGAACGTCCATGGTTGTCAAAGCTTTTATTTTCTCTGGATTGGCTTCAATTCCTCTCTCATTCACCATGTAGCCGAGGAACTTTCCTTCTGTCACTCCGAATGCACATTTGGCCGGGTTGAGCTTCATCTTGTTCTTTCGTAGATTCGAGAAAGTTTCTCGCAAATCTTTGGCATGGTCGGAATGCTTCGTTTTGATAACCATGTCATCAATGTAGGCTTCCACATTTCTGCCCAATTGATCCCCGAACACTTTATTCACCATTCTCTGGTATGTAGCCCCCGCGTTCTTGAGGCCAAAAGGCATCATCGTGTAGCAATACAACCCCCAGCTGCTCGGAATGCTGTGTGTATCTGGTCGGCCAACCACATTTTGATTTGATGATATCCTGAATATGCATCTACAAAACTAAGAATTTTGTGCCCCGATATGGAGTCCACAAGTTGGTCGATTCTGGGTAATGGATACCAATCTTTTGGGCAAGCTTTATTTAGATCGGTAAAATCTACACACATTCGCCATTTCCCAGTTATTTTCTTTACCATAACTACATTTGCAATCCAGGTTGCATACAAGACTTCTTTGATAATTTTGGCTTTCAACAATTTCGACACTTCTTCCTTGATAGCTGTCTGCTTTTCCGAGGAAAAAATTCGTGCCTTTTGTTGTATGGGGATGAAGTCTGGGTCGATGCTTAACTGGTGCATAGCGACGTCCTCGCTAATTCCTTCCATATCCTCTATTCTCCAAGCGAACACATCCAAGCTTTCTCTTAGCAGCTTGATGATCGCTGCTCGCTCCTCCTTGGGGATTTCCCTTCCTACTCGGACTTTCTGTTCGGGGAAATCAAGATTGATCACGATTTCATCCAAGTCATCGTTAGGTTCGATGGCTGGTTGATGATCAATGTCCATGCTTTCAATAGTGATTACTTTGGTGATAGCCGGGTCTTTTGTATGTCAGTCAATTAGGAGATTTTCGGCTTTTCCTTTTGATCGGTGGCGTTCCGCTTGCTCTGGCGTTCCCAGCTTGTGTCTCGGGCCTCTTGTGCGAGCTGGCGTTCCCAGCTCGCTTTAATTGCTAGGCTTGAGTTGGTTCGGGAAATGTCGGTAATATTTCCCCTTCTGTTTCTCGACTTCTTTTGGTCGATCTACTGATTTCGACCACCTCTCCTTCAGGCATGGAAATCACCACCTTTTCTTTGTGGGTTTTCTCCTTGTAGATATATTCCAAAGTACTTGACGCATCATTCAAAATCATTCCAATCCCTTTTTCAGTAGGGTATTTGACTCTCTGATGAGCCATGGATGCGACCATTTGAAATTTTGTTTGGGAGGGTGAACCAAGTATGGCGTTGTATGGGGATGGTAGGTCAAGCACTAGGAAATCAACCTCCTCTGTTCGAGGAGTATTGGTCTCCTCCCCGAGGATCACCGAGAGCGTGATGATTCCTTTCACCGCCACCTTATGCCCGGTGAAACCCTCCAACTGTACACTGCTCGGTCTGAGGTGGGCGTTCCCCAACCCCATTTCCTTGAAGCACGCGTAGTACAGGATATCCCTTCCTGCCCCTGTATCTATGAGAACTCGCTTTACCTCGCTATTGTGAATCCTCACTCGCAGAGTCAAGGGTTGTTGGCGAGCAGTCTGACTAGCTGCGAGCTCGCCTGGCCAGAAGGTGATTCCTCCGGCTTCATCAGGTCGCGGCATCATGTGAACCACGTGCTTCAAATTGTAAATCATATTTTTTAGCTGGGTTCCACTTGGCGATGCTTCCCTGATAGTATTGATCACGTTCCTCGGTCCTCCATTATCTGGCCGAGGATTCTGATATCTTTCTGGTTCCCTCGGCCTCTCTTGCTGGTCATTTCCCCTTCGCTCAAACCTCCTGAGCTCGCCCCTGTCAATCAATTTTTGGGATGGCCTTTTTCAGATTGATACAATCTTCGGTCGTATGTCCAATATCTTTATGGTAGGCACATCGTTTGTTGGGATTGCGAGGGTACCGAGTTTCCTTCAATGGGTAAGGTCTACCAATTTTATCCTGATCGAGCAGGACGTTCATGATATGCTCGCGGCTAGCTGTGAGTGGAGTCCAGTCGACGTTGTCCCACACATTTTTTCCTCGATTGTCATCCTCCTTGTTATTGGACCCTCGTCCACCCTTATTCGAATGGTCCTGAGCTCGGTGCCCACCTTCCTGCTCTTTCTTCTTTCCCTCTTTCTTCTCACTTCCTTCCTTCTTCGCATCTTCGGTATTTATTACCCGAATTGCGTGGGCATACATTTCTCCGACCGAGGTTTGATCGCGTAGCATCATTTCCTGCCTCATTAGTCCCTGTTGTAAGCCAGAGATGAAGCACATCTTAATGGACTCCTCCGAAATATACGGTATCTGGTCCACCATGGCCATGAACCTATCCATGTAGAGTTGATTAGACTCATTTATCATTGTTGGATCCCAGTCGGTTTGTTTCTTGGTTGAGTCTGCTTAGAGGCGGCTAGTTGACAAACATCATGCAATTCGTCCCAACTTTCTACTGAATCCAGTGGCAAGCCTGTATACCATTTCAGAGCCTTTCCTTTCAACGTCCCTGCAAAAATCTTTCCCCACGCATCCTCATCCTCGGGAGCAACTGCGTTCATCTTCACCTCAAAACTAGCCATGTGATCTATGGCATTGGTAAGGCCTTGGTATGGCTCAAAAATTGGGATCTTTTTGTCTGGGAGGGGAGCTTTCCTCATTCTTTCCTGGAACGGGCCGTTCTTAGCAGGAGGCAATAACATAGGTTTTCCCTTTTCCATTGCCTCTAGTCGACCTTTTAAAATTTTTACTTCTTGCTCGACAGCCAAGGAAGGCTTACTGGTCGATACTTGTACCTCGGTGGTCGCGTTCCGACCACTTTTGGGGTACCCTGCACCTGATTGCTGGGAGTGTGTGCAATGCCCACATGTTCTAGTTTTGTTCGCCTCTGTCATCGGCCTAGATTCCCTTCCTCGCTCCTTTCTCGTGTTCGCCGGGAGCGTTTAGATTCATTGGGAAATGTTAGTCGGCTTTGAACACTAAGCTTGGGCGCCTGCTCGCTCGCTCTCTTTCCTAGCCGAGATTTTGCACTAGGCCGGGATATAGCTTTCCCTTTACCTCTTCCCTTTGAGGTGGCACCTTGTATGATCGGAGCTTGCTCCTCTTGAGGCTTAGTTGTAGCCGTTAGCTTTTTCTGAAGCTCGAATACTTTAAGCTCAACCTTTTGAATTCCTGCAAGGTAAGATTTCTGGCGTTCCCAGAATCTTACCTCTATGAGGAGTCTTTCTTGTTCAGTGGGTCTATCTCCCTCCGTTCGAGGTTGATCCACTTGAGCTTCCTCGTCGACATTATAGACGACGCTTGGCTAACCTCCTGTTGCCTTCGAGGTGATAGGATCAATGTCCCTGTCCGTTAATTTGCTTGCTGGTGAGGGTGGTAGTTTGTTCGCTCCTGGTTGGTTTTGCTTGGTAGGAGTCTGTTGATCCATTGGTTATATAGTTTTTCACTTGATCGCTTCTGTCGTTCCCGGCAACGGAACCACTTGATCACGCCACAATGATGGGGTGACTATGCTGGCAGTCCACGTAATGGACCGGAGCTGACGTGTCCGGCTCTTGGTGGTCACGTCGGTGAATGAGGGTACCGGTAGTACCAAAACTGTTAGGATATCCGGGCTTGATGGTTGATCTTGGTTGATAAGTACCTGAAAGGAAGACTACCGTTAGGGTGCTGGGGGTTTCCCAGCTACAGCCCTCCGGTGTGAGAGTCAGTAACATGGTAATATGTGGTATGCCGGAGCTAGGCGTTCCCTTAAGCTTCCGATAAGTGTTTTGAGAGTAATCTCCCCCTGTATCTTTTCTATCACCAGCAATATAGTAAGTTTAGATATCAAGTAAATCTTACCTTTCTTGAAGGGAAAGGTTTCCTTTTATAGTAGCTTAGATTTGGAGTCATGATTGGTATGAGGGTCCCAGCTGGTGGGACTTGTTCCCTGGTTGGCTTGCTGGCGGTTCCTGAGTGGTCAACAGGTTGCGTGTGATGTACTGATTGTAGGCGGTTGAATAAGCCGATAAGATATAGCGGCTTGCATGGCTTGAACAACTCTCGTGGGGAAGGCACCTGGATGCTATGTACAGGCTACGGGCTAAACATGTCTTATCCCATATGAGTTGTCGGCCGAGCATAGGTGGTCCTCGCTCGTGTGGTCGGGTGTTGATTCATGGTCGGCTATTGTGCTCGGTAGGTCGGTGGTCGCCAGTACTTATACATTTTGGTTAATGGTTGTCGATGATGATTGACTGGAGAATAGTCTTCGACCTTGGGTGGGACCGGCCCAAGCCTAGCTGGAATCCATGTGGTCGTTCCACGTTGGGGGACCTAGGTCGGGTCCCATCAGGTGGTGACGTGATTCGTGACAGTGCTGGGAACTTGATTTGTGCCTTTTCACATTTGTATTGGAATGGGACCAATATGTTGGCTGAAATTTTAGCTTTTCGTGATGGGTTGCAACTATGCATGTTGTTGCATTTGGAGTAGGTAGTAGTTGAAATGGATTCAAAAGTTGCTACTTTGGGTATAAAAGGGGTTAACAAACTTCCTTGTAGATATATTTTTGAGTTGATAGCTTGTCAAAAGTTGATCGAGGATTACACTTTGGTGCATGTATTCTGGGAGAAGAATGACGTGGCTGATGGTTTGGTTGTCGTTGGTCATAATAGGGAGATCCGGGTTTTTAATAGGCTAAATGGTCTTCTTAGATCGGTTTGACTGGCTTTTATACAGGATGCTTTGGGTCTGTATAATTATCGTAGGTGATCTGTTTTTGTCTTTTTGTTTTGTTTTAGAGGTAAGACCCTTTTGTCCCCCCCCCCCAAGTTTGGGTGTGGCTGGTTGTCCCCCTCCTTGTATTTTTACCCCAATTTTTTAATAAATTTGCGCAGGTGCCGTCCTGCTTCCTCCATCAACAAAAAATTAATAAAAAAAGCCAAAAGTACTTGAAGACTTCACTAGGTCTTGGGTCTCTTGGCATTGTGGGCTCCGATCCAAAGACTGTGATGTTTAGCCAACACGGTCAAAGACTACATTATTTTGGAAAAATTGCGGGATAAAATTCTAGTCGGTCCTTTTTTCAAAGTTTTTAACCCTAAAAGTTCATCGATCCTTTTTTCAACCACAAAAGACCCTTTTCAAAACATTGTTCTGAAAATGTCATCGTCTCCTTCAACAGCTCCATCAACACACTTTGGATTCGAAAATCACAATTGTTGCACAACGGATTGGGGATCTCGACCTCAATACGGGCAAAAATTCTCCTTTCTTCTACTCCTTTTTTTCTTCATTTCCATGAATATGTGGTTATACAATTAAATGCGAGCAAACATTTATGTATCCCGATTAGAAAAATGCAACGTGTTCTTCCTGCTGCTCTGTTTTCATAAACAACCGGGATTGCCATGTATTCATGTAGGATGAAGAATATATAATACATAGTACAAGAAGGAACATGCATAGGAGGAGTATGTGTCTGCGGTATGGGTTTATTCTATTCGTCTTTGTAGCTAGCATGAGTCATTCTCTTTTACATAAATTTCTAGCATGAGTCATTCTCCTTTACACAGATTCCTACACCAATTACTCCTACAAATATCTGAACCATCAGAATCTATTGCTTTGGGCTGGAATATACAGAGAGAAAGGAAGAAGGAGAGCAACAACAGAAAACAGAATATGTAAAAATTGCAGTTTATAATTTTTGAATCATGGTTCATAAATATTTTGAATTGCAATGCATTTTCAAATATTTTGAACCGTGGTGCATTTATCTCCCATCCCTTCTGCACATAACTCATCTAGGATTTTCCAGCATCTTTGTAATTATGTCCCATTAGCACAAATATTCAAAACAAACTTTTCTTTTTGTTCCCCTTCAAACTTCACACGGAAAATGTAAGCCTACCCATCTTTTTCATGAAATAAAAAATAAGATCTCATAATATATTTTTGAATCGCTGTTCAATTTTCTTTTAACCAAGGTGGATTTTCAATTTTTTTGAATTGTAGTGCATAAATTATTTGAACCAGTGCACATATTTTTGAATTACGGTACATTTTTGTAGCGTGTCTCATGCTCATAAAGGATATCGTAGTCTTTTCGCTACCAAAAGTATCCTTTTTCGGTTGAAAATTAAATGAGTGTACTGTAGCGATTAAATACTTTAGAAAGTGGATCGGCCCGCAATTTCTTCAAAATTACGGACCGGTCCTATTTTCCAAGAATTTAATCGCTCCAGTCCCATATTTTTATTTTCAACTGTAAAAGGTCACTTTTGGGAAGCGAAATACATACATTACCCGTAATGAATGCGTAACATATGACTAACCGCGTGAATTGCGATGAATCGATGTATTCCGGATGCGTTTAATAATTTCATGAATTTAACCACACAATTTTTGTATCGCGGTTCACGAAAAAAGAAATAAAATGTCATTGTTATTCATTTTTGTATTGCGATTCAAACATTTATATATTGCGGTGTAACTATTGTATATGAATATTTATTACGCTTATTATAAATTTTGAATCGCTGTTAAATTGTTTTTATATCGCGGTGCAATTATTTTTTATGAATTTTTTATTCTACTTATGATAAATTTTGAATCACGGTGCAATACATATACTTCAAATTTAATTTGCACCGCGATATATAAAAACTATGAACCACGATACAAAAATGAACATATGTGCACCACGATAAATCTTTTTCAAAAAAATTTACCATACATAAATAAAATTGATAGTTTGCACCTTGGTATGTAAATCTGTGAACCGCGGTGCATTCCGTATTTATTCGTAGCGTGCCTCTTGCTCATTGAGGGTATCATAGTCTTTTTGCATACAAAAGTGACTTTTTTCGGTTAAAAAATAAAAGAGGATACTATAGCGATTATAAACTTTTTAAAAAATGACCGGCCTAAATTTCACTATTCATTTTTATTAGTGGGCTTTTATCATATGATTTTCTCTGTGTTTTATGATGTTTTACTTTATTTATGTGTGGTTGGGCCGACTCATTTTGATTTACCTTGCTTGTTGTAGTGTTAAAAAGTTAGGCAAATTTCAAGTAGGTACAATATTAGAAACATGTTTTCATTTAGGACCATAAATTTTTTGGACATTTCATATAAGTACAAATTGGTTACCAAATGATAAAAATGCCATTAATGACAAAAGTCATCCGGCCTAAAAAAAAACCAAAAATGCTGATGCTAAGTCTTGGTATCATGGTTGTTTTTACAAATTTGCGTAACAAAAAAAATTTAAAAAATGCTGATGCCAAGGCTTGGCATCAAGGCTATTTTGAAAATTTATTCAAGCCAAAAAAATTCAAAAAAAGCTGATGCCAAGGCTTGGCATCAGAGTTGTTTTGACAGTTTATTCAAGCCAAAAAAAATTCAAAAAATGCTTATGCCAAGGCTTATCATCAGGGCTGTTTTGAAAATTTATTCAAGCAAAAAAAAATTAAAAAAAAATGTTGATGCCAAGGCTTAGCATCAGGGCTGTTTTGAAAATTTATTCAAGCAAAAAATTTTAAAAAAAGCTGATGTCAAAGCTTGGCTTCAGAGTTGTTTTGACACTTTATTCAAACAAAAAAAAAAAAAATTCAAAAAATGCTGATGCCAAGGCTTGGCATCAGGGTTGTTGTGAAAATTTATTCAAGCCAAAAAAAATTCAAAACATGCTGATGCCAAGGCTTGGCATCATGGTTGTTTTGAAAATTTATTCAAGCCAAAAATATTCAAAAAATTCTGATGCCAAGGCTTGACATCAGGACTGTTTTGACACTTTATTCAAACAAAAAAAATCAAAAAATTCTGATGCCAAGGGTTGGCATCAGGACTGTTTTGATAGTTTATTCAAGTCAAAAAAATTCAAAAAATTCTGATGCCAAGACTTGGTATCAGGGTTTTTTTGACAATTTATTCAAGCCAAAAAAAATTCAAAAAAAACTTATGTCAAGGCTTGACATCAGGGCTGTTTTGACAATTTATTCTAGCCAATTTTTTTTTAAAAAAAAAACTGATACCAAAACTTGGCATCAAGGCTGTTTTGACACTTTATTCAAGAAAAAAAATCAAAAAATTATGATGCTAAGGCTTGGCATCAGGACTGTTTTGACAGCTTATTCAAGTCAAAAAAATTCAAAAAATTCAAAAAATTCTAATGTCAAGGCTTGACATCAGGGCTATTTTGACAATTTATTCAAGCTAAAAAAAATCAAAAAAAACTGATGCCAAGGCTTGACATCAGGGCTTGGCATCAGGGCTGTTTTGACAATTTATTCAAGTCAAAAAAATTAAGAGAAAAAAGCTGATGCCAAGGCTTGGCATCAGGATTGTTTTCACATTTTATTCAAGCCAAAAAAATTCAAAAAAAAAAAAAAAAAAGCTGATGCGAAGGCTTGGCATCAGATCTGTTTTGAGAGTTTATTCAAGCAAAAAAAAATCAAAAAAAGCGGATGCCAAGACACTTTATTCAAACCAAAAAAATTAAAAAAATACTGATGCCAAGACTTGGCATCAGAGCTGTTTTGATAATTTATTCAAGAAAAAAAAAATCAAAAAATGTTGATGCCAAGGCTTGACATCAGGGCTGTTTTGACGGTTATTCAAGCAAAATTTTTTTTAAAAAAAATATTAATGCCAAGGCTTGGCATCAGAGCTGTTTTGACAGTTTATTCAAGCTAAAAAAATTAAAAAAAAAATGTTGATGCCAAGGCTTGACATCAGGGTTGTTTTGTCAATTTATTCAAGCCAAAAAAAATTCCAAAAAGCTGATGCCAATGCTTAGAATCAGGGCTAAGCATTGGCATCAGGGCTGTTTTGACAGTTTATTCAAGCCAAAAAAATTCAAATGAACAAAATATGTGCTATTACAAATTACATCAGCTGTCCAGTGGGGAAACATGTTTGCCGCATAAATTTAGATGAAAAGTTTTGACCAAAAAATTGGATCGCTATCATTTTCATTTTCATTTATAAGCAAGTAGATTCGGGACTCAAGCTTAACAACTGTCCCCTATCAAATGAACCAAATATTTACAAAAATAAAAATAAATAAAAAGCCTAAAATTAACAGCCTGTTCTAGCTGTTAACTAATGTAGCCCCAAGCTATAATTATCAACTACCATAAGGAAGAAATATGTGAGAAGTAATGGGACTTGTAATCAATTTTTAGAACTCAAAAGAGAAGCCTCTAGGACTAATAAACTACTAGAAAAGTTCCAAGCTTAAAGCTAGACCAGCCGTTCCACAAATTAGATCTCACCAATCTTTCATGAACTTCATGTAACTGCAGCAGATCATTTTCTATTGGTGTGGATCACACTTCTACAATCATGAACGTCATAGTTGTAAAGAAACATGTAGGAAAGTAAAGCACATGTTTGCAATGTCAAATCCAGCACAGATTTTCTCCTCCTCGAAAGTGGGGAGGTCACAACACGTAGGTGGAAATTGACACCTTTAAAAGCAAGTCTGAGATGTCATGACAAATGCTACGACTCGATCAAACTTCTTTCTTTTAATCTTATCGGTGTAAATCCACTCAGGTCAGAACATCCTCAATGTTAAATTTAACATCAACTTTTTATACAACTTCTTAACTGGGTCTCACTGTCACCTACACTTTTTTATCTTCTTACTCACTTAAGAATATATCTTTCCATTGTATAATCTTTTTACACAACTTCTTACACAAAAAAATATTAAATTTAACATCATCAAATAAAAACAAAACCCCCCACCCCACACACACACCCGAGATAGTGGCAGATGTCCCCTCACTTTCTTTCCTTATTTGGGAAGTGAGTAATTGTGGCGACCCAGCCCAGGCTCGAGGTGGAACCGCGGGTCGGACCGCCCAAATAGGAGGGAAACAAGTAAACAAATAACATGCAAGGACTTAATTTAAGAAAACGACGTGACGCAACATTAGAGACGTAGCACGCCTCGGCACCAAAAGGCCGGTATTTTTAAAACCTTTCAAACCTGATAAAACAGTTAAGCAATAAAACCAAGTCATCGGCGACACTACATGCCGGAACCCAAGCTAACAGTTAATGGACAAGGATTATGAAAGAGCTAAAAGGATGCTCAGCGGAAGACTTAAACGTAGTGGAATATTAACAAGGTAACCAAAGCTCGGCTAACACAATGCCGACATAAAAGGGATTACAAGTACTACAAGTGACATAACTACTAGTAGCTAACAAGAGTTACAAGATCAAGTTCTATACAAATACCCAAGCATAGTCTAATTGACTTGCTTTAACCCATCGTCCTTACAAAATATAAAACAAGAGGAAGAGTACATCTAAACCACCTCTTCAAATATCAACGGCGGACCAAAAAGGGCACAAAGCACGAACACAGCAAATCTCAACGAGCAAGACCTGTCTTGCTAGGATCTAAAGCAGTAAAGGGGAAAGGGTAAGTCATAAAGACTTGTAAGCTATCAATCATGCATGTCATGGCAATATGCAACATACAAGGCAAGATATCGTCACATAAGCATAGAGGTCATATATCCAAGATGCACATTGTTTCACATAGGTGCGCATAATTAGATCACATAGGATAAGGATATATGGAGAGCCGGGCCGCTACGTAGTTCCTGCATACAAGCGTTATACGGAATGTGCGGTATCGAATGTGTGTAAGTACATCGATCTTCCGAGGAGATGCCCTGATAGACACACCAATGATGCTCTAATGATTACAAAGAAGGGGCTACTTCCCACCGTGGCCACAGTGGAGGCGTGTGTGAACAAAGACGGGTATGCCAGCTGGACTCATGCAAATGCCAAGTAATGTTTACTTAACAAAATCTCAAGTAGTGAACGAGGCCGACAAGAGCGATCTCGTTCATGACAAGTAAATTAGGATTGAGTTCGTCAAGAGCGAACTCACATGTCAATTAGGCATTCTATAATATGACATTCAAAATCAAGCATGGTAATCAATCCAAGTTCAAGAGTCTAGAATTATTATTCGTAGGGGAAACGTGTTTAGAACGTCGTAGGGATTGATCGGTGAGCCGGTATTGTTCAATGGCTCGCTAAACTTGACTCCGTTGAGTCGTCTCTAATAATTCAACCAATAGAGTTTAAATGCTAAATGCATCCTAAACCCTTTTCTAAGTTCTCGTATACGATAGACTAGATCATTAATCCTCTTAACAACCATAGTCAAGAATTATCAATAATTCAAATTCAAGGGGACCTTAGAATCATTATTTCAAAGGTTAATAAAATGCGATGGTCCAAGAACATTAGTTATTCCTAAGAGGACATAGAACACATTTAATTCTAAGCATAGCACCCAATTCAATAGGGTGAACAATTCATAGCATATGAAACCCTAGAAATCATAGTCTCTAAAAGTTGTCAAAATCCATTAGTCCAAGAACAATAGTTGTTCCTAAGGAGGCATAGAACACATTTGATTCTAGGCATAGGACTAAATTAACAAGATGAACATATTATTCAAATTCTCAAAAGATCAAATCATTCTCAATCATGGCATGGGCATGGTAGGAGCATGGGAATCATAAGAAGAGGGGGACATGGCATTTCTAGCATACATCCTAAGGGGAATCAATAGCTTACCTTACACCCAAGAAAAAGATGGAATGAGCACAAACTATTCGGATGGAAACGTGCTCCTCGACGATAGCTTCACTTCGGTGGTCTCGGTTTGGCAATCGAAGGTCGGGAGCTCAATCCATGGAAGAAACACACACTAGTCTCACCTTTCTCTACACACACAAGGCTTGGGGAAGAGAGAGAAGAAGATGATCTGAAAATGGAGTTTTAAGTTAGATCAAAAACAATGGGAGGCTTTTATATTTTGCATGAAGTGGGTGGAATTCCACTTTTCACAAGGAGAAGGGTGGCCAAATCCACTTGTCAAGAGGAGAGGGATCAAGGTTAGTGTTAATCTAACTTGATTAGGGTCTAATAGGTAGGATTAGAGTCAGTTAGGATGGGGGTTTAAGTGCCAAAAGTCGGACATAGCAGAACAGGGGGAAAAAATCCCGTAACTGAATTTGATGTTGAGGCGGGCGCCTCAACCTCTGAGGCTGTCTCCAAATTGCAATTGCTCTCAGGACTTGGGGCGGGCGCCTCACTCGATGCCAGGCGGGCGCCTGGGCTTCTGGACCTCCAAAACTTGACCTAAACATGTCCTAAATGGTCCCAAACTTATGGGCAACCATTCTAGGGTCTAACACAACTCAAAACAAGTTAGAAACACATCTGAACAACAACCGGAACAAGGTAGGACAAGGCTCGAATCATGCGACGATTGGTTGACGAATCAAACACGAATCAAACATCAATAAAACTAAGATAACTTGGGCATGGGAGAGGCTTGTTTAAACCTGGTTAAGACCTGAATACAAGGCCGGGAACTCAATGAACACATCGCACGACGTAATACAAGCAATACGGGAGACGAGGGAATTCGCTAAGGTCAAAACAAAGCACGAAGGTTTCTAAACTTCCAATCAAGCTTACTATGATCAAGGTGAACGTTCTAGGTCATCTATGAAAGACAATAGAACTCTAACAAGTCTTGGTTGAGTGCTAAACATGCTAAGGCAAACACTCAAAGTACAACGGCAAGGCAAGCAATGCGTAGAAGGTATTCAAGCAACTAGGCACGTAATACTCTGATGTGAGCATGACATGGACAAATAGAAGTATCTAACATGATAAGGCATAACACAAACATGTTATTAAGGTATAAAACAAGTAATGGGTTTGGGTTCTCACAGTAATATTTCTCTCTCCTGGTGGCTCCTAAGAGCAGGAACAACAAAGCTCCCCATTTGGGGAGCCTAAGCTCCATTTTTTAATATTTTATTACAAAAATGCCATTAAGCTCCCCACTTAAGCTCCCTAATAAAAATACTCTTTCAACAATGCACAAACTCCAATACTTTTATATACCTCTTCATCTTTATCTCCAATAATTTAATATTTTTATAAAAAATGGTTAGAAATTTGAAAAATTCATAGAAATTTTTTATGATATCCAAATAAAACAAACCAAGTCTCTATTTGTATGTAAAAATGTTTACTTTAATACAGAAAATATATATTTAAAAAAATATTTTTTATGGTTGAAAATTGACGAAAAAAAAATAGAGGAAAAGTAAATAGTGAAACAATTGGAAAAGAGGGGGGAAAAGTACATGTGACAGATTTTGGGCCGCTATTTTATTTTTAAGCCCGGAAGCTTAAGTTGCTCTCCATTTTGCTTTATGCTTAATTAAGCATCGTAAAGATCTTTGTTATTTTGGAGAATCTCAAAGAATCTCACATATACTCCTCCGTTGTATTTGGTCTAATGGCCACTCAACACAATTCCCAAAAAACAAGAAGTTGGTGAAATAGAACAATGGGGATGCTCTCAGCCAAGTTTCATCCATTGAACCAGAAAAATCATTTCGGTTTCAGATTTTTATTTGTCCCACGTAAAGCATCAATCTCATAAAGCAACACGAACAATATAAACTGTTCAACATTTATTTACATCATTTAAAGCATCGGTGCTTCAACTACAGAAATACCATATCTTTTCTACCTCAGGAAGATAAATCATCGTCCAGTCCTATGACAATTTAATTGAAATAAAAAATAAAGTAGGAAACTCTGTCAAAGACATGAACTTGGATACTTGTCTACATATCCCAAATTAAAAACAAATTGTGATTCTTGCCTCGAGCAATGATCACTGTGACAGACCAGAATTTTGTCAGAATGCAGGAGGATGATTTTCTCATGATGCCTAAGCCAAGTAAATCTATAATCATGATGGAAATATGAGTCTCACTGGTTCAACTAGGACTTTACCATTGCCGAATTTCTATGTGAATCAAGAAGATAGAATTTATCCGATCATTGACTCAAATCCTACTCTACATAATAAAAAGGTACTTATGCCAGAACGAGTCAATTTGGTCTTTTTCACTACACATAGCTGGAGCCTCTATGAGCTCTCCAACCTAACATATCCTCGTCTTTATCACATATTATGAAGAAGAGTATCCTTTTCCGTAAAAGGTAAATGTGATAAATAACAGGAATAATGATGCTTATCCAAAAGCAGGCAAAGTATAAGAAGGAGGACCCCAGCACATGAGTACAGTATAAGTAGCTTCGCACTGTGAGGATATATGGGAAACAAGCAAATTGCAAGCGTTAAAACAAGCCAGAAAAAAGATAGAAGCGTTTGTCATAGTGCCCATCTGTTTACAAATGTCCATGCAAAAAAGGCATCATTTTCGGAGAACACCTGATCCTGCAAAAGCATAAACCAAAGATTAGGTCGCTACAACAAAAAGATTAAATGCTTTGTTCCATTTGATATATAATAGCTGTTCAATTCGTATTATTGGCTTGATTGATGTATCAGTTAGATCTTCATAATGCAAAACTCATTGTATGTTCACTTTTGATGAGATTTTGGTCAATGCTATTTTATTTCGTAACATTGATAATTTCTAAAGGGTCCATTTGGATAAATAGAAAAATTTTAAATTCTTCAGATTTTGCTTCTCTTTTATTTCTATGAGTGAGTTCTTCCTCTTCTCTCTCTCTCTTCTCTTTCTTTCTCCTCCCAAGATTTTTTTCTCCCTCCACCATTTACCATCACAACATCAACTACACTACTCCAGAGCATTTATTGTTCATGCCATAAAAATGCCAGTGATGGACGATTGGGCTGTGAAAATGTTGTCGGAGAAACCTGCTGTCACTGAAATATGAAACCCAGATTTCACTTCAGTAATAGAAAAAGAACCAAATCTGGTATGGATATGACGGTAGAGATCAAAAGGAGATGGTGAGGTCACATAAACCTGTGGTAACACTAGTGGTGGTTAGTTAGTAGAAGCTGGAGGGTGGGGGAGCAACAAGTTGGGGAAAGGGAAAATTGTAGACAACAAGTGAAACAAAAAAGTAGACAAGAAATCAGAAAACAGAATCATGAATCATAACCTCATCAAAGTGTTTAAATTACAAGAATACATCGAAAACCATGACACCAAAATTAAATTAAAAACCTAAATCAAAGAAAAAGAAAAAAGGAAAGTAAACAGAGTTACAAATTACAGAAATCAGAAATGGAGGCTCAATCGCTTAGATCTGTTTAAAATCGAGTAAGTGGATAAAAGCGAGAGAGAGAGAGAGAGAGAGAGAGACTGACCTTGGTTCGTGAGTCGTGACTTTGTGAGTAAGTGACTGATCTGAGCGAGCTGTGGGAGGCGACTGTGAGGCTAGCGTGCTGTGTTGGTGCCGCCGGCCGAAGGAATGATCGAAGGTGGAACTTGGAAGACTGGTCTGACTGGAAGTTGAGACTTAAGCGACACAGGGTGAGGGCGAGGCTGGCAAGCGATGAGAGTTGAAAGTTGTCAGTTGAGACGAATAGACGATGAACGGATGACGGATGATGGAAATAACATAAGCTTTGGATCTGAGATAATGAGATGAAAAGTTTTTAGGGAAAGGCTAGATCTAGATCTAGTTCCCCTGAGATAGGTGAAATGTGAAATTACAAGTAGGTTAGGTCTGACGAAAGGTGTCGCGATTGAAGGGGTTTTGCAGCTAAAAAGAAAGTGAAAAAGGCAAAAAGAAAGAAAATGGTGGGAAATCATGTACAACATACAATTTTTTTAGACACGAAGGACAGCGACGTAATTTCGTCTTAAAATTGTACCTAAAAGATATATACAAAAAATAGGTGGATTGATTTGAAAACATGTTTTAAAAGATGTACCACTTGTAATTATTTCTAAAAAGTTGTCAAGTTTATGGGTTCAAGGAGGGATTATTGCAATTGATGTCTATGTTAGTTTTTTGTTTTATTTAATGGTTTTCACTTCAAACAAAGGTCAATTGTAATAATCCCTCATTGAGCCCATAAACAGTACAACCTTTTAACATCACAACTATGGCAAATCAAATTGAACCAACCAATAATTATAATCATTTCTTTTAATTGTGATATTCACCTTAAGCATGCTCATTGCAGATGGCTCTGAATCAATTTACTAAAAATAGAATGCAATTATTTAACTTCTCTAACAATAATTTTATAAAATCGCAATCAGTCCATAGTTTTTAATCTAAATTGTGTATTGCCCACTGTTTTGTTAGGTTGGAGTAATCGGTCATGTTTTGGAAAACATAGAAGAAGATTTTACAAATTCCAAATTTGGGGAAAAGAAGACGTTAATGCCGAGCCAGAGGACTAGTCACTCCCTCCCCCTCTCTATCAAAACAAAACCCTCGATTTCCCCTCTAACCGGCTTTACCTCTCATTTCTTTCTATCTAATTTTTCAGAAACCCTTATTTTATCTCACAATCAATTCACTAGACTTATTCAGGTTGATCTTCAATGTCTCTCTCTCTCACACACGGTGAACACTTTCTCCTCCCATCTTTGTCCACAGAGGCTTTTACCTCCTCACTCCTCTATAAACCCACCCCACAATTGCTGGGGTTTCGTATCTCTCCCCTTTGCTAGTGAAAAGTGAACCAAAATAAATTATACCAACTATCGAGGGAGCAGTAGAAGACGCACTAGCAATTTCTCTCTAATTTTCAAAAACTTTTTAATGCATTCACTCTAGAAGTTTATAAAATCTGTAATCTATAGTTGTTTACCTCGGTAAGTTTGTGAATTCGCTTTATTTGATTTCACCTATATCTTTTTTCTTGATTGTTGAACTCATTTCCATCTAAATATTAAAATTTTTGATTTTTCGAGATTTATTGTGTTTTTTGTATGGTTTGGATCCATGCATCAACTGATCTTAGATTATTGGCATTATAGTGCATTTTTACTAATTTTGCATAATTTTTAATGATGCATTAATCATTGGAGATTGGTTACAATAACATGTTTGTCTTTATTTTAGGATCTTTATGTTCCTTGGTTTACTACTTTTCTAATGGTTTCTTTGCTTTGTTGGCTATTTTTGAACTCAAGGCAAATTATTGATTTTGGTAGTGCAATGGATTGGTTCACAATGAAGCATTTATATAACTTTGTTGGTTCTTCAAGGTATTTTCCCCATATGGAACCTCCTGTCCTAACTATATCTTACAATGTGAATTATCTAAGAGAATAAAATAGCATAGCAATCTTTTGCTTATTTATTAATCGTATATATACATTGTTGGACTTGGGTCCTCTCGCTATAAAGTAATATGAGTTGGTGATGTTCTGTAGTCACAATGGGCACTCTTGGGAATGGAGGGAGTATATTTTGTTGTTCATGTTAACTAAAGTCTTAGGGTTTGTTTGGTAGTCGGATAAGGATAAACAATATTATTAATCTCAGTACTATTAGTGTCCTCGCTATTAATCCTCACTTGTATATCGGGGGTAGTTTTAAGAATAACAAATGTTAATCCCAATTTTTTTTTAGCGAGGGCGCTAATAATATATACCACCCTTCCTCTTGGTATTAATAGTGAGGGGATAATGACTTTATCCAGATAACTCGTGCTATTAGTCCTGACCACCTATTGCATACCCAAATATCATGCAACTCGCTTATTAATCCTATATGACCTTAATCCTGACTATCAAATGACACCTTAGCTTACAATAATGATCCGACATGAGTTTCTGTATCACTTGGCTTGATGATCTGCCTTGTACTTTTTTCTTGCATAAGAAAATCTTGGTTTGTTTAGGTTTGTGATATAGAATACAGGTGAGGCTACCTTTGGTGATTCATCTTCTGTTGGTGGTAAAAATGATAATCAACTTGGATTGGGCCTTATTTCCTGCATCATTGAATGAACAGTTAAGTGGTGGTACAAGATTATACTTGGTTTGGCATGGTTAATGTGGATACTTTATTTGGTTCATCAACTTTTTAGGGATTCATTCATCATTAGAATAATTTTCTCATGGGCCATGACACATTTTTTATTTTTATTTTTTTGTATTTTTAAAGTTTCATTAAGTGCATGTGATGTTTATCTCTTCACCTATCTCTTCATTACTGGTCATCAATGTTAATTACATAATGATTATCTGGGTGGAAAGCGAAGGATCAATGTCTCAACAATGAGTGCGTATAATCCAAATCAAGCTCTTATACTTATTGACAATCTATAAGCTTTTGCTCTCTACAATCTGTGTATTAGGTGTCAATTAAGGGAATTTTAATTAAAGAAGTTTCAATTAAGAGATTGAAAAATACGAGCAGTAGTCCCTTAACATTTTTTTGTACAAAATGGTTCCTAAGAGTATGAAATTTTCACAGTTGGAGTCCTTTTGATGGATGCTGTCGAAAAAATACCGTTAAGTTGCTCATGTGCCTCCCACGTGCATTAAGTAAGGACTAAAATGATTTTTTTCAACTTAACTTATATCAAAATTTAGAATTATTTTTGAGAAACCCACCTCATTTTTAAAATCTCCGCCGTGTGCTACAATCACAAAACTAAACCCCCCATCATCATGCGTTGGCCACCACTAGGACAATTACTCTAGAAAATCCAGCCTTGTTGTTCGCATCGGAAGGAGTCAAAATCTTCATAAAGGAAACCACCCTATCCTCGTCTGCTTTGATTTTACCCTGATCCAAATGGTCGTACAATTGGTCCACTTGCAGATCATGTGAGCGGTCAATAGGGAGGAGACTAATCTTGGCGAAGACCTCGTCGGTATCGGGTCTAGCGAGGAAACAAACGGAGAGTACACTTGAGAAATTAAGGGCTGAGGTGAGACGAGAGAGAGAATGGGACGGGAAGAAGACTGCAGGCATGACCTTGAGGGAAGGAATAAACCAATTGATGGTTGAGATTTGAACATAAGTTCCATCGCGTGATCTTCGGATGATGTGTGTGGGGATCGTCGAGGAAGGAGACAATGACCAATCTGGTGGGTTTCCTAAAACATTTGGGAAGAAGACGTTATGGTCATTTTTCAAACTCTAGGGAGTCGATTGTAAATTTTAATATAAGTTAGGTTTGAGAATATTTCATTTAGCCCCTATTAAATGCACGTGGGAGGCACATGGACAACTTAAGGGTATTTTCTTTAACATCATCCATCAAAAGGACTGCGGCTATGAAAATTTCATACTTACATGACCCATTTTTTACAAAAAAAAAATTGTTAAAGGACTAGTATTGGAATTTTCCAAAGTCAATGAACCAATGATGCGATTAACCCAAAAATATTCATAAAGTAAATATTTTTTTAGTTGATTGATTTTATTTCTTTAGGGCTTAAGGTTTAAGGTTAAGGTTAGGGTTTAAAATTCACGGTTTTAGGGTTAAGGTTTAATGTTTTAGGGTTAAGGTTTAAGGTTAGGAAATTAGGGTCAAGGTTTAAGGTTTAGGCTTGGGTTTAGGGATAAGGTTTAAGGTTTTTGTAAGACAATTTTTTAAATTTAAGGTTTAAGGTTAGGCTTAGGGATTAGGGTTAGACTTGGGGTATAAGAATTAGGGATTAGGATTAGTGTTTAAGATTTAAGGTTAGGGAATTAGGGTTAGGGTTTAAGGTTTATGGATAAGGGTTATGGTTTAGGAAAAACAATATTTTATGTTTGAGGTTTAAGGTTAGGCTTATGGATTAGGGCTAGAGTTAGGATATAAGGTTTAGTGATTATGGTTAGAGTTTAAGGTTAAGGCTTATGTTAAGGGATACATGTTAGGGTTTATGGAAGACATTTTTTTTTAGTTTTAAGGTTTAGGCTTAGGGTCAAGGTTAAAGGCTTAGTGATTAGAGTTAGGGTTAAATGTTTATGGTTGAAGGTTTAAGGTTTACGGTTTAAAGTTTAAGGTTAGGGAATTACTGTTAGGATATAAAGTTATGGAATTAGAGTTAGGGTTTAAGGTTTAGGCTTAGGTTTAGGGATAACGGTTTGGGTTTAGATAAGATAATTTGTTTTAGTTTTAAGGTTTAAGGTTAGACTTAGGGATTAGGGTTAGCGTTAGCGTTAGAGTTAGGGTTAAAGGTTTTGGGATTAGGGTTAGGGAATTAGGGAAATATGGTTTGGGTTTAAGGTTTATGGTTTAGATAAGACAATTGGTTTAACTTTTAGGTTTAAGGTTAGGCTTAGGGATTAAGGTTAGGGTTAGAGTTATGGTTTAAGGTTTAGGGATTGAGTTAGGGTTTAAGGTTTAAGGTTAAGGAATTAGGGTTAGAGTTAGAGTTTAGGGTTTAAGGTTTTAGAGTTATGGTTTAAGATTAGGGAATTAGGGTTAAGGTTGTACCTCGGCACATGGGGATTTCCTCATTCTCTTGAAGTCAAAGCCGGAAGTGCTAGCTCATCTTCAAAAGGTGATGTGCAAAGAATGGGCTCCACTGCCACGTAGAGGGACTAAGGTCGAATCCCTTCACACTCATTAACTTAATTGGGCGTTACTGGATAACACTCAATAAGTCTTTTATAATAGGTATATTAAATAATCCAATGGATTGGATAAAATTTTGTCACCCCTTGTAGAAACATTAAGTTTTCGACTTTTTGGTACTAACAGTTGAACTTTGAGACTTTTTGAATAGAAGAAATATTTTTGAGATTTTTTGAATAGAAGAAATATTTTTAGGTCTTTTTGAATATGTGAATTTTTTAATGGAACTTTTTTTGGTATTTTTTCCTAATTTATATGTGCTACCAAAATAATGTAAATATTAAGCTCTTCAATGTCTAAAAACCGAAAATGTATATTCTTATTGAGACAAAAGGAATACTATTTATAAAAGGAAAATGATAGAGCAAGAAAAAAAAACAGGGGAAAAAATACCAAAAAGTCCCACTGAACAATATACTCCATTCGTTAATTTTCAAATAATTGTCCTTTTTAACTTAATGCACCGTTTAAGAAAAAAATATTGATTATATTATAAATATTGATATAGTGTGTGATTTTCCTTTAATGCCCAAGTGACCGTAATTAAAGTAGATAGAGAAAGTATAGATAAAGTGATAAACATGTTCTTTTCTAAAGAAGAAAGTTTTTAAAAAAGAACATTTATTTTAGAGAGGACAAAAATGAAAGGAGGATAATTATTTAGAAATGGAGTGAGTAATAACTTATTGTTTACCAGAAATCTATTTGTTACTATTAAACTAGTTTTATACTAGTGCGTTAAACACACAGACATATATTATTTTCAATTAAATGATAAATGATAATATACAAAACGAGAACACTAAATAAAATTAAAATAATAAATTAACGATAAGTAATGTTGAAAGTATTTCCCTGTTCGCAATGGTCATAGAAAATGATTTGAACCATTATCACGCTGCGCTAAATCAACAATTGACAAGTTACTTGAGCCTATGACCATGAAAACCAATAGAAATTTATCTTTCTAGTATAGTAATACTTGAATAAATGTTTGTTATTTTAAATAATAATATATAAATAAATTTAATAAAATTCACTTCAAAAACATTAGTGTTAACAAAATTAGCAAATACTTGTTCTATAAATATTATTAGTTTGATGTATAGAATTAAATAAATTAATATACCTAAATAATTTTTTCACAAATAATATGAATTTTGAATCTATATTAATCTATATTATACTAAACATTCATTTTTTTTAGATATGAAACTTATGATAATTAAAGAATCATTTAAATAAATTTTTTATCCATTGGCGGTGTATAAACATTTTTGTACAAGCGACTTAGAATATAACACGTGACCAACCAAAATCTAAAAAAATAAGAGGAAATTTTTTCATCCGTAGATGGTGTAGAATAATTTTTTTTAATAACTCTTTTTGGTGGCTAATGCAATGTATAATATGATCAACAATAAAGTTGTATGTCATTTCATATTTCAAGACAAGCTCATATTTCAATGCATTTACAACTAAATTAATCTAGGGCTAAATGAGAGTAATAATTAGATTTATGTTTCTAATTAATTCATTTCCTCATATTAGATAAATATGACTTTCTATTTTTAGTAAGTATATTTAGGCGGGAAACTGCCTTATTTGGCAGTGTTATGTGCATCTGTCTTTATATATACTATTATACGATCACGTGCCATAAGCACGGTATCGGTATGAGATCAATTCAATGAATGGTCGGGATAAACAAAACTCATAACTGACGGGGTAATTCAAACAAAACCACAACTGAAAGTTTATAAGCAATTATAGATAGGTAATTCAAACATAACTCATAACTGAAGAGTTCATTTGTAACTCACATATTTAGGAATCAATTTTGACCGTCAGTATCGATCAGAGCCGCCAGTTAGACCCTGAGCTCTTTTATAATATATATATATATATTTTCTAGTACTCTCTCCGTTTGTAAATAATTGCATGTATTATATTTTTTTATTTGTTCCAAAATAATTGTCTTTTTTTAAAACATTCTTTTTTAGGAAAACACTTTTACCAATTTACTCATATATTTTCTACCTAGGTTAATTATAGCCACATGTTTAAGGATATTAAAGGAAATCACACACTATATCAATCTTCATAATATAGTCAATTATTTTTTCTTAAACAGTGTGTCGAGACAAAGAAGATGATTACTCCCTCCGTCCCAAAATTATTGTCATGCTTTCATTTTTCATCTGTCCCAAAATAATTGTCTTGTTTGAAACATTTCTTTTTAGGATAACACTTTTACCACTTTACCCTTACTCTTTCATCATACTTTAGTTATTAGTCATATATAAATGACTTTTAAAGAAAACTACACATCAAACCTGATGCATCCAAAATTAAGAGGATACACTGAGCTTGAATATCAGGCTTTCAATGTATCTTGGTCTTGAGGCCCAAATTTGTCAAAGAAAAGAACAACAATGAATTAGGAATGGGCTTTTCCCTGCAAATGCACAATGGTGTGAAAATTAGCTAACATGCAAATGTATTATCAATTTGATAGAGATTAACCTATAAAGTGAGCGTACCTTCCCACTTTCGTCAGATGGGTTTATATAACCAGCCTTGAAGGTTGGAAACTGAACATTAAGTGCACAAGCGTGAAAGGTGGGCACGTTCATGGCCACGTCCGGAATGTGGGGACGGATCTCTTGGCATTAACTCCCCATGTTCAAGACGACCGTGATCGTATAACTGAGTGGGCTGGTTGTGCTCGCTGAATCATCTGTCTGCCCGCTACACTTTTAATCCCTAAACGACAAGTAAAAGGCTGCTTGCTTGGTACGTCTGACCGGTCAGGGATCTGTCCATGCTCGCTTAAGAGTTGAGCTTGGACCATGTTGAATGCATGTGAGTTCCTCGTGACCGTAATGATTGCGTGCTGGAAACGCGACCCTGATGATGGCGTGCTCGACACGTGACCGCTACTTGAGCCTTTTGGGTCAGACAACTCAAAACAAATATTAATAATCAAGTCAATTGTTTTATCTCAATCCGTGTGCTAATTCAAACCGAACAATAATTTTAAAACGGATGAAGTATTTAAATTAGAAGGAAGTACTCCCCCCATTCCAAAACTATCGTTTGTGTTGACTTGACGTACAGTTTAATAAAACACATTTGACTGGATTATTAATATTAAAATAATGTGTGGTTTCATTTCAATCTCATAAATATGTAACCTAAAATTAAAGTAAGAAGAAAAAAATAAAAATAAAGTGATGCCCTAAAAATTAAATTTTCTAAACATACAATTATTTTAAAATGTATCAAAAAGAAAAGCAAAACAATGACTTTGAGACGGAGCTTCTTTATCCTATTAAAAAAATTGAGAGAATATGGATGCAAGTGATAAAGACGAAAGAGTGAATAGTTGACTGCGTGCCATTACTTCTGTTCAACCCTTTGATCCCTTATTCATGTGTACATAACATTACACTGTTTAATCATTTAATGAGTCTAATCAAACATCCTTTATTTTATATTTCAATCACTCTCAAGAATTGACTGACAGACATATACATCTAACCAACAAAAACAATACTTACAAATTGACCAATGTCCATGTACGTACAAATCTGGGCATTTCCCTTGTTGGTCAATACATAGCCCCCATACACACCCCAACATACAAAACCAATTAATCTAATAGTTTTAAACATTCATAATCGAACTAAAATGGGAATCATGATAAAGTATAATACTTTATGTAACGACTCAAGTCCGAAAATTCAACACTTTATGTGTATTACTGAATATACAATATTTTGAATTATCAGACCTATCATTAGTCGATCCAAAAGTCTATAAATAATGTTGGTACGTAGTAGTAGAGTGTGACCATCTTATAAATTGTACACAATTCTCACTTTTACCTGATGTGGGATGAAGGTATTACACTTTTTGTTTATGATTTAAGCAAGTTTTTTTTTTTTTGTGAACATTCATCTATTATGTGACAAGTTTTATATTATCTCCTTTCTAAAATAAGTACTCTTGATTCGTTACTAAATAATTGTTCCGTTTATAGGGCACATAGATTGAAATAAATTATTTGTGTAATACTCCATTCGTTTTTTCAGACAAATAGTCTATTATTTTATTTTGGGGTATTTTACTTAAATAGTCCGCTTTCAAAACTTAAGAAATAAAAGTATCATTTTACTACTAATGAGCTACTAAAAGTGTTATTTAAGTTTTTAAAAACTTAAATTTCAATTGGGGACTCTTTGTCCGGAATGAATGGAGTATGCAATTTTTTTTATTTTTTTTAATTCCATTGTATATATGATCATAGTTAAAGTAGTACAAAAAGTTTATATAAAGGGGTAAAAATGTTTTCCGAAAAAAAAGTTTAAGGAATAGGATAATTACTTTGGAATGGAAAAAATCGGAAAGAAAGGTAATTATTTAGGAAATGAGAGTATATCTTATTCCATTTTTGGTAAAAAAAAATGTGTGATATTTTTATATTTAGAAAGATTTTAAACATATTTTTTATAATATTCTTAGTAATTGTAGGATAAAAAAGATGAACTCTTTTGATTTTATACCGCTAATAGATCTTTTGAGGATATTATCGAAAAATTACGTTGAGTCAATTACTTTTACATAACCGGTGTAAAGTTTTAGAGAAAACTTATTTTAGAATTGAAGTAGTATCAATTTATTGCCTTAGTACTCTTTTCTGTTTCTATGTTATTATCCTGTTTAATTTTTTTTAGTCAAACAAACAATTTCAAAATGAAAATTTTACATTTTTTTAATTTTTTTTCAAAAATTTGTAATACTTTTTTGGTATTAGAACTTATGTATTTTATGATTTTTTAAATAAAAAATATACATTAGATTTTTATTTGAAAAACAGTAAGTTTAAGTAAAAAAAAGTCACATCAACTATTTAAGAATGAAGAGATTACTATTTTCAGGGTATTTTCCATAGTTATGGTAAATGAAATGGATTAAGAACCTCTAGATATTGACGTGGTACAATTCAAACAATTCAAGGAGGCATATAAAGGTAAGACGTTAATGAAAGCATCCAAGAAATGTAATATCATGTGTCAATGAATTATTGTCATGTTTTTATTTTTTTTTGATCCAAAAAAAATTATTTGTAATTTTTTTGTAAAATATTTTTATTATTTTACTCTTATTTTTTATTTATACTTTAATTATAGGAAACAAACACATAAGTTTTGAAAGAAGCTAAATACTATATTAATATTAATCATAAGTCAATTATATTTCTAAATTGTGTGTGAGGTCAAGCAAGAAAATAATTTTGGGATTGAGGCACTATATTGACATTTTGAAATTATATTTTCTCCTTTAGTAAACACATATTTCAAATTGTCTAAATGTATTTGCTAAATGAGAAGAATAATATAATGGAAATTATCAAGTACAACCTTATGACCTATGCAATATATTTTTATGGCCTTTGATTTTATTGAATCTTAGAACATCTGAAACATATAAGTATACTCTTCAGATTTTAAGGTTGATTAACTCGACCATTGATCTACCCTTGATCGATCATTGATCGACCCTTGATCGACCTTTGAACGATCAAAGATCGAGTTAATCGACCTTGATCGATCTTGAGCACAATATATTAGCTTTGAAAGCCAAAAGGATATTATGGACAATTCATCACAAAAAAGACTATAAAAGAATATTTTTTGAGAGTTAGGTTGGTTTTGGTTTGATATGTTTGAATATGTTATTAATATAATGTTGTCAAATCATTGAGACTATGTTTTCTCTTTTTATCACAAAATTAAAAATAGTACTCCCTTCGTTTTTTAAATTATGATTGTTCATTTTTTCGTCCGTTCTAATAAAAATATAATTGTCTTATTTCAAAAAGTAAATCTAAGTATTATACAAAGTTAGAAACTACTTATGTTATTTTAGTCCGTAAGAATCCATCCGTTCTTAAATTATTGTCCTATTTGATCCAGATATGGATTAAGAAAAACTAATTGACTTAATTATTTATATTGATTTAATGTGTAGTTTCTTTTAAAATTCATGTTTATGTGACTCATAATTAAAGTAAGATGAAAAAATAATGATAAAGTGGTAAAAGTGATATTTTAAAAAAAATATGTTTCAAATTAGACAATTATTTTAGAACAGACGAAAAAAAAGAAGGATGATAATTTAAAGACAACGGGAGTAGAAAATACACACTTTAATATATATATATATATATATAAAGAGAGAGAGAGAGAGAGAGAGAAAGAGAGAGGTTTAAGTAGTTGGGTAAAAGAACGTAAGAGAATACTAAATACAAACCTTATTAGTGTAGAATGAACATCATTTTCAGCATCTTTAAATTATCTTCCACCTTGTTTTCTTTCCACACACTACCCTCTCCCTTTACCCATATCACTTCCATTCATACCCTCAATATTAATACCTCCTCAGATCCTCCGATATCTGCAAGAACAAACATAGTTCGTTTTGCCTAGACCTCGTTTCTTTTGATTATTCCTAGGCCAAAAAAACCCTTCAAAACCATGGGGAAGAAACTAAGTCATCAAGCTTCTCTGAAAATAACCAAGAAGAACGATAACAAGAAACAACAACAACAACAACAACAACAGCAACGTCAACTCAACACCCTCATAAACGTTCTTCGACCAAAGGTTTACATCACAGACTCCTCAAGCTTCAAGTCCCTCGTTCAAGAATTAACTGGCAATGGAGGAAATGTTCCATTAGTCTCTTCCCCACCACCTCATCCCGTTGTCTATCTCGACCATCATCTCATCCCTGCTCCAGTTATTGAGATCGACGACGATGATATAACCACGGTTGGTTTTACTAATTGTTACCAACAAGGCAGCCCGGATTTCTCATCGTTTGCATCGTCAGAACTTAGTGTTCCAACTAATTCTCTAACTCCATCCGTGGATTATTATTGTTCGCCAGACGAGCTAGGCATTCAACAACAACAACAACAAACAACAACAATGTTCAATTACGAGTTGGACAGTTGTTCATTGGCAAATAATATCGATAATGATGATAAGATGGATCATTTTTCGCAGTATAGAAACGTCGAGTCATGGCTTCTAGAGATGGATCCGTTTGTTAACTCTAACTACGAACATGGCTATGTTCCATTGAATATCGCACCCGAGGTCTCAATGTATGATTATGAATTGTCGGGGCTGATCATATGATCGAGCAAATTACATTCTTCTAAGGTTACCTATGATACTCCATGGGATGATCATTCGAGCAAATTACATTGTTCAGTCATGAGTAGGTATGTTTAGATGTTGTATATCATAGTTACAGATGAAAGCAAAGTGGTATCATTACTTGTACAGATCTTTTGTATAAAGATGAGGTGGATATATGTTTATTATTAATTTGTTTTGATGTTTTGATGTTTTATTGTTAGATTGTTATGTTCTCATCCATAAGAAAATTATAATTACTATTATTATTGTTATTAATTTTTATTATGTACAATGATTTATTAGGGGTATGTTATGTTAAAGTCTGGGGCTCCCCATGATAAACCAATTGATTATGAGAGGTGTAGCTAGCCCCGAGATCTAAGCTTGATTATTCCCGATGTGAGTTTGATGTCTCAACACAGTCCCTCACGCGTAGTCGAGATTGAGAGATTGAGGCTTATGACATTGACTCATTGGTGAACCAATTGGCTATCAGAGGTGTGCCCTCAAAATCTTTATTAATTAAGTGATTACTAAGTTTAATTATTCTCGATGTGAATTTAGTGTCTCAACATGTCTCTCACGTGTAGTGGAGATTGAGGCTTACATCGTTGGCTCATTGGTTTGGGTGGCATGGCCATGCCAAGAACATGGGTTGTTGGGCCTTCACGTGTTGAAAGTCTACTATGATCTATATCTATATCTATACTATCTATATCTATACTTCTATATATATATATATATACTACTTATAAAAGGCTAAGATGTCTCTAACAAATTAATAGACGGACAAATCTACCCCTTGACTTTATACATCATCAATTATTTAATTAAGGGCAATAAACATAAAAATAATTTTACTCCAATATATATATATATATATATATATATATATATATATATAATATAATATAATATAATATAATATAATATAATATAATATAATATAATATAATATAATATAATATAATATAATATAATATAATATAATACTTATAAAAGGCTAAGATGTCTATTCCAAATTAATAGATGGACAAGTTTACCCCTTGACTTAATACATCATCCATTATTTAATTAAGAGCAATAAACGTAAAAATAATTTTTACTCAAATATCCTTCATCTAACCATCTATATCTATATCTATATCTATACTACTTATAAAAGACTAAGATGTCTCTTACAAATTAATAGATAGACAAGTCTACCCCTTGACCTAATATATCATCCATTATTTAATTAAGGGCAATAAACGTAAAAATATATACTACTTATAAAAGGCTAAGATGTCTCTTACAAATTAATAGATGAATAAGTCTACCCCTTGATTTAATACATCATCCATTATTTAATCTATATCTATCTATATCTATACTATTTATAAAAGTCTACCCCTTGACTTAATACATCATCCATTGTTTAATTAAGGGCAATAAATGTAAAAATAATTTTACTCAAATCTATACCACTTATAATCTATATGTATATCTATATCTAGAATAATAATAACTACTTATAAAAGAAATGGACAAATCAACCACTTGACTTAATAAATCATTCATTATTTCTATACTACTTATAAAAGGCTAAGATGTCTATTACAAATAAATAGATGAACAAATCTACCATAATAGATGGACAAGTCTACCTCTTGACTTAATACGTAATCGATTATTTAATTAAGTGCAATAAACGTAAAAATATTTTTACTCAAATATTCTTAATCTAATACCTAACTATCTATATTACTTATAATAATATAATACAATACTGCTTATAAAAAGCTAAGATGTCTCTTACAAATTAATAGATAGACAAGTCTACCCCTTGACTTAATACATTATCCATTATTTAATTAATGGCAATAAATGTAAAAATAATTTTACTCAAATCTATATATATATATATATATATATATATATATATATATATATATATATATATATATATATATATATATACTACTTATAAAAGGCTAAGATGTCTATTCCAAATTAATAGATGGATAAGTCTACCCCTTGACTTAATACATCATCCATTATTTAATTAAGGGCAATAAACGTAAAAATAATTTTTACTCAAATATCCTTCATCTAACCATCTATATCTATACTACTTTTACAAGACTAAGATATTTCTTACAAATTAATAGATGGACAAGTTTACGCCTTGATTTAATACATCATACATTATTTAATTAAGGACAATAAATGTAAAAATAATTTACTCAAATCATGTATCTATATCTATACTACTTATAAAAGGTTAAGATGTCTCTTAAAAATTAATAGATAGACAAGTCTGCCCCTTGACCTAATATATCATACATTATTAAATCAAGGGCAATAAACGTAAAAATCTATACTACTTATAAAAAGCTATGATGTCTCTTACAAATTAATAGATGACCAAGTCTACCCCTTGATTTAATACATCATCCATTATTTAATCTATATCTATCTGTATCTAAATCTATACTACTTATAAAAAGCTAAAATGTCTCTTACAAATTAATAGATTGACAAGTCTACCCCTTGACTTAATGCATCATCCATTATTTAATTAAGGGCAATAAATGTAAAAATAATTTTACTCAAATCTATATATCTATTTCTATATCTATATATATACTACTTATAAAAGGCTAAGATGTCTATTCCAAATTAATAGATGGACAAGTCTACCCCTTGACTTAATACATCATCCATTATTTAATTAAGGACAATAAACGTAAAAATAATTTTTACTCAAATATATCCTTCATCTAACCATCTATATATATACTACTTTTAAAAGACTAAGATGTCTCTTACAAATTAATATATGGACATGTTTAGCCCTTGATTTAATACATCATCCATTATTTAATTAAGGGCAATAAATGTAAAAATAATTTTTTATTCAAATCTGTATTTATATCTATACTACTTATAAAAGGTTAAGATGTCACTTACAAATTAATAGATAGACAAGTCTACCCCTTGACCTAATATATCATCCATTATTTAATTAATGGTAATAAACGTAAAAATCTATTCTACTTATAAAAGACTATGATGTCTCTTACAAATTAATAGATGGACAAGTCTACTCCTTGATTTAATACATCATCCATTAGTTAATCTATATCTATCTATATCTATATTATTTATAAAAGTTTACCTCTTGACTAAATACATCATCCATTATTTAATTAAGGGCAATAAACGTAAAAATAATTTTACTCAAATCTATACTACTTATAATCTATATCTATATCTATATACTACTTATAAAAGTCTAAGATGTTTCTTACAAATTAATAGATGGACAAGTCTACCCCTTGACTTAATACATCATCCATTATTTCTATACTACTTATAAAAGGTAAGATGTCTTTTACAAATTAATAAATGGACAAGTCTACCCTAATAGATGGAAAAGTCTACCCCTTGACTTAATACATCATCCATTATTTAATTAAGGACAATAAACGTAAAAATAATTTTACTCAAATATCTTTCATCTAATACCTAACCATCTATACTACTTATTATAATATAATATAATACCACTTATAAAAGGCTAAGATGTCTATTACAAATTAATAGATCGACAAGTCTATCCCTTGATTTAATACATAATCCATAATTTAATTAAAGGCAATATCCGTAAAAATAATTTTACTCAAATATATATATATATATATATATATATATATATATATATATATATATATATATATATATATATATATATATATATATATATATATATCTATATACTATACTATTTATAAAAGGCTAAGATGTCTATTTCAAATTAATAGATGGACAAGTCTACCCCTTGACTTAATACATCATCCATTATTTAATTTAGGGAAATAAATGTAAAAATAATTTTTACTCAAATATCTTTCATCTAATCATATATATCTATACTACTTTTAAAAGACTAAAATGTGTCTTACAAATTAATAAATGGTATAGTCTACCCCTTGACTTAATACATTATCCATTATTTAATTAAGGGCAATAAACGTTAAAATAATTTTTACTCAAATATGTATGTATATCTATATCTATACTAGTTATAAAAGGCTAAGATGTCTTTTACAAATTAATAGATAGACAAGTCTGCCCCTTGACCTAATATATCATCCATTATTTAATTAAGGGCAATAAACGTAAAAATCTATATCTATACTATTTATAAAAGGCTAAGATGTCTCTTACAAATTAATAGATGGACATGTCTACCCCTTGATTTAATACATCATCCATTATTTAATTTATATCTATCTATATCTATACTATTTATAAAAGTCTACCCATTGACTTAATACATCATCCATTCTTTTATTAAGGGCAAAAAACGTAAAAATAATTTTACTCAAATCTATACTACTTATAATCTATATCTATATCTATATCTATACTACTTATAAAAGACTAAGATGTCTCTTACAAATTAATAAATGGACAAGTTTATCCCTTGACTTAATACATCATCCATTATTTCTATATGAATGGATTAAACCAAGGGATTGACCCTCGGCACATACACCCTCGGCATAGAGATGCGAGACCCCACTTAGAGAGCCACTAGTAACGAAGACAGGACCACTCGCCCCTAAGACAAACGCTCCAGCCTCGGCGCGATTATCCTCGGCCTCGTCACCAAACCGGTCCCTTGTGTCCTCGTCCTCGACAATCAACACTCCACTGCGAAACCACTCGGCCTCGGCTCTAAATCAATCATCATCCGGTCCGACAAAACTGCTTCCCTAGGCCCGAGAAAACCGCTGCACGCAACCACCAACTCCCTGACAAGCGCACAGTTCACTTATTCCTGACGAAGACCCTCAACGCATTTAATGATTGCCGCTTTATGCTCCCCAATCACCAGCTGCCACGTCGCCATAAACTTCAGGTATAAATAAGAGAACGCACATTTAAGGCAAGGTATGCAATTTCAGAGATATCACAACTTCCTTATCACTACCTCTTATCAAACACTTATCACGACATATTTATTACCATCTTTTCACCGGAAACCTTACTCGCACACCGGAGGGTTCTAGTCGGGCCGCCCCGACTCCTTAACGGTGTTTGATGTTTATTTTTTGCAGGTTAAGCGAAAAGGACGAACAAGCAGCCGCCACCTCATCCTCGCTCACACGTAGACGACAAGACAAGATCACCACAAAAAAGCGTGATCAGTTTGGTTCCATTGCCGGGAAACGACTTTTCTCAGCCACAGTGTCCACAGACGAGAAAGGATGGTGAAGTCAAAATAGCAAGCCTCTAAAAATGTCACCCTCGCTGCATCCACCCGCCCAGAAAAAGGACCTGCCGAGCACAACGAGGAAAGGAACGCAAGGGAGGACTCCGGCACCTCGGTACCTGGAGTGTCGGTGAGGGATCAAAGAAGGCTCGCTCTGGCCAAACGGCTCTCTAACAAAAATAGAGAGGCTGACGCCGACCCTCACGACGGCCGATTCACTGAGGCCGAGTCTTCCAGAGCTGACGAGGAGGAACCTCGTGGCAATGTGAATAAACCTACAGTTCAGGAAGCGGCCGAACAGGAATACGCATATTGGGAGCACCAAAAGACCCTGTACACAAAAATACAGGAGGCCGAGACCAAAATGCACGAGCTAAGGCAAAAAGCCCGGGCCCCAGAACTCGAGCCCATAATCAACGTGCAAAGCACCCCTGCGCGTTCCAACTCGGTCTGGCATAGGGTGGAAGCTACGAAAGCCAAAAAAGCCAAATTTACCACCAACGTCAAGTCAAGACTTGGTAAGAGGGTGGCCGGCAAGGGATCTAGGACGAGCGTCCATTCTCGCCTGAGATTCCCCCTCGGTACGGAAAATTGTCAAGCCCACAGTAAGGAGGGAGAGTCTCGGCCCTACGCCTAGTCCTCGACCAACAAAGCTCCCTCCAGATCTCGACATCCATCTCGCCAACTAGCAAAGGAGGCTCGCTTGGGGTCCCCAATGAGAAACATGGCCGAGGAAGAGCCTGAGGTACCACAGGCAGACAAAGGAGCTAACTGCATCCCCACGCAAGCCGTAGGCTCGGCACAGGGGGACAGACCAATGACAGATGCCGAGATAAGGGCATGGATGGAAAAGTAGGAGGCTCGGCAGAGCTCTGGAATTAATTCGGCCATCAAGAAAATCGGGGGGCCATTCATCTAACAGATAAGGGAAGTGGAAGTACCCTCGAAAGTAAAAATTCCATACTTTGAGGACTACACCGGCAACACAACGGCCCTAGACCATGTGTCGGAATTCGAGTTAAAAATGATCATAGTAACTAGACTCGATGACATATGGTGCTTGGTATTCGCCGGAACCCTGAAAAAGCAGGCCCAACAGTGGTATAACAGGTTAGCACATGACTCTATCACCTATTGGGATGACTTTAAAGGGGTCTTCTTGAAAAAATTTGCCTCGGCAGGTGCTCTCCCAAAAAGCGAGACAGACCTGTGCAGGGTGAAACAAGAGAGTGGAGAAACTGTACTATCATACAAGGCTCGCTTGAAAGAGGTCCTGGACCAAATCCCAGATATTCCCGACACCTCCGTAAGGATGTGTTTCAGAGTAGGCCTGATGCGAGGGAACTGCCGAACAGAGCTCCTCATGCGACCAAGGGACACGATCGGCGAAATGTTCCTGGCAGCCCAGAGGGTGGCTCTGTTGGACGGTGAGCAACCCTCCACCACAGCAAACTCACGAGCGGTCACATCCCCTCCAAACCAGACGCTCGCAAGCAAGGGAAAAGAGTAGGGAAAATCTTGGCAAGAGGAAGCCCACCCGAAAAAAGGAGAGAGGAGGAAAAAGGCGCCAAATTCACAAGCGAGATTAGGGGGCCGAGACGAGACTTCGAGTTGGAAGACTTCACCCCCCTCAATGCATCTAGGGAACGCATCATGGACGTTTTCCTGACAGAAAACAAGATACGTCCACCATTCCCCATGAAGTCTCCCCTCGACACACGAAACCCTCGAAAAAGATGCAACTTCCACAACGAGATTGACCATGTCACGGAGGAATGCATACAGCTCAAAAGAGCAATACAGAGGGTGATAAATGAGGGAGACCGAAGGTTTGTGGCAGGAGAGGCCAATATTCGCGCTCCTGGACCAAGGGTTCTAGGGGGCGACAACAGACAACCCGACAACAGGCTAGTGGTAAATACCATCCGAGAAGAAACCCAAAGCATCACGTAGTTGAAAAATGCAATCAACTGCTTGAACAACTCGACAAAGAGCGTTATGGAAGGGATGGTCGAGCACGAAATGGTATTCAGGGATACCGAGCTGGCGGTCAATGATTATGCTCGTCAAAACCCGTTGACCCTGCAAATTGGTATTCACAACAGCCTAGTCAAACGGGTCTTGATAGATACAGGGGCTGGAAGGGATGTGATGTACTACAAGTGCTTTCTGGCACTAGGGCTCGGCGATACCCACCTCACTCCAAGCCGAGTCCAACTGGAGGGCTTCACGGGCCACAAGGTCACGGCAAAGGGAACCGTGGCACTCAAAGTCAGCCTCGGCAAGGGAGATACCACTAGAAGCGAGGAAGTCACTTTCCTCGTCCTCGATCTCCCCTCCCCGTACAACGCCATCCTTGGCGCACCTTCTCAGGCCAAATTCCTAATGGTCGCATCAATGGCCCATCAGCGGGTCAAGTACATGACCTCGTTCGAGGTAGGGGTCCTCAAAAATGACGCTCGCACTACCCCGGAATACCTCATCAATGAGAAAAAAGCGGCAGAGAAGAGATAGAAAAGGCCAGAGGAGGCCGAGGGAAGAGAAGATGAATAAGACGCCAAGCGAGCCCGAGGGCTTGAGGGGGAGAGCTCCACCCCGTAGCAATCAAAGCAAGTCAAGGAGGTTGGCCGAGATCGAGAAAACTGAGATCGAAGCCTCGATGTACGAGACCATCCAGTCATACAACCTATGGAAGATGTAGAGGAGGTTATCATAAACTTCAACTACTCCGACCAAAAAATAAAGGTGGGAATGGAAATAGCGGGCGACGAGAGAAGAGCTATAATCGAATTCTTAAGAGACAACACGGACGTCTTTGCATGGCAAGCCGAGGATATGGAGGGCATTGCCGAGGAAGTAGCGGTTCATCGATTAAGCATCGATCCAGCATTTGTACCCATCCAGCAAAAGCCGAGGTATTTCTCTCCTGAAAAACAAGATGCAATTAAGGAGGAAATAGCCAAACTGCTTCGGCCGAGATCATTAGAGAAATCCACTACCCCACGTGGATTGCAAATGTTGTGATGGTCAAAAAGAATAATGGAAAATGGAGGATGTGCATGGACTTCACCAACCTGAATGAAGCTTGTCCGAAAGACTGGTACCCACTGCCGAAGATAGATCAGCTGGTCGATTCTATCTCGGGCTACAAAATTTTAAGCTTCGTGGACGCCTACTCAGGGTACCACCAAATCAGGATGTGGAAGAAGGATCAGGGAAATATAGCTTTCCGAGCGGCAGGAGCACTCTACTGTTACAACATGATGCCATTCGGCCTAAAAAATGCAGGGGCCACTTACTAGTGAATGGTAAGCAAAGTTTTCGGGAACTAGTTAGGGAGAAATGTGGAGGCCTACATAGACGATATGGTGATTAAAACGAAGGAAACATGCCACATTGACGACCTCAAGAGAAACCTTCGCGAACCTCAGAAAGAATAAAATGAAGCTCAATCCCACCAAGTGTGCCTTTGGCGTAACAGCGGGGAAGTTTTTGGGGTACATGGTGAACGAGCGCGGCATTGAGGCAAATCCCAAAAAAATTAAAGCACTAGCCGAGATGAAGGTCCCAATTTGCATCAAACAAGTGCAACAGTTGAATGGGAGAATAGTGGCCTTGGGAAGATTCATCTCGAAATCAGCTGAAAAAAGCCTCCCCTTCTTCAAGATCTTAAAAGGAGCGAGAAATTTCACATGGGACAGAGAGTGCGACCTCGCCTTGGCCGAGCTCAAAAAATACCTCGGCAGCTTACCTTGCTCAGCTGCTCCATACCGGGAGAAAGACTCTACGTCTATCTCTCGGTCACGGACGCAGCCATAGCATCGGTGTTGTTGCGAGAGGAAGGAGGACTTCAGAAACCCATCTACTATGTGTCCCATGCACTGACGGAGGTAGAAACGAGGTACATGCAGATCGAGAAGGTGATTCTCGCGCTAATGATAACGGCGAGAAAACTGAAACCGTATTTCAAAGCCCATGAAATCGGGGTGTATACCGACTCGCCTCTGCGAAGAATATTGCACAGGCCTGACGTTGTTGGAAGAATGATGAAGTGGGCCATCGAGCTGACGGAATATGCAATTGTTTATCTTCTGAGGAAAACCATTAAAGCTCAAATCTTGGCTGATTTCATTGCCGAAACCTCTTTTACCTCGGCAGACAGAAGGAACGATGAACCGGATCAAGGACCCTCCACCAGTGAACAAGTGCCCAGGCAAGAGTGTCCTCGCAAAGCAGCGACCATCTCGGCCACGGACATTGTTAAGTGACAGCGAATCGTCCAAAAATGGCACGAGGCATCCTCCTCGTAACACCGCAGGAACGAATCCGAGATCAAGGTAAAGCCCTTAAACTGAATTTCCAGCGCCAAACAACGTTAAGCGAGTATGAAGCATTGATAGCCGGTCCGAAAAAAAAAAAAAAAAAAAAAAAGATTAGAACTAGGCTGCTTGAGAGATAGGAGCTACTCAAATCTTGATCTTCAGCGACTCCCAGCTCGTCGTGAAGCAGATTTCAGGGGAGTATGGGGTAAACCATCCAACCCTCGACAAATACCGAGAGCTAGCCGTGGGAATCCTCGCTCAGTTCGAGTACTGGGAGTTGGAACAAATAGGAAGGGCTAAAAACACAAAGGCAGACCACCTCTCGAAAATGGCCACAAGCGAACTCGGCGAGCTCCCCCCAGAGATATGGATTGAAATCCTTGAAACCCCATCCATTGATAAAGAAAAGATATTAATGCTGGAATTAGCGACAGAGTGTTGGATCGATGAAATCAAAAAGTACATCGACCAGGGGACATTACCCAGCGAAAAGAGCAAGGATGGGCAATGGCAAGAAGGTCGGCCAGATACACTTTAATTGGAGACGTACTTTACAGGCGATCCTTCACTAAGCCTCTCCTAAGGTGTGTTCGACCAGAAATCACACAAGGACTACTAGCCGAGGTACATGGAGGGGTATGTGGTAACCATCCAGGGGCTCGAACTTTGGCCGACAGGGTTATTTTCCACGGATATTACTGGCCGACGTTGAGAAAGGATGCCGAGGCATACGCCCGAAAATGCGACAAATGTCAAAGGTTCGCTAATATTCCAAGATTACCCTCGGCACCTCAAACCCCGGTAATCGCAGCATGGCCTTTCGAAATGTGGGGACTTGACCTAATCGGGCCATTCCCTCTCGCCAAAGGAAAAAACAAGTTTGTGATAGTTGCGGTGGACTATTTCACGAAATGGATCGAGGCCAAACCCTTAGCAAGCATCATCGAACAAAGGGCCATCGACTTCATTCGAGACAATGTCCTCTGCAGATATGGATTACCGAGGGCCATTGTGTCGGACCACGACACACAGTTTTCAAACAGATTCACGGCATTGCAGAGCGAGAGAGGAATTCGCCATTGGAAGTCCTGAGCACACCCACCCTTGAGGGAACCCAAGCGGAGGCTGGAAAAAAACAAATACTTGATGCCTTGAAAAGAAGGTCAGATGACAAGAAAGGTGCTTGGCTCGAAGAACTTCCGGCCGTCTTATGGGCAATCCGAACGTCTCGCCGAGGTTCAACCGAGGAAACACCCCTCTCCTTGACATATGGAACCGAGGCCATGGCCCCAGTCGAAATGGCTCTTCCCACTGCGAGAGTCATCCACTTCAACGAAGAGGCGAACACAGAATCAAGGACTCTAGACCTTGATTACCTTGAAGAAAGGAAGGCTCGAGCGAGCTCGAAAGAAGGCCATCAACTACAAAAAGCTAGCCAAAGCCCACCATGATAAAAGAAGCGAATCATCGCACATTCTCGGTCGGCGACCTGGTGTTGAGAAAAATCGAGGTGACTGGAAACAAGCCGGGAAGAAACAAGCTTTCTCCCAACTGGGAAGGACCGTACAAGATTACAGACAACATTCGAGCAGGAACCTACATGCTCGCAAAACCGGATGGAACCCCACTCAAAAACCCTTCATTCGCACCACTTGAAAATGTATTATCAATGATCTCGTAATCTTTTATATGAAAGAAAAATTGTCAAGTGAAAAACTTGTTCAAACCCTTTATTCAAGACCGCTTTGTCTTGCCATTCCAAAATACCTCCTCGCCTAGCCGAGGAGAGGCCAGACTCTAATGCCTCCGAAATACCTCCTCGCCTAGCCGAGGAGAGGCCAGGCTCTAATGCCTCCGAAGTACCTCCTCGCCTAGGGAGGCCGCTCTAGCCTCTAAATACCTCCTCGCTAGAGGAGAGGCCAGCTCTAATGCCTCCAAAATACCTCCTCGCTGGCTTTACCCAGAGGCCATGCTATAATGCCTCCAAAATACCTCCTCGCCTAGCCGAGGAGAGGCCATGCTATAATGCCTCCAAAATACCTCCTCGCCTAGCTGGGGAGAGGCCAGAGCCTCCAGGCATACCTCGAGTATAATACTTGCACCAAACAGAAAAACCACAAAAATAAAGAACGACAAAAAGATGACAACAACAGCAAGCATGAATAAAATAAAAACGATGTAAATACTTGCAAATCTGATTCATATATAAAAACCATTGTCTTAAAAATTTCTAAAAAAGACTATCCTAAGTGCCCTCCTCTCGCCACCTCCTCCTCCTCGCGGTGTGACTTGTTCGAAATGTATTGACTCTTGAAAGCTCCTCCTGCTCGTTTTTTGGCCTTCAGCTCGCCATCACCGAGTCGCCAACATATGGCCGGGGAGGCATGCCTCGGCAGAAACAACGGTAGCTATCTTTTATATACACATTCTCCCGAGCCAACATGAGGATAAAGGTTGTTCGCCTCGGCGGGGAGGCGACCACTGAGGCTTGGCGGAAGCATCGGCATCCCGTATCGGCCCGGCTCGGCATCGTCAAAAGGCACGAGCAAGAAACTTCGGCATTCGGACCGAAAAGAGGCAAGGTTCGCCATCTTCACCACTCGGCATCGGCACACCAATGGCCACCGCCGCTCGAAAAGCCTGAACCCGGCTGGCCTCCATGTAATTTAGAGACTCTATCCCATAGGCCAGCTAGCCCCGATACCTTTGCAAGACCTCCTCCTCACTTGGCTTTGCGGCTCTTAAATGGTCATTCTCGTTGAGCACACCCTTCAACTTGGCCTCCAGCTCGGCCACCTTCC
>CM028383.1:89570665-89699118 GCA_013146195.2 Codonopsis lanceolata
TTTGAAGAAGGTCTTGTTTGTAAAATACTTGCCTGCTTGAAGAGAATCTACAGCTCCTCGAATTATTCTTTCAGCAAACGAACCAAAACACTTCACTACTTCCATCTTTACTAGAATCAGCCAGGGGGGGTTGAAAGTCATAAATATATATACCTCGAGAACTTATCTTTCTAGGCGGATGACAACATTTCATTGAGCAGAACCATGGTGGGAAGCTTTCCGGCCACTGTTGAATTCATGCAGTCAAAAACATAGTTCCAATTGAAGATAAAATGATAGTTTATGCAAGTTTTAAACCAAGACCGAATTGCTTATATGTGGCATGAAAAAATACAAGAAAAGGTTTGAAAGAGTGCAGGAGAAGAAAAGGGTTGAGTTTAGAGTGGTGGAGAGACACAAAGGAAGACCACATGAGATTGTTCGACTTTGAATTCGAGTGGTTGTGTGATTGGTCGGAAGATTTTCCTCACCCCGTGATGTCCGTGGAAGATGTCGCAGAAGAAATGGTGGGATGTCATGGTGGCAAAGGAAAGGAATACACGAGAAGTTTTATTAAGGTTATAGCAAGAGGAACAGGGAAGTCGGGAATGATCTGCATCCTGGAAAATGATCCCAATTCAGGTTGGGATTGGGTGGTAGACAATCTTTGCAGGTTCGCGAGAGTTCGAGACGGCAGGGAGAGGCATACCTCTATTTTCTCTAAGGGAAGGCCAGAAGAAAGTAAAGGCAAAAAGGAGTTTTTTGCTTCCTTGCATAGAGAGAAGATGGAGAGCAAAGGCCATTTCAAATCTTACAAGGAGGCTGCGGCGATTCGCCATGGCTCGACCAAGTCACTTGTAAAGGTAAGGATCGGGAGGAGAAGGATGTGGACCTTTGTGGATGGGACTCTTGGAGGAGCTTTTGAGTTTATGGAAAGGTGTTTGGTGGGGAGAGTCGAATGGAAGAATATTCCTAGTTTGGATAGGTCGGAAATTCAAATTTGGGTGGATCGTAAATGGAAGATAGCGGGGGAGTTCGGGTGGTGGAGAAAGGGGCGGGGAAGTCTTTCTTCTTCATCTTCGAATCTAAAAAGGAAGCAGGGGCGTATTTTAAAATGAGAAGAAAAGCTGGAGGATCAATCAGTATAATTTATTTCTGGAGCACTGGTATCCAGAAAGTGACTGTAACCAAAAAGGTAGGAGAACTAGAGAAGTCTGGGTTGGGCGGTGGATCTACCTCTGCATCTATGGGGAAAACAAGTTTTTCAACCATTGGGAATTTCTTTGGAGGGTTTGTGCGAGTTGATGAAGAAAGCGGGCAGCATTCGAATTGCGGTGGGCAAGAAGGTTCGTTTTACAAAGAAATCCAGGGTTCGATCGGGGAATTGGGGTCAATGGCAAATTTTTTGAAGTTCCGTTATGGGTAGAAACGACGGCTTTCTGTAAAGCGTGTAGGGGGTTACAGTGACCGTCATGGTGGCTCAGAGTTAATTTAGCGAATGAAAGAGCAAAATATTTCTATCTATAACTTATACAACAGATGTTGGAACTGGGGAATCAGCTAGTGCATATATCATACCTTCTTCATATGCGGTGCGAGAAGAGTCCTTCAAATAGTATCGGGGGGGTGGCCGGTGGGTTATTCAGTGGTGTTTGAGGTGGAGGTTTGGACGATCTCCTCAGTTAAATTGATCAGATTTTTAGGGGTAAGGTGGTGTTTGTTCTTTTCAAACGGTGATACTCGACTAATACCACTTAAAAGTAAAAGATTAGGAGGACATATTCACACCCCAAAAAGCTATCTTTACACCCCGTTTAAAATAATTACACAAATGTCATTGAGTGAAATGATCTAAAAGGTCTCTTTAAACATTACACCTCATTAATTAATATCTACACCCCATTCAAATAACTATAATACCCTTATACTAAAATACAAATAATACTCCTTACACCCCATTGTTTTATATTTACACCCCAAATTTTAAAAATCACAAATATTATACTAAAAACAAATAATACTCTTTCCACCACATTATTTTATATCTACACCACAAATCTCAAAACCACCGATACATGTTTTACGGGGGGACCTCATTTTGCGTTCTCTCAATTTTTTTTCAAAAAACTCTCTCAAAACCAACACCAAACATAATCACATTGTCAAAAATAACATTATAAGGAGCTTAAAGAAGTCATGGGGTCGGGTAATGTAAGTATTTCTTTGACTTTCTTCCATTAAAATTTGATTTTTTGCCCAAAAATTCGAGCTGGGTTTTATGTCTGTTCGGCTCTGGTGTGATGAACATCCTTAAGGATGTTCGGCCGACGGCCGAACACCCTAAGGGTGTTGTTCATCACACTCACAGTCGAACACCAAATGTTGTGTTCATCACGGCCGGCCGAACACCCTCAATGTTGTTCATCTCACTGGCCGAACACCTCTCTTCTGGCTCATCATCCCGGCCGAATGCCTATGAACGATGCGAGAATCATGAATTTTTAACATGTTTTTTTTGCTTAATTTCCAGGAAGCAAACACGTATCCTACTAAGCATAGCGTCGTTGGTCCTGTAGATGATGCGATCATTCCTCTTGAACAACAGATTGTTATAAATTACAGCAATGTGTTTGTAAATCACGCATATTTTTCATCCCGGGATGACTTATTTGATTGGGTTCGTACGACCGGAAGGGAGAATGGACTTGTGATAGTAATTACTAGGTCTGATAGTGGTACGGCAAATAGAGGACCTCGGTTGACTTTAGGTTGTGAACGTGGTGGGCAACCTCGTCAAAAAAAGGGGATGATTCGAGTAAAGTAACAAAGAATAGCAAGAGAGAACGTGGATCGAAAAAATGTGGGTGTCCATTTCGTTTGAAGGGTATACAATTATGTGAAGGAGTATGGGAACTTCAGGTTGAATGTGGGTTGCATAACCATGCCGAGGCCCCTCACATGCATGGCCACTCATTTGTTGGCCGATTATCAGAGCCGGAGAAGGCTTATGTTCTTGACATGTCGCATGCCAATTCGAGGCCTAAGGATATTTTGCAAGGTTTACACGAGAAGTTTCAAAGTAATAAGTCTTCAATACGGACTATTTACAATGCTCGTAGCAAGAATAAAATTATCGAGCGTGATGGTCGATCGCAAATGCAGCAGCTTGTAGCAAAATTGATAGAGCATGGATATTACTACCATCACAGGAGATGTGAGAAAACCAACACTGTCCAAGATTTGTTCTTGGCTCATCCAATGAACGTTGAGCTATTACGTTCTTTTCCCAAGGTTCTCTTCATGGATTGCACTTACAAGACAAACAAATATAAGTTACCCTTGTTGGAGATTGTTGGTGTGACGTCGACAAATATGACATTTTTGGTTGGAGCTGCATATATGGGGTCGGAGTCACAAGATAACTACATTTGGGCGCTTGGTATCTTGAAAGCTTTGATGAATCAATCATCCTTGCCAACTGTGATAGTAACTAACAGAGATCTTGCGTTAATGAATGCAATTGAGGTAACTTTTCCTACCTCCCAACATTTACTTTGTCGATGGCATATCAACAAAAACATCCTTGCGAATTGTAAGAAATACTTTCGCACAAAAGTGCAATGGGATCAATTTTCCATCTGTTGGAATTTTTTGGTGGATGCAAAAAATGAGCACATATATGAAGAATACCTGAAGAGGTTTCAGATGGATTTTATTGATTATCCTGCTGCGGTTGAGTACGCCATGAAGCAATGGATACGGCCGTACAAGGAAAGGTTTGTGTCGGTTTGGACGAATAATGTAATGTACTTCGACAACAACACAACAAGCAGGTATTTAAATGTTTTCAACATTTCATTGTTTTCCATAAATTTTGTCATGTAATAGAAATATTAATTGTATCTTATTTTAGGGTGGAGAGTCAACATGCAGCTTTAAAAAGACAGTTGAAATCAAGTCAAGGCGACTTTGAGACATGTTGGAGACAGTTGCACACCCTGATTGAGACATCTCACATTACAATCAAGGTGTCATTCACGAAAAGCCTTACAGTCATTCTTCCGAAATACAAATCAGTTATATTTCAACAACTTTGAGGTTTGGTGTCTACTCATGCATTGAGTCTGATATACAATGAGATGACTGATATAGGTTTGGTGTCTACTCATGCATCCTAGATATGTGGCAATCTGATGCCATGGAAACCGGTCCCTGACCTTACTGTCGTAAGGAAGTCAGTCAACCTAAAACAATAGACCAACAAAAAGTCAAAAACTTTCAATACGAAACCTAATATTAAAAAGTTGTTGAAATTGATAGAAAAATACGATACTCACGTCACGGCTCGTCAATCTATCTAATTGCTCACGTGATGCTAATAAATCCGCTGTCCCCCGGTTCCCTCATGGGATCCACCTACGCAAGCGGGTATCTAGACTTGTAATCAACATTATGAGGTGGCCTCGATATGGAAACCGCAAGTAGATCCACGCCTGAAAGCAATAAAATATACATTTTTAAAGATTTAAGTATCAAATAAAACATTTTAACTTTACTAGTAAATACACAACATAAAACTATAGAATAATTATAATTATTACCTCAAGTAATGCCATGGAACCAGCTATTTGCTTCGTGTTATACCTAGATGCTTGTCCTAGCTGTCTATATAAATATGCAAGGGTGGCAGCCTCACGCATAAGTATCTAGATTTTAAGATCCTCAAGCCACTCTAAGTATGCAATAGGTACACGGGTCCCGCTCTTATCGAAATATCGTGCAACCCAAGATCAATAAGAAGTATGCCCTCACAAAGACAACCCACCCTAAACTCATCCTCGACGTGACATCATCATTAAACCTCACACGTAGCCACCCAATGTCACCGAAGCCCCCTCTTATTTCCCATGCCCTCAAAACCTCCTCAAGTGACACTCCCAACATCTCACTCACATATGAGGCATCAACATCCCTAGCACAAGCTAATGGATCACCCATAATAGGAAGACCGAAAGGCAAAAACACATCGCCTAAACTAATGGTCATCTCCCCGAACGGCATATGGAAAATGTTAGTCTCTGGATGCCATCGTTCCACGAAAGCAGAAACTAAGACCTTGTTCACATCAGCATAGCATACATGCCTTAGTCTACTAAGCGCACTGCCCCTGACCATATCCCGAAATACCCTCGAATCTTCGCCAGTAGGAATGACCCAATTAAGCAACTTCTGTGTATGATTGTGGCATTTTAGAATACCACGTTCTTCTTTACCAGCCCAAATATATGCAGCTACGTGTGACTCATATGAAGTCAGTAACGATGTATCACGTGGACCACCAGGAAATCCGAGCTCAATCTGAGGCTCATAAGTCTGCGCTGAACCGCCTCGCGATCGCTCGAACTGAAATGGCTCATCTTCCTCAAAAGTCTGGAAAGTCTCGCCTCGCCCATGCTCATGCTCAAACCCCTGCCCATGCTCATACTCAAAAGTCTGCTGAGGCTCAAAAGTATGCCCCTGTCCATGCTCATACTCAATCTGAGGCTCAAAAGTATGCCCCTGCTCAATCTGAGGCTCAAAAGTATGCCCCTGCTCAATCTGAGGCTCAAAAGTCTGCCCCTGCCCAATCTGAGGCTCAAAACTCTGCCCCTGCCCATGCTCATCTTCACCGCCTCGATCGCCGTGTTCTTGTTGGCGTGCTGCTCCATTTCTTTCCTAGCGATGCCGCCACCTTTTTCCTTGTATAAACGTTTTTAAACAATTTTCCTGTAAACACCAAACAAAATAAATCATAATTAAGGTTATAGTACCAATAAAACAAAATCAAAGTCTGAAAAGTGTGCCCAATCTGAGTTTCAGTCAGTGTGAGATGAACAACCCATGGGCTGTTCGGCCAGAGTGAAAGGAACAACCTATGGGCTGTTCGGCCAATGTGAGCTGAACGGCCTATGTAGTGTTCGGCCAATGTGAGCTGAACGACCTATGTAGTGTTCGGCCAATGTGAGATGAACGGCCTGTGTAGTGTTCGGCCACCTTGAGATGAACGACCTGTGTAGTGTTCGGCCAATGTGAGCTGAACGGCCTGTGTAGTGTTCGGCTAACCGAACAATGAACAATGTTTTTGCCAGTCCACCGAAATTCAATTTTTTTATATTTTTTAAAGAAAATTCAACACAAATGAATGCATTTCATACATTTGATAGTGGCTGAGATAATGTAGAAGAGGATGAAAAATTATACCAATAGATGAAGACATTGTTGATGACTTTCAAAACGTGAAAGAATCAAATTCCTTTGCACACAATGTTGATGATGATGTTGTTGATGTTTTGCTGTTGTTGTTGTTGCTGAGAGTGGCTGAGATAATGGTTGGAGTTTTTGAATTTTTTGTTTGCGCGCATAGGAGGAATTCGGCGTCTGTGCGGCGTGAATGGGGAGCAGCCGGCTGGGTAGAGAAAGAAGGGTAAGTAGGTAATTAATTTGTTGGTGGTTATTAATTAGGTTGGTTGGGGAAAAGGGTATAATAGGTTTTTAGCTGGGGTGTAGAGAAATAAGTGAGAATGAAGTGGGGTGTAGAGAATAATGGGGTGTAAAGCTATGTTTTTGGGGTGTGAATATCCCCACCCAAAAAGATTTATTTGAGGAGTATTTTTTATTAAAAAATTAGAAAAACATGCGTGCTGGTCCCCTTTTTCAAGAATTTAATCTCGTATTTTTATTTTCAATCACAAAAAGTCATTTTTGGGCAAAAGTGGACACAGGCTTTCCATTATGAGGGCAGTTGCCCCCACTTGGGTTTAATTTTGGTAAAGGATTTTTTTCCTTTTTTTTAATAATCTCTTATACTATACAGTTTGCCCCCACCTGAATAACATTTATATATTTTGCCCCCACCTGAGGAAAAGAATTTTTTTTAACTTACCGTGAGATAATTTCAAAGCATCTTAAATCCTTTTTCCCAAATCTAAAAAATCAAAATCCCCTCTCTCTTGCTCTTGGCCCCTCCCTCCCGTCTCCCTCTCGGCCTCCTCCACTCCAGGCTCTAGTTCCACCGCCGCTCCCTCGACCAATCGACCATCCAGCCTTTGATTCTTAGTTCCGACCACTACCAATCAACCTTGACTACCGGCACAGGTACGGGCAACGGACTGGCAGACTGGACGGTGAACTCTTTGTCTCTCCAATCTCCATCTCTACAAACTCTCTGCTTCCCTTACTAGTTACTCACTTTAGTTCTCTACTCTACAAGAGGTATTTTTCAAGAATCAAGACTTCTAAATTGAGTTTTGTCATTTAAATTTTGTGATTTTGAATTTGTGATTGTGAATTTCTAAATTATAATTGTCTATTTGTTTGACTCAAAGTATGATACTATGATTGTATGAATTTGTAAATTATAATTGTGAATTTGTGATTTAAATTTTAAAAATAAAAATAACACTAATGTTAAAAACAACCCTAATTTGAAATAACTCTAATTTTGAAACAACTTTAATCTATATAATTGTTGTGAATTGTGATTTGTAAATTTGTGATAGATGATATTATATAATATTGTTTTAGTTCCTAAATTTGTGTGTTCAATATCTTGGTAGGAAAAGTCTATTTATTTAATATGAAATTAGGGCATTTTAATTTGGGGGGTTGAAGTAGTTGATCTATCTACATTGCTTGAGCAAACACGAAAATACTTGTCGTACACATTGGTGTATCGGCTTTTGAAGTTCGCATTGATTTTACCGAAAGCAACATCAAGTGTGAAAAAAATGCTTCTATGCAAGGAATATTGTCAAGACGGATCTACGAAACTGAATTTGTGATTAATTTTTAAATGATTGTTTTGTATGTTTTATTGAAAAAGATTTGTTTAAGAGTGTTACAAATGATGATATAATTAAACGTTTTCAAAATATGAAAACGCGTAGGGGACAATTATGATATGTAAACTTTATTAAATTTGTGCACCCGATTGGAAAAATCTCTGCGTCCGCCACTGCTTTTGGGAACAAAATGACTACATTACCCTTAATGAGCGCGTAACAGATGACTAACCGCGTGAATCGCGATGCATCGATGTATTCCGGATGCATTTAATAGTTTCATGAACTTTAACCACACAATTTTTGTATCGCGGTTCACGAAAAAAGAAATAAAATGTCGTAGTTACATTTTTGAATCGTGGTTAAAACATTTATATGCCGCGGTGTACCTACTTTATATAAATATTTATTACGCTTATTATAAATTTTGAATCGCAGTTAAATTGTTTCTATATTGCGGTGCAACTATTTTCTATGAATTTTTTATTATGCTTATGACAAATTTTGAATCGCAGTGCAAAACCAATACTTCAAATTTAATTTGTACCGCGATATATAAGAACTATGAACCGCAATACAAAAATGAACTATGTGAACCACCTGCTATTGCTTTGCCCTATTGTGAGGGAGTTATCTTTTCCTCTTTGCTAGTGTCTCTTGGGCTATGCCCAACTGTTATTGAGTTACTTCGAGGATGGTCGTTATTTAAAAGGAGAAGGAGGAATGTCTTCTGGGATTACGCTTGTACAGTAATTTGGTGCACCATCTAGAAAGTGAGGAATAGGAGAGCATTTGAAAATGTCGAAACTGATATTGCAGGAATTAAAAAGAATTTTATGTTGTCTTCGCAATTCTGGCGCTTAACTGGTGATCCTAATTCAGAGGATCCTTTTTGTAGATAGTACTGGGCTAATCTTTTGTTTACTATAGCTTCGATCCTGTATACAGTCTATGTACAAGGACGTGTCACCTGATTTGACGCTTGTTAATATTGCTTATACCTTATTAAAAAAAATCAATTAACATTTAACTGTAGTAAATTTTTAAAAAAGAATAATAAACAAAATAGAAAGGCATCATAGTTGCTCTAAAAATGACCTTGAATTCTAATAGCAAAGATTCAGAAAATCAGAGTGGTTTGAAAATCCAGAAAACTTTTAAGTGTTGCTTTATTGCTCTATATATATTCAACAATCTTTGTGACCAAGAGGGTGCAAGAGTTATCACGGTGGTTTAGTATTAACACAAAGAAAAATATGACAACATGCATGATAAGTTGAGGAAGATAACAGATCCCTAGACGAGCTGGAATGTAGTAACCACGAGACAGACGAATTTGACGAGTTTTTGTGCTACAGAAAGAGTCGAAGGTAGTACGCAATTAGAGTTTGGAGCGTCGGTGTGTGGAGAAGAGATAGGGAGACCAGAAATTGGGAAGTTGCTGGAAAAATCCTTCGTGGAGGCAGTGGAATGTAATTTAAATTCTGTGAGCCCAGAAGTGGATAGCTTTAAGGAAATGGAGAAGGAAGAAGAGGAAGATTGTAGAAAGAATTTATCGGTAGGGGTGCAAAAGAGGGATGAAATTGCGTGCGACAGGTCAGATCCTTTGTTGGAAATTCCAAGGAAGAACCTTTGAAGGAGACTTCGGCTTTTGAAGAAGGGAGACGGGAGGAGATTCAGGATGAACTTAATGGGTGCTCTGTGATTTTGATGGTCAGAAGACCTGAGACACTCGTAGATGCAGAGAGGGGTTGGATTGATGAAGAAAGTATAAATATTTATATGTGGGTTAAACGAAGAGTGAAGGATTTTTGGAAACTTATTGGCGCGATGGGAATAGAGTATGAAAGGAAAATCATGGACCTACTGCAAGAGATAGAAAAGGGAATTCGAGCAAGTCAAAGTCTCAGACAAGTGGTTATAGGGAGCTGAAAATTTTGAGTTGCAGCTTAAATTTCGAACAGCTAAATAGGAGGGGGGCTTCAAGTGAGTTTAACATCCCTAAGAGTTAAAATGCCTACACGAATTATTTCATTGAATGTTAGGGGAATTAATGATGAGTCTAAAAGATTAGTGATTGATGCAGCTCTTAAAAAATGGCAATCACATCTGATTTGTTTACAAGAAACGAAGATGGAGAGAATCGATCACAAGATAGTTATGGAGGTTGGAGGTGACAGGTGGACGAAATGGGAACATCTAGGGGCAACAGGACAGCTAGGGGTGTGTTAGTGATGTGGGATAGCAGAATTTTTACTAAGGGGCAACAGAGCGTTTTTTTGGAATTCATTCAGTCTCCGTTGTTTTTGAAGGTGTTGAGAATGGTTTGAAATGGATTTTCCCGGGGGTTTATGGTCCTTGTGAGGATAGTGTGAGAAAAGGATTATGGGACGAACTTTGTGCTGTTCCGCAGATTGGGGAGTTGTCGTGGTGTATAGGAGGAGATTTCAATGTAATCGGTTTCCCACATGAACGATTGGGGGGCAGAGCGTTTTCTCAGGCAATGGTAGCGTTTAATGAATTCGTAAATAATATGGAGCTTATAGATCTCCCGTTAGAAGGTGGTATGTTCACTTGGTCCAGGAATAGCGAAAGGAAGTCGTGTTCACGAATAGACATGTATTTGGTTTCTTCCAAATGGGATGAGTGCTTTAAAGAGGCGCGATGGGTGTTTGTCTAGAATTGTTTCCGACCATGTTCCTGTGCGTCTAGAATGTGGGGCTTTGATAAAGGGGAAATCCCCATTTCGTTTTGAGGTAATGTGGATGGGTTTTGTTGGAACTTTAGTGATACTTTAAAGAACAAAAGAAGAACTGATAACAGAGTACAGAAAATTGATAAAGGAAGATAATTATTTCATTAACTAATGCAGTGCTTAAATACACCACTTTGTAACTGAAAAGAGAGATAATAGCAACAACCATGCTAAACCTCAGCAACAATTAGTAAATAACGAACTCCTAAAGACATGGTCAAAAAGAAAATAAACTGAACTAGAAATTATTTGAAAAATCTAAAAGATAACAGCAACTAATCAAGGTAAATCAACTGCTGATGCACACTTTCAACACTCCTTGCATCAGTAGGTGCAAACTCCAAGTTTCTCTCTTAAGTCTTCAAATCTACTCTTTGGAAGAGGCTTTGTAAATATGTCGAGAGTTGATATGCGCTTGCAGTATTTCAATCGAATGACCCACTTCTTTGAACATATTTGATAAAGAACAAATTTATCTTGAAATGCTTGGTCTTTCCATGGAAAACAGATTGTTTGAGATGGCTATTCTGCTTGATTGTCCACCATAACTTCGTACTCACCTTTTGTTCTAGCTGCAGACCACTTAGAATTTTTCTTAACCACGGGGCATGATTTACAAGCTGTTCTTGCTATGAATTCTGCTTCAGGCGTTGATTGTGTTACAATTTCTTGCTTCTTAGAACTCCAAGTGAATATTCTCGATCCAAAGTGAAGCAGAAACCGAGGTGCTTTTCATGTCCTCTAAAGATCCGGCCAATCACTATCCGAATAGCCACGCAATTCGAAACTTTGCGAAGAACGAACTTAACACCAAAACTTAAGGTTCCCTTTACATATCGAGAGAACTCTTTTTCTTTGCTTTAAGATGAGATTCATTAGCACAATTCATGAACCTAGAAAGAACACTTACAACATGCAAAATATCCGGTCTTGTTCTTTGTGAGATACATTAAGACCAATCAATCTTCTATAATGAGATTCATCAACTTTTTCGGTTCCATCGTCCTTGCATAGCTTCTCCTTTTGGCACATAGGAGTATTCATGCATTTACAGTCCACCGTATCGAACTTCTTTAGGATCTCCTTTGCATACTTTTGTTGGCAAATGAAAACCTCACCCGGATTTTGCTTGATTTCCATTCCCACAAAGTAAGACATTTCTCCAAGATCTGTCATCTCAAAGACTTGCTTCATGTCTTCCTTGAACCATTGAACAAGTTCGTTATTGCTGCCAGTGACCAAAAGATCGTCAACATATAAGGAGACCACAATAAAGTCAGCTTGATCACCTTTAGTATACAAGGTGGATTCACTAAGGCTTTTGACAAAACCTAAGCTCAACATATATTCATCAATTCTGCTATACCAGGGCCTTGGGGCCTGTTTGAAGCCGTACAAAGCTTTCTTTAACAAGTACACCTTGTCCTCTTGCCCTTTCTCTGCAAAACCATCAGGTTGCTCAACATAAATTTCTTCTTCAAGACACTACAACAAAAATGACTTTTTACAACATTCTTTTAACAACGTTTTCATAGAAACGTTGTAGTAAGGTAAGTTTAGACAACGTTTTTTTAAGAAACGTTGTGGTTTAGTAGTTTTAACAACGTTTATTTTAGAAATGTTGTCGTAGGGTATTTATTAACAACGTTTGGTTAACAAACATTGTTGTAGGGTATTTTTTAACAACGTGTTTTTAATGAAACGCTGTAGTAGGAATTTATGTTAACAACGTTTACTTAGTAAACGTTGTGGTAGGGGTGGGATGGACGAAAAAGAACGCGGCAATATTTGCCCGCTTTGCTCATTCTATTTTATTTCTTCCGCGCTAATACTAAGAATTTTAGGGCAGAGAAAGAAAACGTTCAGTCTGTTTCTCTCACAACTCGCCTAATCTCTGCCTCTGCGAATCACTCTCGTCGCCATCCCCGCACGATGCCGGCCGTTGCATAGAGACTGCAAGCACTCAATTCCCCTATCCCCAAACTCTCTCAGCCCTTTTGCGCTTAGCCACTAGCATAGCATACCCCGCTTTTGCGTCTGGTAAGGAACAAGACGCATCTCCGGTATCCTCCCAGCATACAGACGTCTCTCAACCTCTTCCCAACTGGTCACAAACTGCAATTTTGTTCTGATTTGGTAAGATTGATCTCTAATTACTGCATTTTATAATGTTATCTGCTTGCAATTTTTCGAATTAAAGTTTCGTTTGGACTGCGAAACAACTACAAGGGGTACAAGCGGAGCAGAAGAAGGTACTACCAGCAAGGGAAACATAGGGACGCCGGAGGCTCCTCAGCTTGATGCCAAACGGCCAAACGGGGCAGGGGACGGCCAAAGGGTACTGGAAAGTTAAAAAATCAGGCTCCCATGGGTAAGTATAAGATGAAAAATATTTCCTTTAATTATAGTTTTGAAACAATTTTCAGTAATTTTTTGTTGCAGTATTTGTTTTCTTGTGTTTGATTAAATTACTAATAGAGAATTTTGTAGTTTGTATAAAATTTGCTTTGTCGGCATTGTTTTATGTATACTTTTTTATTTTTAATAATTATGATTAATTTTTTGTTATTGATTGTGTGATATATTCTTTAGTTCAGTTAAAATCTTGTTCCCCTATGATGTATACGGATTTCGGAAAAAGGATTCTTAACCAGTTTCAAGAGGGCATTTATTTTCTTTGTAGGATAGCAACATTAAGGAAATGTTTGATACTTCTTTGTTTGATTCCATTGCGCGTTATCATGTTTAGATGATAAGTGTGGGCTGAGAGAGAGAGAGAGAGGATCCTTAATCGATGTCTATATTCCATGGACAGTTGTTAGATTTTCTGGTTGTTTATTAGATTAGTTATATAAGGAAAGATTTAGCTCTTTATTGTGTAGATTGCACGCTATCGTGGTGATCTTGTCAAATGAAGAGGAGCGGGACTTGAATGATTATATTGTACATGTATCAAATCAATATTGTTTTGGAAGACCTTGAGTTTTCATGATGACTTCAACTTTACTTTGTCTTTAAGTTCTCACTCGAGAATGAGCTTTAACTAAAATCACGTAGTGTCTTGAACATGCCAAATATGTGCCACTGTAAAATTCGTGGTGGGGTGTTATTACGTTCATAGTGTCATGTATATGTAGATGTTCTAGGATGGAAGCCATGCCGAGAAAACTGAGTTAGTGAAGGTTCGGGAAATGTACACATTTTCTCAACTCGGAAAACAGTATCTTCTGTCTTTAAGAGACGTAAATGATTGCATCCATCTTTAATTTTCATGAAGCCTTTCAATAGGGACATAAATTAACATTCGTGAAAAGCTTTTAACGCATCCATAATTTCCTGATTTGGTTATGGAATTAGAAGCTTCGGAAATCTGATTTCATATGGAACAAGCTTTGCTGACAAATTTGTAAAATAAAATCAACGTGAAACATCAGAAATGAAATTTTAAGGCAAGTATAGACTAATTGACGCTTTTGAGAACACTGTTTGTTGGCACACTTCGAAAGGATTGGGGGAATCAGAGGTCTTCTGGAAATACTAAATGAAAGAAGAAGATATCTTGTCCAGATCTTAGAAGTTTAGCTTTGTAGTTAACAGACCGAGGGTCATCATGGTTAGTTTCTTTGAAGTTTGTGCTGAACATCTAATTAGTAAGTTTCAGGAACTGGTTAGATTTGGATCAGTTACGTGTTCTGCTATCTTCTCTTTGTATGATTCCATAAGTCTAGATGTTCTGATATCTTCTCTTTGTATGATTCCATAAGTCTAGATGTCAAAAAATACTGTATCCTGAACATATTCTATCTAATCGAGAGTCTCAAAAATAAATTTATACAGTATTAAACAGTCCACTCCACGATTATGGTCTTCAGCTGATTTATCGTGTACATTCTTGTAAGATAAACTCCCTATCTTTCCCTCACCTTAAAGCCTTGCAAGAGGATATGGTTGCATGAATCCAATTCAGACCTCTCTTTCACTCGCATTATAACCATGCAAGAGAGTATGGTTGCATGAATCCAATTCAGTTAATTACTTAACAGAAAATTTCAAATCTGAAATTGTTGGAAATGCTTTTGGATAACTAGAGGAACAAACTCTCAATTACCTTACATTCTGCATTTGATTCGTATTTTTGTTCCTATTAACTTGTTCATACCTTTTCAATCTATTACCTTATCAGCATTCGCCTCCGACTTGGTTTGCTATGTGTACTTCAACTCCATCTTTTGCTTTCCTTTTAAATCTACACGTTATGCATAGAACCTTTTCTTCTCATATCAAAAACTAGTACTATATCTTGAAAGATGTCAAATAAAAACTCCAAGGCATTATTTGTAACCTCAGAAAGCGATTTAAACTATGGTTACCAGCTTGTGTCTATTGATCTATCCGATTAATCGGTTCGCTGGTTACGAAGATCAAGTGCATTTACCTTAGGTAGTCTAGTTGGATAAAATTTCTATTCTGTCCCTTGCACGCTGATAAACTTGCTAGGGTGCATGGATGGAAAAATTCAAATCATCCAATAATGGTATTATATGTAGATAGGGAATGTAGAAGCTTGAATGTGAACATCCCCTTTGGATAGCGCAAGGAAATATTTCTATACAGTGCCATCATCATTAGCTCCACTGCGATATCATTAAATTTATATTTTGGAATTGTGTTTGTATTTCAGAGTTTGCATGGACTGACAGCATATTTTGTGTTCTTTGAATTCCTTCTTATCTATTAAGGTGGGCTTCTTGCGGAAACGGCTGCAGTAGGCTTCAATCCTTACGTATTGACTGTACATGAAGGAGAGGTACGAGTTTAATGGAACATGAAGTGTTTTTTTTTCTCTCGCTTTCAAGTATGTTGATCTCACTGCGAGTCTGTGATCCTTATATAAATACTAGGCATGAAATCACGAGGTGCTCTTTTGCAGGATATCGCCCAGAAAATTCTACTATTTAATGAAATTGTTTCGTCTAGTGTCGTTCTCGCTGCTGTGGGCCCTGTTTGCAGAGTAGAATTATCCGAAGCTGAATATAAGGTATGATCTTTTAATTATTTCCATCTCGTTTGAGTTGTATGAAATTCATAAATAACCAGAAAACAAATGTTTTGACAGGGAGATAATACTTGTCAAAGAATAGTGGAAATGTAAAAAATTTACTGCGTTTAGAAAATAATAAACACGGTCTGATGATAGAAACTGGATTACAAACTTTTTCCAAAGTGACATAAAACATAAGTTTGAGTTAATATCCATGCTCCCTTGAACTTTTAGACCCTCTCCTCCCTTTTTTTGAATCATTGTTACTACCTTCCTTTCCAATTAATTCGACGACTTGATTGCTTTTATACATGGGATAGTCTAGGACTGCTAGTGATATCATTTCGGTATGCGAGATAACAAGTAATTGGTCATGAAAATGAAATATGTGCAGACTCATTGAAATGGAAATGGGAAAATGAAATGGCACTTCCTATCAACAAAAAAAGAGAGAGAATGAAATGGCATTGCAGTTTCAATAATAGAAGATATAGCATAATCTTAACATGCAAACTTGGTTTGTTTCACATAATGAACTTGGTTTTATGTTTATATTTACAGTCAAAATCATATATGAACTTTTCTTATGGAAAATTAGAAATTTGTTCTCCATGATTACTTATCATATGAAATTTCCTTATGAGAAATACATATCTACATTACTATAAGAGCTTCGAAGATTGGTGCGTTCTCTCTCTCTCTCTCTCTATCTCTCCCTCCAAAAATTATCTCTCACTCTCATGGCTTATTGTAAATGGGGTATTACACTTCTTAAGAATTGTCACTCCAAAATTTAGGGTTCTTAACAAATTTAGTGTTAGTGATCCCTGCTACTATTACGCACAGAGCTGTAGAGGGCTTTTAGAGTTTTTTGTGTAGATGTTAGCCTGTACTTGCGTATTTGTATTCCAGATTACATGTTATTAGATGTCAAAATTAATGTTGACGCTTTGGATATTGCTTATTTCATGAAGTTTCTCATGTGCAGGTGTGTTATTCGTGGTTGTGTTCCTAAAAAGATTTTAGTCTATGGAGCATCCTTTGGCCCTGAACTTGAGGTGAGATCATGCTTATATCGAAAACTTTTGATTTGAAATTATTTGGGTTTTTCCAAAGTGTTCTATTTATTCAGTGGAAAATGTACCTTATCAGATGAAAAAGATCTGAAAGTGGTAAGGAATTAGTGAGAGGATGAACTAATGAACTCCATCATGGGCAGTGAAAAAGTAAAACTTCCCTTAATGTGATTTGGAGATCCATTTTTTCCCCTTTTTGTTATATGGTCCTGATACTTTGATCCTTTGTTTTTCTTTTTAAAACGTTAAATGGAGATATTTAATAGGTTATTATCGCATCCGCCTCCTCCCTTCTTTTGTCCCTCATTTGACATGATTTAGAGTGTTAGATTGTAGTACTGAAGTCCCGATCCAAAAGAGAACACATGTAATACTCGCATCTCATTCTCAAAACCTCGCATGTAGTTTAATGCGTCTCATCAGTAGAATACTCCTGCTGGACCTACCCGCATGGGGAGTTGCAGTCCATAGAGATGATTGCAAGTTCGAGGATGTATTATCCACACACAACCGTGGATCTGAGATTTCTTGCCGTTAGCTTGTGTGTTATTTTTCTCTTGAATGTATCCTTTGAATTACTGGAAGTGCGTAGTACTCAATTGATTGCTTTATTTATGAAGTTTAGACTTGATTTTTCTTGTGAAGTGTTGAGTAATCTTGCTTTTGGTACACAAGTTTAACATTTAACTTTTCATTACTGTTTCCTTGCATGTTGCATTGAAGATGTACATTTTGCAATTTGTTAGGCAGCAATATGTTGCTCTGAGATTCTTATTTATATTTACTTTGTTTGTTTATTTTAATTTTGAAAACTGATGTTTCCCTCTTTTCTTGTTATTTCATTTATCTTTGGTAAATAGATTCCCATAATAGTAATCTCTAAAAAATGTTATTTTCATTTCTCTCTTGATATTATAGGATGCCAGGAACTACGGTTGGGAAGTGAATGAAAAGGTTGATTTTACTTGGAAAAAACTTCTACATAAGAAGGTCAGTACTAAAATTTGATTGTTAGTTTCTTCCCTTAGTATCATACATATTCAAGAAAAACTGGATGTTAGTACCAGTATCTGGTCTCCTTTAGCTGCATCTACACAAGATTGATCAAAACAGTAATTATTTCAGCTTGTTAGGCAACAATGATGCCATTTGTCCCAAAATGGTCATCTTGTACTCTCTATTATTCTGGTAAAAGAGTATTCTTCAGTACAATACTTGTCAAAATATATCTGCAACAATAAATGAAGAAACCAATTTCAAGTTAGGCCTTTCATAAAATCCTCCTCTTAAATTCTGAAATGGTCAATTTGGTCTTATTCTGTAAATTTGGTTTTTGATCACTTGTCGAAAGGGAAGAAAAGGAAGTTAATGTGTAGCTTGGAGCAATATCATACCTTTTTTTAAAACCAAGAAGTAGTGTATTCAAATTATAAGCCTCAATCCTCTCCCAAAATCACTGTTAAAGGATAATAAAATTAAAAAAAATACTAGCAAAATTGGACACAAAAACTGCAGAGTACACCAGGGCCACAATAACACTTAAATCTCATCACTTAACAGTCAAGATCTTAATAATCCCATCTCCGGAACGTTGCAACACAACTACCGAGTCTCCAGGCTTGCAGAGCTGTCTAGCTTTTGCATCTTGAATAGCTAACTCTACTGCCTCTTCTGTAGACTCGTCATGAGACGCTTTAGTGCAGCCTGTGCTCAACATAGGAATCACGCCCCTGTATATTAGTCCATGCCTTGCTGGAGATTCATCACTGCATGACCATTCAAATGAATCCGAAGTTATTTCAGGCACTACCACAGACAAGATTGGCATACTTGGCCTGTACTTAGACACCAGCTTTGCTGTGCTTCCACCCCTGGTCAGGACCAGGATCAGAGTTGACCTTGAGGAAATAGCCGTGTATACTGCTGCACTAGCCAAACTCTCTAATGGGGTCATTGGCATGGGTGCAGTTACCATAGATCTTTTGAATTCTTCCCCAAAATTCAGTTAATTCTCTGCTTCAATACAAATCTTTGCCATAGTTTGGACAGCAAGTTCAGGGTAAGCCCCAGCAGCTGTTTCACCACTAAGCATAACACAGTCAGTCCCGTCGAGAACTGCATTGGCAACATCAGTAGCTTCAGCTCGTGTAGGCCGTGGAGATTTGATCATGGACTCCAACATCTGAGTAGCTGTAACCACGGGCTTCCCCTGTATGTTGCACTTGCGTATCATCGCTTTCTGTGCAAGAAAGATCTTCTCAGTAGGAATCTCCATTCCCAAATCACCTCGAGCCACCATAAAAGCATCAGTGTTGGCCAGAATTTCATCAAAATTGGCCACCCCTTCTTGATTTTCAACCTTTGACATGAGGAGAATAGTCTTGGTATGCTGTCCAAGTAGCTTCCGAACCTCGATAAGGTCTGAACCTTTGCGGATGAAGGACAAAGCAATCATGTCAATCTTGTTAGGGATGCCCCACTGCAAGATATCCTCTCTGTCCTTGTCAGTGAGGGTTGGGAGATCTACGACAACACCGGGGAGATTGACATTCTTTCGCTCGCCCAAAAGAGCAGAGTTTTCACAGCGACACCTGACCAGACCAAGTTCCTTGTTAGATGACAGGACTATGAAGGTAATTGTTCCATCAGAGCAGAGAATGACACTCTGGGACTCCAAGTCGTCGGCCAGCTTCTTGTAGCTCATAGAGATTATACTTGTATCGCCTTTTATGGTGTAATCAGTGGAGATGGTGATCTCTTGACCCTGTGTGAGCTGGATGGGCTTCCCATCCTTTAAGAAACCAGTTCGTATCTCTGGACCCTTGGTGTCTAACATGACGGCACAGAGGGTGCGGGTGTTTAGCATGGCGGTGCGAAGGTTGTTGAGAGTTTCCTGGTGGTAATGGTGAGATCCATGGGAGAAGTTGAAACGGGCGACATTCATACCTGCCCTCAGCAACTTCTCAATCATATCGACGGACCTTGACGCTGATCCCAAGGTGCATACAATATTGGTCTTGGGCCTCCTCATAATCTGTTGCTGTTGCTTCAGTACAGCGGAGGGCGTAGTGCCATTTTCTAGTTTAGGAGCCTTGTTACAGGTATTAGGATTAGTATTGGAGTTTCCATTGGGTTGTAAGGAATGTCTATCAACAATGGCAGCCATAGCCATTGATGTTGCTGTAGAGGGGAGGGGATGCTCGAAGAACGAGAGGGAAGGGTTTTAGAACAAACAAAAGGGTTTTAAACTTGAGAAATATCATACATGACCAACATTTTTTTCCCAAATTTCTAAGTTCTAGCTAATAAACACCTATGCATGAATCTTTATGTGAGCTGTCATGTTTAAATTGATTCCCGCCTAGCTAAACTTACATAAAGAGATATACAAGTTGGAAGTAAAATCCAGTCAGCAAGATAAGAAAAAAAACCATAGTAAAAGATTGATACATATAATTATAATATATTAACCATTTTTTCTTAAATATTCTTGAGTATACTCAAATCAGCCTTATCTCAGTTACTTGGTTTGGCTACATGAATCATATTCTGCCATCTACAGTTTATATTTTCTGCTTCCGTCTTCCATACTGGTGCAGTGGATGGTTTACTGTGAATGTCCCACCTTTTCTTCGAGATAGACTTGCACCTAACCTTTGCACTCACTCTCACACTCACACCCACACCCACATTCGTAGTTAGTACTTATATATTGTAGCAGAATGCCCTTAATTGGGCTTCTGCTTGATGATATAATCACACTTATTTCAAAAGTATGACAAACCTCCACTTGGGCTTGAGGTCTGCAAAGTAGAAATAATGTAGATATGTATTTCTCATCTTCCCATTATTCGTTTCTTGTTTTTATGCGCAGACTGAGGAAATAGTCAGGCTGAATGGAATTTATAAGCGGTTACTTTCAAATGTGGGAGTTAAATTTATAACACAATGTAGTTATTGATTATACCTTTTACGTAGATCCTCTGGTTTGATCTTGTCTTTCCAGTGGTAGCAACTTCTTTTCTGTCTTTCGTTGGTTGAATACTTCAGTTGGTCAAAGCAGAAGATGGCATTAAAGCTATCACATATCATGGTGAGGAATTGATGGCAGATGTTGTACTCCTTGCCACTGGTAATTCCAAGTCTCTCTCATAGGAGTACTAACTGTTGATGTTATTGTCTGTAAGCATGCACTGATACCAATTTATTTAAATTTCAAAAAAGTATGTGACTAGTTTCTCTAAAATACACTTTCTTTACTTGTCAAATATAAAAGTATCCAGATGAAAGTATACTGTGCAGAAGTGGTGATCTCAATTGACCTTTTTCCGGTTCATAAACACAACCTTTTTAGGCATTGATAAGACAATCATTGTGTTATCTGCAACTTGGATGCATTATCAATAATGCAAAATATCAAGTATTCAAACTGCCCCAAACCAACCCTAGAAACAGTTTATGAACTGCCCAATCTTGATTTGAAAACCCTCACACCTGAATTACTTCACCTTGGCCGAAACTGTCCAAGAACAGCAACACAGCCCCACGCCCTTGGAGAACTCAAGCTGTCCAACGATTCCCTTCTCTAGACCACGCCCAAACTGCCACAGAAACATCCCTTAATCTGGTCTGAAATACTCCAGCAAATTGCTCCCCCATTCTGCTCCAACTCCCTTGGCCGAAGACTCCAAGGAACCAAGCAACCGCCACGTTTTTGTTGAAGCCTAGGTCTGCCACGAAACTGAAATAAAATAAAAGAAGAAGAAATGGAAAGGGATAGATCGGTTTCATTCACTTGCAGCCATTAATTGTTGTATCTGTTTTTTGCCTTGCTCAAATTTTCTTTACAACATCATTATCTCTAATTTTCATTGCAGCATCATTATCTCTAATTTTCTTTGTAGCATCATTATCTCTACTAGTAAAACATTTTCTAGTTTTTGTCGCACAAATATGAGGCTTATATTAATGAATCGGCAGGTCAATGCCCATAACTAACCCTGTGAGTTTGATTCTGTTCTATTGTAAACAGAATACCTTTTTTAACTGTTAGTTTGTTTCAGAATTCGCTGCTGTCAAACCTTCCATTACTAATGCCTATTTTTAATTTTCTTGTGAATTATTCATGCAGGTTAGTGATTTGACATGCATTAATCTATCTGTGCTGCAACAAAAACTGAGTGAGGTAGTTCAAACCTGATTGAATCTCAGATGAATTTAACATGTGCCAGGGGGTCCTGTTAATAAGTGTTTTATAACAATATATGTTTATCTTTGAGAATTAATCAACACAAATGTATTGGTGGGACACCGTGCTTCAGCAAGGCAATGTGTTGCATGTATTACCTGCATAAAAAATGTGAACCTCATCTCTTACTTGAACAGGATACTTAATAGAAGAGGGTGATGTCTGTTCTTTGACATTAACAAAGGGGTGTTTTTAGGTATGACTCGTGTATGTCCTGGATACATGTAAATGCTAGCCAGTGAGTTGGCCCATGTTAGTATGTTACCAAATCAATGACTCATGTTGCAGAAGCGTATCCCTATCGCTGTTTATATTTATGGGGTTAGGCATGGTAGCTACGCTGACACCATTACCTGTTATTTGTGTTACTGTACGTGCTTCTGCATTGGATGGACTTGACTCCCTTTTCTCAATTGTGCAGGTATATACATCTCAATATGCAAATTCTTTGAAATAGTATGCTTTAACTTCTATTATTGGCATTCCTGTTTAGAAAACTGGCCTTGGATTTTGTACTTTCTAAATTAAACATGGGTACCTACTTCTTTGGTCTATGATTCTGGCTTAAAACGTTGTTTGTTATTCCATTTGTACCAAGTTAACAGGACAACCAATGATCCAACGTGCATCAGCCAATTGCTAAGACTATTGAGATGCAACCACAACATGATTGATGACATCCACAATCATTGGAAGAAGGCTGAAGCTGTGAGAATCAAGTGCTTAGGAGTGCCCACCCTTGACATGGACAACATTTGTTTCCACCTCGAGGTTTGAACTATAAACATTTTGTTTCATTGTTTCAAATGTTCTACCTATGGTTCCATTCTTGTTGACTGTTGTGGTCCGTATAGGATAAATCTGGTGGAAAGATTATTTACCGACATATCAATATCCTGCTCTTGTATCGTGGTCGAAATTTTGTTAGATCTATCTGTTCTGCTTGGCATACAGGTTGGCGTGAACATCCTGATGGCACAAGTTGGTTCCTTTGTTCCTTGTGATAAAGCCAGCATTTCTGTTCGGGACTGTATTTTTGCTCGTGTTGGTGCTGGTGACTGCCAGGTGAGCTCCGTTATTCATGGATTTATTGGATACGACTAGTGCAGTTGTTTTGTTCTACCATATGTGATAATTAGGGATTCAAGTAATGAGGCTGAAGTGCTGAGACATACTTTGAGTTACTATTGTAGCTATTGCAAGCATGAGATTTGGTTTCCATCCCACACAAGGAACATGTCTATTTTATTGTTACATTGTGCAATCATGGTATCTTTTACTAGCAAGTTCATCCTTAAAGTAGTATGCATCTTCTCTTACTCTAAAGTAGTATATCTGATCAGTTTTCCGGAGGAAGATCTTTATCCATATCTGGAATATGATAGATTTCGTTGGGTAGGGACTTTGAGATATCACAGGTTGATTATTGTTGTGTCTTGTTATATTCTCTCATTCTTTAATCAAGTTTTGACAGTAAGGAAACTAGTGACCAGATCTACTGCAATGAAAAAGAAAATTGATAGGATGTCAGATCTATTCATGCTAATTACTTTGCGGACAAGTACAGGGGTCTTCTGAATTGTGTGATATAACCTTTTTAGTAAGCTTGGTGATTAGATGAATTTCTCTGTAAAGGTAAAAGGCTGCGGATGGATACTCATTTATTTGGAGCTTAAGATAAATAGTTCATTCTGATTGTCTTGTTTAACGATGGCTTGTCTCATTGCTTTGGTGGCATGATTCTTAGATCTGAAAATATTTTATTATTGGATTATTTTCTAATCACGCTTCTCTTTTCAGATGCCTCCCAAAGGTGATTGGCATTGTCCGAATTGTGCCTGCAAATTTTGCAGGATTGCCGGAGGGAGTAGCCCTGAAGCTAGTGGTATAGCGGAAAGTGCACTTCTCACGTGCCGCCTTTATGAGAAAAAAATGTAATTTTTTCTTCATACGTGTGGCTTGAATACTTTATTTATTTCTGTCTAGGCTTGTTTCATGTATAAAAGTAGAATGACTGTTTTAGACGTATTGCACAACTCAAGAGGGGGCCCAAGGTGCATCTGAGGAAATTGTTGTAGTGCATAGTTGATATTCTGTTTGTGATAAGTGGGGGTTCAAAATTGGAACAAAATGCTATTAATTTTTTTTTTTTGAAAAATAGATTTTACAACGTTTTTTAAACGTTGTTAAAAGTATTTTACAACGTTTTTTAAACATTGTAATATACTTTTTACAACGTTTTTTAAATGTTGTAAAAAGTCTTTTACAACGTTGTTAAAAGTCTTTTACAGCGTTTTTTAAACCTTGTAACAAATCTATTACAACGTTTTTTAAACGTTGTAAAAAACTTTTTACAACGTTTACAAAACGTTGTGAAAGACTTTTAACAACGTTTAAAAAACATTGTAAAAGACTTTTTACAACGTTTAAAAAACGTTGTAAAATACTTTTAACAAAGTTTAAAAAACGTTGTAAAAGACTTTTTACAACGTTTAAAAAACGTTGTAAAAACCTTTTTACAACTTTTAAAAAACGTTGTTAAAAAGGGGGTATATTACAACATTGCCTAACACAACGTTTTACAAAACGTTGTAAAAGAGCTTTTACAACGTTTTAAAAACGTTGTTAAAGGCCTTTTTTGTTGTAGTGAGAATACCATTTAAGAATGCCGATTTGGCGTCAAGTTGGTAGATTTTCCATTCCTTTTGTGCCGCAATAGCTAGTAGCATTCTAATTGTGTCTAGCCTTGCGGCGAAGAGCAAACGTATCAAAAAAATCTACTCAAAAACACGAGCATACCCTTTTACCACTAACCTTGCTTTATACTTGTTGATTGAGCCATTTGCATTGACTTTCTTCTAAACACCCACTTTACACCAATCATTTTTTTTATGTTGAGGTCTTTCAACTAACTCCTGTGTCCGATTTTTTCGATCATTGAGAGCTCCTCTGCATTCTTTGCTTTCCACATAGGATCCTTCTCATCTTCCCAAAATCTTGCGAGGTTCAAAAACAAGTAACGTTGCACCTTTCATAGATGTCCGTAAGCAATACGGGTGCCTTGTGCGGTGGATCATCAACTAGCTCATCTTCTTTGCAAACTAACGGAGGCTAACCTTCTTCGGGAGGATCATCAATTAATTGATCTTGCTGCATATTAGCAAAGTTCCGTCGATTTACGTGGCTGATTTTAATTCCAACTCCACTTTTCATTTTCCATGAAGCTCACATCTCTACTTATTAGAATTTTTCTTGTGTCGGGTTGAAAAACTCTATAAGTTTTAGATGTTGAACTATACCCAACAAATACACCGTGCTCAAATTTCTTATCTAACTTGTCTCGCTTTATCTGTGCGTAAGTAAAACACAAGCAACCAAATACTTTAAGATTTTTTAATAATGGTTTAAATCGTACCATGCCTCAAAAGGAGTTTTCCCATTTTTGCTTTAGTGGGAAGTCTATTCAACAAGAATCTTGTGTAGTGTTTGCCGCCTACGCCCGGTATTCTTTAGGTAGCTCCTTTTCATGAAGCAAGCATCGGCCATCTCCATTATCGTCATGTTCTTCCTTTCACCGACCGGATTACGTTGTGGAGTATATGGAGTTTGTAAGTTGATGTTCAATGCCGCCTCCTCACAAAATTTATCAAATTCATGTGAGGTGTATTCGTGCCATTATCGACCTCAAAACACGTATCTTGCGGCAACTTTGGTTCTCAATCCAATTCTTGAATTTGAAAAACACACGTGCAACTTCGACTTGAACACGAGGAAATAGATCCAACACATCCTTGTGAAATCATCTATAAAAGCAATATAATACTTACTTCACGTAAGTGAAGGAGTTTTAGGTCCACTTAAATGCGTATGGATGAGTTGCGACTTCTTGGTTGCTCTCCACGATCTTTGTTGGAAAGGAAGTCTCGCCTTTTTACCATATTCACATGCCTTGAGCTTGGTAAATCGAGTCTAGGTGAGACAAACCAAGAGCCAACTCCTTCCTTTGCATATTTAACAATGTTGCATGATGAAAATGGCCTAGCCTCTTGTGCCAAATCTACGTGTTGGATTCTGGTGGCTTGATCTGATTGTTTCTCCTCCATTGGATCAAGAGTAAAGCTCTTGCCACTCATTTTAATTACGAAGACTTCATTGTCATTGACATCCTTGATTAAGCATTGCTTATTCTCAAAGACAACTTTGAATCCCTTCTCCGACTAGTTGCCTAACACTCAACAGATTTTGATCAATATCGGTACATATAAAACATCGAAATTAATTTTGTACATTGTACAACTTTCTATGTTAGTTCCCTTTCCCTTGGTAATGAACTCACCATTACCGATTCGAACTCTTGATACTTTTGAGTTGTCAAGCTCTCTTTAAAGAGTTCTTGATTGCTAGTCATGTGGTTGGTGCGACCACTATCTACAAGCCACAATCACTTGATGTGCTACTTGTAAAACAAGATGCTACAAGCAGTTGCTCTTCCTCATCCTCATTAGCCACGCGAGCTTCATCTTTACGCACGAAATCACCTCTCCCATCATCTTTACGCACAAAATCACCTCACGCAAATTCATTCATGGTGGCCCGACTTCTTGCATTTTCCACATCTCACGTCCGGTCTTCTCCAACATTTGAAAGGAGGATGACCTTTCTTGCCAGTGCTTGCAAGGAGGAAATTCTTTGTTTTTCTCTACTTTGCTACATCGGTGTTTGTGTGGTGAATCTTGCGAGTCTGAGACTTCTTGTAGCTAATCTTCTTCTCGTCCTCACCTTGGTTGATTAGTAACTTAGCCTTCGATGCCTTCTCCACAAAGCCTTCGTTCGTATCAACCTTCTTTGTTCTTGTGCACTCGCAACGCATTTTTCAATTGCGAAAGTGATCTTTGTCACATCTTTAGCATTTTCCAAAGAAGAAATAGTAGCATCAAATCTAGCGAGAGAAAGTTACAAGTATTTTGAATAATTCTACCATATCGAAAACTCGAAACTTCAGAGAACCAAGCAACTTTATTTTGTTGGCTATGCCAAGAAGCTTATTTGTATATTCTTTGATTGTCTCTGACTCCTTCATCTCCTACACCTCAAATTCTCTAACCAAATTCAGCACTTGCATTCCTTTAATCCTTTCATCTCCTTCATATTCACCTTTGAGGAAGTTCCATATTTCAAATGCCGACTTCATGGTCATTATCCTAATAAATATATCTTGTGAGACAGCAGAAAACAATGTAGCTCTCGCTTTCGACTTCCTTCCTTTCTTTTCCTTGTAAATCTTAATTTGTGCCATTGTTGGATTAGCGGGCAATGGAGGAACTTCGTAGTCCTCCTCAACAGCCTCCCAGAGATCATTCGCCTCTAGATACGCCTCCATCCTCACGACCTAAACATGATAATTTTCACCATTGAACACCGCTAGTGCTAAATCTGTGAAAGGGGTTTCTGAAGCCATAGAAAAGAAATTAAGGCTAAGAAAGATTTGTGGATTTTTTTTTAAAGACAGGTCCCTCAAAGAAAAAAGAACTCTGATACCAATTTGTTGGAACTTTAGTGATAATTTAAAGAACAAAATAAGAACTAACATAGTACAGAAAATTGAGAGAGGAAGATAATTATTTCATTAACTAATGCAGTGCTTAAATACACCACTTTGTAACTGAAAAGAGAGATAATAGCAACAACTATGCTAAACCTCAGCAACAACTAGTAAATAACAAACTCCTAAAGACTTGGTCAAAAAGAAAATAAACTGAACTAGAAATTATTTGAAAAATCTAAAAGATAACAACAACTAATCAAGGTAAATCAACTGCTGATGCACACTTTCAACATATTTCCCGGGGTTCAAGGAGTGGGTTAAAGAGAAATGGCAAGCCTATAAGATGGAAGGGGATCCCTGTTACGTTATGGCAAGAAAACTTAAGCTTCTCAAATCTATATATCTATATATATATATATATATATATATATATATATATATATATAATGACAAAGGTATATTTATCCCTCCAAAATCGCAATTTTGAATTTTTGACTTTTGAGTTACCATTTCACTCTTTCTCTCTCATATCTTCTCTTTTCTGGTTGTATTTCTCTTTCTCTCTCTCCTGTTTTCTCCATATTTTCTCTATCATCACCATCATCTCCTCTCTTTTAATTATGTTTAAACATTTTTGTAACTTTAAACAAAAAAAATAGTAACTAAAACAAAAATAATAGTTCCGGAGTCAAGAAAACAAAAATATAAGTGATTAGTAAAATAAAAATAATTTATGGAACAAGTCACTATAAAAATATAAGTTACAAAATCAACAAAACAAAAATAATTTAATGCTGAAATTAGTAAAATAAAATAATTTACGGAACAAAATTTTTAAAAAATTCTTATAAAAAAAGTAAAACAAAAATATGCTAGTAAAATAAAAACATTTGATGAAACAAAAATAATAGTTACGAGGGTCAATAAAACAAAAAAAATTTAAACTGAGGTTACTAAAATAATTTCATTATTTTTTATTTTAGCTTATTTTCTTATTAGAAATTTTATTCATAAAATACAAATATAATTTAATAAAAGTAATTAATCATTAAAAATGAAGAACTTATTTGAGTTCAGATTTTATTTGTATGACGAAAAAAATTCAAGTTTGTTCGAAAACATTCATTCTACAGAGTTTTTGAATAGTATAAAATGTTCAGGGTTGTCAAATCATGAATTAACACTTAAAATTGGTGTTCCAGTAATGCTATTAAGAAATATTGATCATGCTGCAGGATTGTGCAATGAAACATAACTAATCATCATAAATCTTGTTGATCAAATTATTGAAACAAATTTTTTGAAAGGAAGCAATGTTGGAGAAAAAGTTTTTATCCGAAAATTGTCATTAACTCCATTCCGATGTAAGACTATCTTTCATATTCCAAATAAGACAATTATTATTGCTGGTATCATATGCAATAACAATTAACAAGTGTCAAAATCAATAATTACATGTAATCGTAGGTCTCTTTTTGAAGAAACTAGACATTGGTATGCGGTAAAAATGAAAAATCAACTAATAAGATAACAAATGTTGTGTATAAGGAATTTTTTTAGAATCTATAATAATTAGTGATATACTTATGTGTAATTGTTAATAAACCGATTCGTTCTTATTTTATCATTTAAGGTTTTTATCCTCTTTATTTTGTTTATGTACAATTTAGTTGACGTGCATTTAACGCACGAGTTAAAAAACTAGTTTGATTTAAAAGAGTGGAATGAAGTAACGTTTGGCAATTTGAAGGCGAATTTGAGCAAGTCTTTAGAAGAGATAAGAATGTTGGATGAGAAGGAGGGAGTGGAGAGCCTCATGCCTTCAATGTAGACAATGTCTCACGGCGGGATACTCTGAAATTAGATGTGCAGAGACTGCTGCGAAGCGAGGAAATTAGTTGGCGTTAGAAATCACAAATCCAATGGTTAAGGGAGGGAGATAATAATACGAAGTTTTTTCATAGGATGGCAAATGCTCACAAAAATGTAAATCAGATTCGGAAGATGAAAATTAACGGGGAGATACTTGAGGAAGATTTTCTAATTAGAAACGGCATAACAGATTTTTACCAAGACTTGTACACTGATAAAAGTGAAAGCATGCTTAGACTGGAAGGGGTCCCGTTCAGGTCTTTAAGTGCAGTAGATAAGGATTTGCTAGAAGCCCATTTCACATAAGAAGTTTGGTTAGCAGTGAAAGGTTTGAAAGGTGAAAAACTCCAGGCCTGGATGGTTTTCCAAGTCAGTCTTTTCTTCCAGCACTACTAAGAGATCATTAAGAGCGACGTTATGGCTGTTATTAACTTCTTCTATGAGTATAGGAGGCTTGAAAAAAGTTTGAACGCCACTTGTATAACACTGATTCCTAAATGCAACGGGGCAAAAGATATCAAAGATTTCAGGCTGATCAGTTTGGTAGGAGGATTGTATAAAATCATCGCAAAGGTTCTTTCTGCTCGGTTGAAATTGGTTATAGGGAAGATCATTTCCGAGAATCAACATGCGTTTGTGGGAGGGAGGCAGATTTCAGAGTGATTGCTAATGAGATCGTAGATTCGAGGTTAAGGAACGGAAACGAGGTATGATCAGTAAATTGGATATCGAGAAGGCTTATGATCATGTTAATTGGGCGTTTCTGCATTATCTGTTGATCAGGATGGGTTTTGGTAGCAGATGGAGAGGGTGGGTTTTTTTCCGCATCTCTTCGGTAAAATTATGAGTGCTGATCAACGGTGAGCCTGCATGTTTTTTTCTCGAATTCGAGAGGGTTACGACAAGGATATCCTTTATCTCCTTTCCTCTTCATCATAGTCATGGAAGCCTTCAGTAGGATGATGGACATTTCGAGCGCTAGAAATCTGATTCGGGGGTTCAATGTGGGTATAGGCAGGGATCAGGAAGTTACAGAATTCTCATTTGCTGTTTGCGGATGATACTCTTGTGTTTTGTGAGGCTGACCACTCCCAATTGGGTTTTCTACGCCTAATTCTACTATTTTTCCAGGTGGCTTCACGTTTAAAAATCAACATTCATAAAAGCAAAGTGTTTTCAGTGGGGGAAGTGATAAATCTTCAGCAGTTGGCAGATTTCTTTGGGTGTGTTGTTTCTCATATGTATCTTGATTTGCATTTGTTCATTCATTACATTAAGTTCTATACTTAGTGGCTAAATGGGCTGCGTACCTGTTAGCATGACAACTGTGTATATAAATTTGCCTTAGAATAGTTTTTAGACTTCACAGGTTTCGATAGAAGACTTCGGCTGAAGGCTTTACCAGCAGCCTCCATCGGCAGACCTTGTCTGCACTCGGACAGCATGACGTGTCCAACTCATCTGGATTTCAAGCTTAAGTGGATTATTTAATTCAACTTTATTTAGTTTGAATTTGAATTAATCCATATTCAAATCAGCTCCTGACTTCCAAAGATACGCCCCTCCAGCTTTTTCGAAAGAATGAAGATTTTCGCCTCCTGAATATGGCAGACCAGGTGAACAGTCTGACACAAACAGATTGTACCAACTACTACAGGTCGACAAACTTTGTTTGTCGCCCACCTGCTAGTTGCTGCACCTACTCCTCTCCATACCCTAATCAAGTCTCAGTTAAAGATGAAGTCAACAAAGCAGCTCCAGGCATTTAATGCAATTAACCTAATAGAGTTGTTTCTCACTTCGTCTTCCCCAACGATCTCAAGGATGCCTAGCTATAAATACTATCATTAAAGACTAAAGAAATACAATGCTCTGAATCCTTTCAACAACATCAAGTCTTTATACTTGGTGCATTCAATAGATCATTAACTGATTAACGAAGTCCTCAACAACAACAAGAAGATCCGCATCAACTCTTAATCACTTACTTCTTACTGTTGTACTCCTTGATTGTACTCCTTAACTATTCTTCTGCACATTGAATATTATGTTTTTCCAGATATTCAATTCCTCACCCCCAAAACACAAGTCAAATATTTTGTACACGATCCATTAGATAATTCTTCTAATAGAACTAGTGGAAAATATAGTGCACATTTAAATCCAAGGTTGACTACTTTGGTGGTGGACGTAACACTCTTTATAGTGCGAACCATTTCAAAATACATGTGTTCCTTACTTACTGTTTTTACTGTCTTCATTGTATTTACTTATTTCCTTGTGCAGCAAACTTAAAGTAATCAGCTAAGTCTACCGGTAGTGCTTCACCAGTAGACTTAGTATGTCCTCCTTACAAGTCTTCCGCTACTTCAATCTTTTTAATAGATTGTAAGTGCTTGTTTTAGGAATTATTACGAAAAGTTTTAAGTGTTTAATAAGCTATTCAACCCCCCCCCCCTTCTAGCTTATTATTGTGCCCTTTGGGGCTAACAGGGTGCAAAGTGGGTAAGTTACCGACTTTGTACCTTGGTCTTCCTCTCGGTGCTAGTTCAAAAAATAAGGATACCTGGAATTAGATAATACAAAGGGTTGAGCGAAGATTGGCGGGGTGGAAAAGCAGTATTTGTCAAAGGGTGGCTGACTCTCATCAAAAGCACGCTTTCTAACATGCCTGCGTACTTTATGTCAGTGTTTGGAATGCCTTCCCATGTAGCTAAGGTCTAGAGAAATTGGAGAAAGACTTTCTTTGGGAGGGGAATGCTGAGGAAAGAAAACATCATATGGTAAAGTGGGAGTCAATGTGTGCTAATATGAGTAAGGGGGGTTTAGGAATAAAAAATCTGAAAAGTTTTAATACCGCTCTCATGGGTAAATAGTTATGGAAATACGCAAGCGAGGGTGACACTTCATGGTTAATACCGCTCTCATGGGTAAATAAAAGGACTCCCAACGTGGTTAATATGACATATGGGGTGAATGTGTGGGAAGGGTATTACGAAAAACTACGACTTGCTGAATCGGTGAATTTCGTTCGAGATTGGTGTTGGGGACTCGATCCGTTTTTGGAAGGATAGAGGGAGCGGGGACAGGGAACTATATAGAGCTTTTTGAGCACTATTCAATATAGCAAGGAATGAAGATGAGTTGGTGAAAGAGGTGGTGCAGGTTGGAGAAGAAGATGTAATTTGGGCTCCATCTTTCCAAAGGAATTTCCAGGACTGGGAGATGGCTTCCCTGGTACAGTTTTTGGAGTTTTTCTACAGGCAAAAGTGGTAGGGGGGAGGATAGAGTATTGTGGGAGGGGGAGAAAAATAAGATGTTTTCGACCAAATCCTTGTATGAAGATTAGGGATAAAGAGGGCTGCTTCCCGTGGAGGAATGTCTGGAAATCTAAGGCTCCAGCCAGAGTTAGCTTTTTCATGTGGGAAGCAGTTAATGAAGCTATCCTAACGGGTAATAATTTGCGTAAGAGGAACAAGATTTGTGTGAATTGGTGCTTTCTTTGCAAGCAAGAATGAGGAGAGTGTAAATCATCTTCTATTGCACTGTGAAGCTGGGGGATTTTGTTTTTAGTCTTTCCAAGATCTCATGGGTTATACCTGGCTCAGTGAAGCACTTAATGGAAAGTTGGACGTTATATAAGAGGAAAAAGAGGAATTTGATATGGAACGTGGCTCCTCTGGCTATGTGTTGGTCCATATGGAAGGAAAGAAATAGTAGATGCTTTGAGAACGAAAAAAGGACAATAGAGGCAATTAAGCATTTGGTCATGCGGAATATGTTATTTTGGTGCCGCGACGTGACAGGTCAGGGGGATAATCTGTTTGCAGATTTTGTGGACAGTATCTTTATTGTAAATTAATTTTTGATTCGTCACTATGTATAAAGGTTGCGTCTCCTTTTAGACGCTTTTTTTATATAAAAAATTACTTATCAAAAAAATAAAAAAATAAAAAAAGTTAAGGAAGAAGAGAGCAGTACAAAAATTAATCACCTTTTGTGCAAAGCTTTGTCAAAACTGTCGTTGCCATCTCATGATCGCATTGCAATCTACCTCTTGTATTGTAAGTATGTCATAACCAAAATTCCAAAATCTCTAAAAAGGGATCAACCTGTAATTTTTACAAAAAAAAAAAAGACATACATAGGACAAGTATTTCCTCAATAGACAACGGACATACCCGTAGGCCCATTTGTTATACATCTCCCAAATTAAAAAGTAACATTTCTAGCAAATCCTTTTGTAGAGTTTGTAAATAGCATTTCTAGCAATTAGAGCACCACCATTGCACTCAAAAAAATCTACTTCCAATTAGGATGTCATCACTTTAGCAATGGTAGGGATTCTTTATTTTCTTCCTAAGCTGATATGGCAGGAGAGAGAAAGTTCCTTCTTCCAATTTTGGAAGCCAACATCAAGGAGGAAGAAGGCATGCGGGCTTGGGCGATGGGCGTCACACACGGCTGTGTGACGTACATGGACTTCACGCGACTTCATGGTGAGTGAGCAGCTTCTTTTCGGTGGGGCCCAGTTCTGTTTGTGTCTGAATAATTACCTTTTTTTAATTAAAGCCAACTTACCGTTGGGGGGTGGGGGGGGTTTTAATTTTATATAGTCGTTTATTTGACTTGACTTTTAAATTGAAATAATGCTGATGTTATTTGGCTTTTTTTAAAAAAAATCTTTTTTTTCCTTCTTCCCTATAAATACACCACCTCAACCTTCTTCATTTTCCCCACAAATTTTTTATTCTCTCTTTTATTTCTTCATAATCTCTTCTAAAAAATCACTTTCTCTACATACTTAATTTCCAAATTGATCCAAGAAATACACATTTTTTCAAAATTTATTGAATTCTTCTGAAAATGAAGAAAATCAAAATACACATAACTCTCGTGTTCACAAAAATGTTCAACATTCTCAATTTTCTTCTACTCCGCAATACCCCCAATACCCACCTAATTTTCCCAACAATCCAAATGTTCCCAATTATCCAAATTTCTACATGCCGCCAATTTTTACAAATTTTCCAAATTTTCAGAATTTTCAAGTTCCTCAAACTATTGGGAATTCATCTGGTAACGTTCATTTTCATCCGAATTATTGGCAACCTACGGGAAACCAATTTTTCACTCCACAAGGTACGCCTCGTACAATTTCTCAACCTTACATATCTTCTAATGAGTCACGTCCAACAAGTGTAGATAGGACTTCGTCTCGTAATTTTTCGGCAACGCCTTCATCGGTTCTCGAACGCAAATCAATTTAGAAACAATTGATTTGGATGACGAAACTGAAGCGGTACCGGTAAAACACGAGTCTCAAACACGTGCAAGATGGACCAAGGATGAAGATCTTGCGCTTACAGAAGCTGTGCAGACTATTGGCCAGTGTCCAATAATTGGTAATAGTCAAAAGAGTGCAATATTAAAAACGTGTAGTTGATTATTACAACGAACATCGCCCAAGTGAATCAATTCCGAGAGATATCGCAAGGTTGACAACACGTTGGTCAACTAGAATTGCTCTATCTGTGAGAAGCTTCAACGAAATCTACAATAGGCTTGTCAATGCTAAACACAGCGGTTGGAGCGATGATATTTTAATGAAAAATACAAGGGCGGTATACCATCAAGAAAAAGGTCATCACTTTAATTTTGATTATGTTTGGGAAGTGTTAAGAAATTCTTCTGTATCATCTTTTAGGCAAACAGATATTATTCACACCAATAAAAAGTCTAAGACGTCAGACTCCGATGGCGGTTATTCTAAGACTAGTGTGGATGTTGAAGATATGGAAGATATCAATTTACGTAATCGTCCGATGGGAAAAAAAGCGGCAAAAAAGAATGCGAAATGTAAAGGAAAAGTCGAAAAATCTTAAGATATAGATGGGTTGCGTTCATGCACTTCTCATTACACGTTGTCGTTAGATAAGTACTCCGAAATTAAAAAAAATTGAAGCAGAAGGAAAAAAACTTCAAGCGAAAGCTGCTGCCGCAGGAGAACAAAAAAAGGAGCGTGAAAGACTCATCAAAGACATTACTTTTCTTACTCAAGATATCTCAAACATGACTCCAGAACAGGTTGTCATGTATTAACACGGATGTGAGCAAATAAAAGCACAATTGAGGAAGAAAGGCTATCAATTTTAATTATTAAAGTTTTTCTGTAACTTTATTTATTAATGTTTTTATGTAACTTTAATTATTAATGTTTTTATGTAACTTGTATTATTATTGTGTTTTTATGTAACTTTAATTATTAATGTTTTTATGTAACTTTTAATATTATAATGTTTTTATGTAACTTTTAATATTAAAATATTTTTATGTAACTTTACATATTAATTGGGTTAATTAAAGTAACCGTTGTAAAGTAGCCATTTTAAAGTAGTCATTTTAAAGTAGCCGTTTTAAAGTAGCCGTTGTAAAGTAACCGTTTTAAACTAGCCGTTGTAAAGTAGCCATTTTAAACTAGCTGTTGTAAAGTAACCGTTGTTGAGGAGTATATATAGATGAAGAGGTGTCATATTCTTCTACCAATAGCTACAAATCATCAACATACAACTAAAGATATCTTATTCTTCCTATTCTTCTACCAATAGCTCTAACATAAGCAGTCATACCGAAAGATCCAACGAATCCAACATGTCTGAAGGTGAAAAAATATTTTTGTAGATAATTGCATTACAACAACAGATAAAAGAAACGGAGAGAGCCAACATCAAGAGGCATTGCTAAAGGAAAAAGAGGAGGTATATAGATCGAAAGCGTGTAGCGGGAAATACTCAACTTGTCAATGACTACTTCTCATCTCAGCCATTGTATCCCGATCATATATTTCGGCGACGCTTCCGAATGCATCGAAACTTATTCATTCAGATAGTTAATGCATTGGAGAATCATTCAAGTTATTTTCGGCAGGTCGATGCGAGGAAAAGTAGGTCTCTCACCACTTCAAAAATGCACGGTAGCTATCCGTTAATTGGCTTATGGAGTTCCGACCGATCATCTCGACGAGTACCTCCGATTAGCAGAAACAACCGCCATCAAGTGCATGTTCAACTTCTGTCGATGTATTATTGAATTATTCGGAGGTCAATACTTGAGAAGACCAAATGCTAATGATACACAACGTCTATTTCAAATGCACGAGCAAAAGCATGGCTTTCCAGGTATGTTAGGAAGTCTTGATTGTATGCACTGGGAATGGAAAAATTGTCTGGTCGCTTGGAAAGGTCAATATTCAAGAGGTCATGAGAAGCCTACAATTGTGCTCGAAGCAGTTGCGCCGGCAAATTTATGGATATGACATGCATTTTTTTGGATCGCAGGTTCTCGTAATGATCTTAATGTGTTATATGAATCACCTTTGTTCAATAACGTACTCGAAAGAAATGCACCGTCGTGCAATTTTGAAGTGAATGGCAAACAGTATACAAAATGATACTATTTAACCGATGGAATTTATCCGGATTGGGCTACTTTTGTTAAGAGTTTTTTGTGCCCGCCATATGCTAAGCGAAAGAAATTCAAAGAGATGCAAGAGGTTGCAAGAAAAGATGTCGAACGAGCATTTGGAGTACTCCAATCAAGATGGACAATTATCAAAGGTCCTAGTAGGCTTTGATATAGAGATAACTTGAAAGAAATAATGCTCACATGCATTATTTTACATAACATGATTGTGGAGGCCGATGGTGATCACATCACGAACTGGGCTGATGATACCGTATATGACTCTCTACAAGTAAATCATGGGTCAACACAAGCATTTGAAGAATATCTGCAACGAAATTCAGAGGTACGAGATAGAAACACACATCATGAACTTCGATCCAACTTGGTTGAGTATATATGGCATCGTTACGGTGACGTTTTTATGTAATTTTAATTATTGAATTGTTTTTACATTATTTTTAAGTATTTATGTTTTATATAACTTTATAATTATGTTTTTTTTTCAATTTTAATGTTTTATGTAATATTCTATTTATGTTATTTTAAGAGTTATGTATAATATGTATTTTATTGATAATTTATTTATTAAATTATAAATTAGTTAATTTGTGAGTAATTTATTATTTATAAATTAATTAATGTCTTTATTTATAATTTAATTAATAATTAATTAATACGAAATATTTAAATATGAAATATATTAAATAAAGATTATTAAATTTATTTGTTTGAGAAATATAAAAATAAGATTGAAGTATAAAATTAATGAGGTAGCAATAGGACCCAATTAAGAAAATATATAAAAAGAATTAGCATTAGAAAAATATATTCTTAAATAAAATAAGAAGAGTAAAGTGTGTAGATGATAGTGAAACCCGATTAAGAAGATGTAATAAAAAGTGATGTTTCAAAGATGCTCTTAGTTTTTATTTTATATACTTCGAATGTGTACAAAGAAGCGTCACCTTTTTTGAAAAAGTTTCTAAAGATAAAAACTTTCGGTCAAAATCAGCTTTAAGAAAAAATAGAATGTGTTAATCTATAAACAATACCGAGCTATGCAAAGTGCACATGCTCATGACTAAGACAATGAAAAGTTAGGCAATGCGACAAGGGTCTAGCGCCAGGGAACTAGTCAATTTGCGGGCCTTTAAGGCATAATTACAATTTTTTTGATAATTTACATCAAATATCAAACACATTGACAAAATTTAAATATTTGTCATTTTATCAAACATATATTTATAAAATGACAAAAGTATATACCATTAATCAAAAGAATAACAGGTTTTAGAACTAAAATAAATAAATAAATAAATTATATAAATATATATATAACATATATATATATATATATATATATATATATATATATATATATATATTACTTTCACCTAAGCCTTATAACCCACAATCCAACATATCCTCCTAGATCTAACCCTTTAATCTATCTCATCTCTCATCCCACTGAATATCCACAAAATCAAACCCCTTTTCTTTCTACCTCCCTCTCTGCCTCACCATTACCACTCCCCTTTCTTCCAGCCCGCATGCCAAATCAAAGCTACAAAAATAAATTAAGATCTACGAGGTTTGGCGTAGCGCCGACTTGATCGATGGCGGCGGCTAAGAAAGTTAGTAGAGGCTATACTTAAGCTTTTAAGAGTAGTTTTAAACCTCATTAAGACAATGAAAAGTCAATGCACTAGAAAGACAAAATCAGATATTGCTTAAATATTACTCCCTCCGTCTCTAAATTATCGTTCTCTTTTCCTTTTTCGTCCGTCTCAAAATAATTGTTTACTTTGAAACTTAACTTTTTTAAAACATCACTTTTACCACTTTACCTTTACTTTTTCACCTTAATTTAATTATGAGCCACATATACATGAGTTTTAAAGGAAACTACACATTAAACTAATATAAATAATTAAGTCAATTATTTTTTCTTAATCTATGCGCCCGATCAACTAAAACAATAAATTAGGAATGGTGGGAGTAAAAAAAAACTCAAAGCCTTTAAATAGTACTAGTATATGACAAGACAGTATATGTAATCGAAAAGAAAATTTATTGGAAAGAGGAATGGTGAATGCCTTAGATTATGATGATGAGTCACTGTCATTGCATTCAAATCACAAAATCCAATTCTACAAGCTTCAGAATACTAGCCGCATCCATGGGAATGAGTACTGTACAATTCTCTTTTTTTCAAATTAAATCACAAATTAATTAAATGGAGCACGCCCCAAGATAGTGGCCCTCTAATAAATATTAGACTTCACAAAGAGCCCTTAGGAAAAAAAAAAAAATTAAATGGAGCACAGAGGCTTAGAATAAGAACACGCATGCTTCCAAAGATCTGTTCATTGAATATACATTTCTGAATCAATTGATTACATTTAATAGGATTATTAATAGTCCCCCTGTCCCTTAATAATCGTCCGGCTTGACCCGATGCACAGTTTAAGAAAAAAAATAATTGACTTGATTATTTATATTAATTTAATGTGTAGTTTCTTTTAAAGTCCATGTATATATGACTCATAATTAAAGTAGAGTGAAAAAGTAAGGGTAAAGTGGTAAAAATGATGTTCTAAAAAGGTAAGTTTCAAACTGGACAATTATTTTGGGACGGACGAAAAATGAAATGAGTACGATAATTTAGGAACGGATGGAGTATTAGTTTAATGTATAATTTACTTTAAAGCATATGTGTATATGTGACTCATAATTAAAGTATGATAAAAAATAAAAGTAAAATTGTAAAAAAATTATCCTAAAAAAGAAAGTTTCAAACAAAACAATTATTTTGAGACAGAACGAAAAAAAAACAGAACAATAATTTGGAGAGGGAGAGAGTATTTGAAAATCAAATAGCCCTAGGAATATGAGCCACCATTATAAAGAACTGCATTCCTTCCAAACTACTCACATTTTTTACATTTTGAGTTTCAGCAGAAAACTAGCACTCGAATCACTCCATAAAATGCCTCGTCTTTTCCGCTTTAATCAACATAAATGCATCAAAGCTGGAATGGCCATTTAAACTAAGGTTAGCCCGCATTTAAAGTGTACCAACTTATGTTAGATAATTCAATAATTTACAATTTGGATTTGCGTATTTCACTACGTAGAGGTAACCATTTATATTGCTTTAAAAAAATTTTTTAAAAAAATGTCGTTTTGAGGTAATCTCCTCCCTTCATTTCAGGCAAAGAGTTCACTATACTATTTTGGAATATTTCACTCTAAGAGTCCGCTTTAAAAAAATATGCTTACAATTTTTATAACATATCAAATTTACCCTCTTCTTGTATTGTAACCACATTTTTTGTGTTTAACTATTTTTGTAATTATAACTAACTTTAATGACATTAATATATCTCTTAATAATTAGACTTTTCAAATGGAAACTTTTTAAGTGGAATAGAGGGAGTATATCTCAATTTGCTTAAGCCTTTCCCAATTTTTACCTAAGGATCAAAGACACATGCAACAATAAAGAAACAACCTATCGAAAATAAATCCCCTCTGTATTTGTCGTAGTTGCATTGTAATAGCCTAATAGGTTACCAAATTGTTGAAGATAAAAATAGTAAGAAGTTTTGATGAAATTTGTTCAAGGTCCATCGTTGAAAGGTATCTCATTTATGAGTTTTCATCTACTGCTGCAAAGAAAATGTTGAAGCTTGATATTAAGCAAGATATATAAGAGCATCACCATTGCTCTTTTCCTAAACCCACTTCCTCCTAAAAACTCTTTCGAAATGGCCAACTAGGAGAGAGGAGGTGTTCCCTTCCAAAATAAGAAGAGAAAATGGTGGGAGGAAGAAACAAGCAAGGAAGCAGCTGTGTTGTGCACCGCTTGGCTTTTGCTGGCGCGTGCACCACACACGGGGGCAAGGGGCGTGAGAAGGGGGTTACTGTGGGTCCCGCAGTCTGAACAAACTCTGCAATTTGATTTTTTTTAATTAAATGTGGGGGGTGGGGAGCTTACCATTGGGGGTGGGGTGGTTTAATCCGTTTATTTTTACAAAGCAATCGCTGTTGGTGTTTTTTTTTTCCTTTTTTTTTTTCCAAAAACTTTATAAATATATCACCTCAACTTTCTTCATTTTCTCCACAACTTCTTCATTCTATAGATAATTTATTAATTAAATTATAAATTATTTAATTTATGAGTAATTAATTATTCATAAATTAATTAATGTCTTTATTTATAAATTAATTTATTTATACGAAATATTTAAATATGAAATATATTAAATAAAGTTAAATAAATTTATTTGTTTAAGAATTATAAAAATAAGATTAAAGTGTAAAGCTAATAAGGTGGCAGTGGGACCCAGCTACGAAGATGCATAAGAAAACTAGGAATGAGAAGATATATTCTTAAATGGAATAAGAGAAAAATATGTAGGTGGAGTGGAACCCAACTAAGAAAATAGAATACGAAGAAACCCATTTGAACGGAATATGTTACCACATACTATGTATGATTGATATGAAATATTTTTGATTGTTGGTAGATTCTTTATTATTCCGTTCGGACTTTTGAATTATAGTTCTTTTTATGAGTATGTGCTTATATTCTGTACATTTTTTAATCACTCTTGATTTAATTTCATATGTATTTTTTTACAGGTTTTTAAATTTTGAATATTTTTTTGTTGATTTAAAAATAATATTTTGTTTGATTATTGGCAGTTTTTTTTTTCATATTTAAAAGGAAAACACCTAGGGAAGATGTCAAGGTATATTTTTCTTTATTTGTTATTCAATATTTATAATATTTCGATTTGCTTATATAACCTCAATTTATTGTTTGTAGTGTGTTCAATTGGGAAAAATGTTTCATATACGTTGTTGAAGGATTTAATAAATACTTTGGTCCATGAACTTAACAAATGTTCCAGTTTGTGTTTCCATACTGGAGCCCTTCCTGATTTGGTATCTAAACTGCACATTTGGCATACACTTCGTACCTCAAGTAACGACCGTCAGTCGGGACATTAAATATGACATGAAATGATTCAAATGCCCTTAGTAAAAGTTGAGTGGGATTCCATGTTGGAATTAGATGCTGAGTTTGAATTTTCTTTTTGGCTACACTAAATATAAAAGGGAAAATAATACAAAAAAATTGTTTTAACATGAAATATTTATCAATTCAATATGGATTTTAAAAAATTAAAATACTACTTTTTCATTAATTTTTTCTTTGGGGAAAGAAAGTTTTAACAAATTTGAAGTTAAAATTTATAATATTAAAACTAAATACAAAAACTTATCACTATGCTAAATAATTCGATTTTTTTTCTTTTTCAATCCAACCCCCCACCCTCCACGAACCATCTTCTTGTTCATACTATAATCTTCCTCCTTTTACATACCCAGAAACCTCCTCCTTCTACATACCCAGTCAAACCCCTTTCCCTTTCTACCGATAACAAATAAATTCACTGTCTCAGCAACCAACTAAAGAATGGAAAGGGAAATTTCAATGTTTCTACTGAATTGAATTCATTTCACTTAAACACCATAGAACATATTCATAGCCACTCAGATAAGTGAATTGCAAATAAGTCTATCCTTGGAAGAACGTAAGCAGGCAACAATTTAGTAGAAGATGAAAAAGAAATTAACTGGAAATACTTTTTGCATAGGCTACAAACATCTTAGTAGACAGTAGTAGGAAGAAGACTTTGCGTCAAAGAGAATATAGTCTTGTCACTGAAAATAAGGGTGAAAAATAGTCCAAAATTAGAAGTCTGTCATCCAGAAAAGACTTCCACTTCCAGTACAGTTAACCATCAATAATAGCTATGGGTCTATCCAGAGGCAGGAATGGGTTGTGGTTGTTGTGGGTTCTCATCTTGCTCTGGTTTGATGATTCCTCTACTTTTCAACCTATTCTCGTGCTATGCATTTCGCTTCAATAGAAATGGATTGTCAAAAGGGGGTGATCCTGCTGCTCCAATTCCCAGATCCCCTTGTGGACCTGTTTGGCAATGACCTTGAGTCTCCCTTCTCGATTTGTCTTTCGGCTAATCTTTCTTTTGGAGAATTGGGGGATAATTCAGCCAGAAAGCAAGGACCAAGAGTCTGTGAGAGTGAGAGATAGATAGAGAGAAAGAGAGAGGCAATTGCCTCTCCAACGATGGCGTCTACTAAACACTTCGCCACCGCCGCCGGCACCCTCCGAATCCGCCTAACCACCAAAGAGGCGGTGGTGAGACGGACCAAGCCCACCCCGGTAACCAAGAGCGTTGCAATAGTGACCTCTTCAACTGAACTCCATTCTCACCGGGTCAATCAAGCTTCCTCACAATCGTCATTCTCGGTGTCGGAGTTAACGCCAAGCCCGATATGACCCTCGATACATGGGCCCACCTGAAAGCCCTAGAACGCCTTGCCGCTGCTTCGTCATCTCTGACCGATGAATCCGACTGATTTTACGATCTTGGTAAGTATTTGAAGATGTTTTAGATAATGGGAAGACTCCAATGCATTGAATCAAGGGTGGCTTTGTGCGTGCTTGTGTGTAATGAGAGTTTCTTGTCAGGATATAAGGCCAAACCCCATTATAATACCTGAATAGGAATCAAAGTGAGACTGAAACTCAATATGAAACATATAAATTGCCGGTAATTTCAACCTTTTAATTAATTTGATTTATTATTATTATTATTATTATTATTTATATTTGAGTTAGGATTTTTTAAAAAAAAGATTTAAAAAATTCCAAGCCAGTATCTAATTCCAACGTGGAATCACACTCAATATTTAGTCAGGGCATTTGAGAAACTTCACACATTTTAGCGTTTCAACTGACGGTCGTCACTTAAGGGACAAAGTATAAGACCAAATGTACAGTTTCGATACCAAAACAGGAAGGGTTCAAGTATAAGAACACAAACAAGAACAATTGTTAAGTTCACGAACCAAATTATTTATTAAACCTTGTTGAAGTCGAAGAAAGTTTCCATTTGAAATTACGAAGCCATGTTAAGGTAAGAAATTGGAGGCATGTTGTCGATAATAAGACCCCGAAATCTTTTCTTTCTGTTAAACATTTTTATGCTTGCTTTTTAAGGGACAACATACAAATTCTGAAAGTAAATATATTATTTATAATACCCACTCTAATATTAATTACCAAATATCTTATATATTATTAACATAACTTTTTAATTTATTGCCCATAAAACGCCAAATAAGATGACACATAAACCACATCATAGCTTGAGTCATTATGGCATAGCATTACTCTATTATTTATCCGCTAAATATTACATATCTTTTACATATGCAAGATCTTACTTCTAGATGCTAAATATAGCTACAATCATGGATGCAAACTTAAACATTAACATAGAGCTTAGCTTTACAATTACAGAATATATAGGAAAAATAATATCCCGCACAACTCAACAATTACAGAATATACAGGAAAGAAACGGAAGGAGTATGCTTTTAGTGCTTGTTTGGTGGAGCGTTTTGGTCAAAACGCTGGTAAAAAAGGCTGTGTTTTCTCTTTAGAAGTGTTTCAATGCAGCGTTTTAAAACGCAACTTTTTAAAAATGTGTAGTGTTTTAAAAACATGTTACGTTTAAAACTACTCTGTTTATGAAAAATAGCGTTTTGAAATAGTTTTCCAAATTCCAAACATGCTTACGAAAATAAAACTGCGTTTTGAAAAAGCTGTGTTTTCAAAACGTTGCACCAAACGAAGCTTTAGTGTATGCTATTGTTTTAAAATGTTGGTGCAAAATGTAAACACAAGGGTAAGTTTACTTCCAAAAACGGAAACGAATATGAATTGAAATATAAGTAATAAGGCTAATTATGAATTTAGATTATAAATAACTACACCTATTCCTGTTAATCTACAAATCTTATAAACAAGTTTATTGATGGCCATTCTATAGTAAATATAAATTGGGTGAGAAGCTTTTTTTTTTTTTTTAACTAATATCTTTTTGATTTCTATAGTAAAATAAGCTTCTAGCAGAAAATAAATGTTCCTATCAAACTTCTAAAAAAGGATTTTAACTTCCAGAATCAGCATTCTTAAAATGTTCATCCCCAAAGATTTATAATCTGCTAATGTATTATTAGCATTGATACTATCAGGGCCGGTCCTGAACTTTTGAGGGTCCAGATCGAAAAGAAAAAAAAGGGTCATTGAAACATTATAAAAATAAGATTTTTAGATGAATAATTTTTTGACTTTTCATAATTTAAAGTATTGAAAATGCATACTACCTACAAACATATATATAAAAAAAAGGTATTAAATAATTACTGAAAACTATTACATTTCATTTCCTAAAACAATTTACAATAAAAAGAATATACTCAATTAATTTGTTTCTTTTATTTATTTTTTGACTTCTGGATGGATATATTTTTGATAACATGTGTGTACTATAAATTCAAGTTAAAAAAATCAAGTGACAAAGCTAAGAATTAAACGGACATAAGCAATAACAAATATAGTCACATTACAATAAAATTTGATTTTTGGTTGAAATATTTATATTATATACCCAATGATTATTATAATTGCACATATATTTCAATTTAAGTAATTGTTATTTTTTTATGACTTAGATAAAAAAAATTGATGGTCAACGAACTTTTTTTGATAAGTAAATTTGGCGAACACAAAATAAAATTAAAATTGAACAACTCTACTAGAGCTGATTGCAAAATATTTATCTTTATATAGTTACTCTTTATTTATTAGCTTCCGAAGTAAATTAAAAGATATAAGTAGTATTGAAGCTGGTAATAAATAAATAAAAATACTTAACTACAAACATTATACTTACAATACAATTGGAGGATAAAGATGAAAGATTATGAAAAAATTATAAGCATATATTTTTAAATGATTATTTACGTAAACAAAATTGTATATGAGATTATTTACCCAAAACGGGGGAATATATGATATATTATGCATTAAATAAAATTTAATAATTAACCGTACACCCAAAAAGAAAAAAACCAATGTTAACCCTAGTGGGACTTGAACCAAAGGCCTTTACTTCACTATCACTACAAATCCATTGAGCCAGAGAAAATTTTATGTACTTCAAATACATTATTTACTTTATACATAATACAAATTAGCCTACAACTATAAAATTGAGTCCTCTTAAATTGGAAGCCCTGTTCCGTCGGGCATGTTGAACCCCTCCAAAACCGGGCTTGGATACTATACAAACAAATCAAAGTACTTATTCATGTTAATGTTGACAACTAACAATTCTGTTAATATTGGCATGGGAGGCCAGCAATGAGACTATTCTTACGGGTGATAATTTGAGAAAACGGAATGTCACGTATGTTAATTGGTGCTTCATGTGTAAAGGGGATGAGAAGTCTACGAATCACTGCTCATGGAATTGTGGAATCTAATCTGCAGTCTTTTCAAAATTGCTTGGGTTATGCCACGATCAGTGAAAATGATGGTTTTCTGAGTTGGATGTTGTATAAAAGAGGGAAAAGGAATTGCGTTTGGCACGCAGTCCCGCTGGGTATTTGCTGGATCATTTGAAAGGAAAGAAATTGAAGGGTGTTTGAGAATGAGGAACAAACAATGGATAAGTTGAAGGATGAACTGTTGCGCTCATTATATTTTTGGTGCGCTGAAGATGCTAATTCTTCCCATATTGAATTTGTCAATACTTTTTCTTTAAATTAGACTTTTGTATATACTCCTAATGTATAAGGACGCGTCACCAGTTTTGATGCCTTTGGTATATAATATCTTACTTATCAAAAACAAAACTAACAATTCTGTTAAATCAAATGTAAATGTAATATATAATGAACTATTATTAAAACCTTTAGTGACAAAAGGCAAAGCTAAGCTTATTGCTTTTTAAGTAATTTATCCTTAAAACACTCGCACACACTCTCTCTCTCTCTCCCACACACTCTCTAGATTTCTTAAATTAGCTAACATGTGAAAATAAATTTAATAACAGGTAAGGATTTATACAAATGTGCTCTTTTATTTTATCCGGATTGAAATCAGCAACCAAGTCTCAACAAAGTGTGTGTATAATTAACAGCTAGCAATTCTGTCAATTGAAGTGTGTTGAATATTTTAGTGACATGATGCAAATTGAAGTGTGTTGTGAGAAACATGGTTTCAGCATTAAACTGTAAAAAAAAAAGTATCCATAAAATGAAAATTGAAAAAATTTTATACATCAGAACCATGTATGCTTAAGATTTCGAGAAACATATGTGATTGGAATTTTCAAGTCTCCTTGATAAAATGTGAAGCCAATGGGGGATTTACAAAAATGGCCAAGTCAAAGATGACTTGGTCATTTGTGTCTCACTTAAAAAAAATTCTTTTTTATGGTCTGGTTTATTGATAAACCACTGATAAACCCCGCACCCCTTAACATCCAAAATCAATTACGGGTTGTTGGTTGGTGGTTTATTGATAAACTCAAACCACTTCGACCAATAATAAAACCATTGGTCGTGGTTTATCTCCATTATGGTTTATGGTCAAAGGCTATATATGTTCATCAACCGGGTCAAATGGCCGTATTTGACTAATGTCACGCCCGGCAATTGTAACTCATTACCCATCAACCCACTCAATCCAACCCACTAATTACCCAACCCAACCCATTAATATTTTTGGGTTGAAGCGGATAACCCGTTTCGACCCAATAATATTAATGGATCAAGTTAAAATGGGTCGAGCCTGTTGCCCATTTCGACCCGTTGCTTTTTATGCTATAAATTAATGTATTTTTTTGGGAAAATTTTGGGTTAAATTGGGTTTTCAAATTTGGGTTTGAGTTTAACCTATGTGAGGCTAATAGTATGGAACACCTTAAACTGCTTAGCTGAAAGCTAACTTAATCTACTTAACCCAAGAATCTACAAATAGTTATTTGTTAGACACAATGTTATCCATTCAGTTTAAAAAATTTCATCAATAGAACACATTAAATGTCTACAGGGTTTGTAACATATTTCAAAAAACTTCCCAATGATCTAAGCATCCTCTATATGTAAAGCAGATGTCATTGTAACAAATTATAAGAATCAATTTTACAGGATTAAGAATAGAACCATGTTGTCATGTTGTGCAAATAACCTTAATCGAGGAGTCAAAATTTGAACTCTTCCACACCAGATTGACTATATTTCGCATCCATACTTTGTAAAATGCCTATGAGTAAGAGATGCATTTGCTATTTTTAAAAGTGATAAGAAGATGACTAAATCAGCTATCATTTCCAGATTTAAAAAAATTAATTTAATTTTCCAGATTTATAAAAATTAAATTCTATATGTATCAGTTGATACTAATTTTAAGCATATTTTCTTACCGTTAACTAAATGTATATATCTGATTGAAATGTAAATCAATTCAAGTTCCAAATTACCCATGTTGATTTTGCATCACCAAATAAAGTTTTAATTTGTCAATCTATAATACTTTGCTGATTAATATTCATACACATCAAAACACTTTTTATGTGAACAATTAACAGGAAAGGATGAAAATAAATGTTTTCAAGAATACAAGTACATCTGTTTTCAAGAACCAACAACAAAAATATCATTAAAATGAAATTGAGACTGATGGTGTTAAATTTTTATCTCTTATTTATAAAATATTAATCTAATGAATACCCCATTGGATTCACAGATCTAGAATGTACACAAAAAATGTACAATAAACAGGAAATGATTAAGAAAATGCAAGTATTTTACAATCAATCATACAAGAAATCATAATCAAACCATAATATTACGAGGGGGAATACAATTAAGGTTTTACCTTGAGAATAAAACGAGAGAGGGATAGAGAGAGATAAAGGCTGGGAGTTTACCGTGGCGCCGTCGATGATAAAGAGATTGTCGGCTACAGAATAATCGTTGCGGGTGATGTGTGAGAAGGAGGGTTGTGCGTGAGGGAAGTAGATAGAGACGGGAGACCAGAGTGCCGCTAGGGAGCTTAAGGATTAGGGTAGCACTAACTTCCCCATTTTAATTATTTTTTAATTGTTTAATAAATTCAATTCAATTTTTATGGTCAATTTTTGTTTAATTAATTGTTTAATTATTTTTGGATGGTCAGACATAGCAGATAAGCTTAGGAGGTTTGCTGTGGAAGAGAAAGGAAAGGTCAGTAGTCCAGTGAGTTCCTATGCAGAGGCTGCGAAAATACCTTCATGGCCAAAGTTCAACATCTACCTAAGGGGTCTGGTGCAGATTTCAAGATCGAGGATGATTCATGTGAGGAAACCACGACTTTCCTGGAGTGTCTGGTTGGAAGGATGGGGGATCATAGGTGTCCTGTACCGGAACGGGTAGAACTGCAGAAGTGGGTGGATTAAAGATGGAGGGTAGCAGGTGGTGTCTGAGTTGTTCTCATGAACGATATATTTTTCCTACTCGAGTTCCCATCCAAGGCTGAAACGAGCAGGATTTTGAATGAAAAAGGGTGGAAGTTTAATCAAAACCAATTGTGTTTGGTGAGGTGGTCTGCTGAGAGCTGTTGCTTTTTAGAAAAGAAATTGCCTAAAGAAGCTTCGATTAGGATTCTAGGGTTGCCTCTACACTTTTTTTTATTTTGATAAATAAAGAATATTATAAAAAGCGTCAAAACAGGTGGCGCGTCCTTTGAACACTAACGGAGTACAAAAACCTTACTCCAATCTAAAACTATTCACAAAATCCACAAAAGAAGAGTCCGTCAGATGTGAAGAGCAGTCTGTCTCTATACACCAAAGAAATAGGGTGCACAAAAGATTGTCCAACAACTGAACCACTGAGGCTTCAACGTTGTCGAATGCTCTCCTATTCCTTTCTTTCCAAATGGTCCACCAGATCTTACCGGAACTGTATACCATACGACATTACGCCTTCGCCGGTTATGCCAAGACCAGCTCAAAAGCAGCTCCCAAGTTGAGCCAGGCATTACCCAACCAAAAAGACCCAAAATCAAACTCCAAAATGCACCGGCGACCGGGTAATGAAGTAACAAATGATTGACACTCTCTTCATTGCATTTACACATATAGCACCAGTTAACATACACCCTTCCTCTCCTCCTTAACTTATCTCCGGTCAGAATAGCACCATGGCAAGACTCCCACGCAAAAAAGGCTGCTCTAGTGGGAGCACCACATCTCCAAATATTCTTCCAAGGAAAATGCAGGCCCACCCTACCCAAAAGAACATGATAGTAAGATTTAACAGTAAACTTATTGTCTTTTAAAGCAGCCCATTATACCTTGTCCTCCCTGCTACCATCAATTTGGAAGGCATACAGTCTCTTGAAAAAATCTGTACAAAGCTCCATCTCTCAATCTTGCAAATTCCTGTGAAAAACAGGGTTCCACGCCGCTCTACCTTGCTCTAGATGAAGCACCGAGCTGACTCTATAATTTTTATACACCGCTAGGTGAACTTCTACGAGAGACTGTAGAGTGACAGCAGTGATTGGAGGCCGGTACTAGAAGGGTTCATGTGCAAGACCCTTGACTTGGAAGCATCGACTGAACTTGAGCAGCTCTTTACGGAAGAGGAAGTGGTGCTGGTCATAAAGAAAATGAGTGGAGACAGCCGGGTCCAGATGGCTTTTCTTTGGCCCTTTTCCAGCAATGCTGGGAGGTTTTGAGGGAGGATATGATGAGAGTTTTCCATTATTTTCATGAGAACTCTCGTTTTGAGAAAAGTTTAAATGCTACCTTTATTGCTCTAAACTGCACATTTGGCACACTTCGTCCCTCAAGTAACGGCCGTCAGTAGGGACGTTAAATATGACATGTAATGATTCAAATGCCCTTAGTAAAAGCTAAGTGGGATTCCATGTTGGAAATAGATGCTGAGTTTGAATTTTCTTTTTGGCAACACTAAATATAAAAGGGAAAATAATACAAAAAAATTGTTTTAACATGAAATATTTATCAGTTCAATATGGATTTTAAAAAATTAAAATACTACTTTTTTTCATTAATTTTTTGCTTTGGGGAAAGAAAGTTTTAACAAATTAGAAGTTAAAATTTATAATATTAAAACTAAATACAAAAAATATCACTATACTAAATAATTCGATCTTTTTTCTTTTTCAATCCAACCCCCCACCCTCCACCTGTCTTCTTGTTCATACTATAATCTTTCTCCTTTTACATATCCAGAAACCTCCTCCTTTCACATACACAGTCAAACTCCTTTCCCTTTCTACCGATAACAAATAAACTCACCGTCTCAGAAACCAACTAAAGAATGGAAAGGGAAATTTCAATGTTTCTACTGAATTGAATTCATTTCACCTAAGCACCACAGAACATATTCATAGCCACTCAGATAAGTGAATTGCAAATAAGTCTATCCTTGGAAGAACGTAAGCACTAAGCAGGTAACAGTTTAGGAGAAGATGAAAAAGAAATTAACTGGAAATACTTTTTGCATAGGCTACAAACATCTTAGAGCATCCTCAATGTTAAACTTCTTAATACAACTTCTTAACTAGGTCCCACTGCCACCTACACATTTTTCTATTCTTACCCAATTAAGAATATATCTTCCCATTTATAATATTCTTAACATATTCTTAACTAGGTCCCACTGCCACCTCATTAATTTTATACTTCATTCTTATTTGTATACTTATCAACAAATAAATTTATTTCACGTTATTTAATATATTTCATATTTAAATATTTCGTAAAAATAATTAATTTATAAATTAAGATATAAATTAATTTTAAAATAATAATTACATTATTATTTTTATAATTTATAATTCATTATTTTTAAATTTTAAATTTTATAATGTATAATTTACCTACCCCCCCAAACCACAAATTCACCAGGCCCCCCTTCCCCCAAACCACCCGCCCCCCACCTCCCCCTCACAGCCACTCTTTTTTCTTCATGAACAGTAACTCCCTATTTGGGAAGTGTATAAAGTCTCTCTCCTACATGGAGCCTTGTTGGATGTGTAAGAAGTTTGTTCCCATTGTTCATTTGACCAATTCTTAATAAGAATGTGTATAAGAATTTGATAAATGAAATAATGGGGATGCTCTTAGTAGTAGGAAGAAGACTTCACTTTTTGCATAGGCTACAAAGAGAATATAGTCTTGTCGCTGAAAATAAGGGTGAAAAATAGTCCAAAATTAGAAGTCTGTCATCCAGAAAAGACTTCCACTTCCAGTACAGTTAACCATCAATAACAGCTATGGGTCTATCCAGAGGCGGGAATGGGTTGTGGTTGTTGTGGGTTCTCGGCTTGCTCTGGTTTGATGATTACTCTACTTTTCAACCTATTCTCGTGCTATGCATTTCACTTCTATAAAAATGGATTGTCAAAAGGGGGTGATCCTGCTCCAATTTCCAGATCCCCTAGTGGACCTCTTTGGCAATGACCTTGAGTCTCCCTTCTCGATTTGTCTTTCGGCTAATCTTTCTTCTGGAGAATTGGGGGATAATTCAGCAAGAAAGCAATAACCAAGAGTCTGTAAGAGTGAGAGATAGAGAGAGGTAATTGCCTCTCCAACGATGGCGTCTACTAAACACTTCGCCATCATTTGGAACCCTCCGAACCCGCCTAACCACCAAAGAGGCGGCAGTGGAGACGGACCAAGCCCACCCCGGTAACCAAGAGCGTGACAATAGTTACCTCTTCAACTGAACTCAATCCCCTCCGAATCAATCAAGCTTCCTCATAATCATCATTCTCGGTGTCGGACTTAACGCCAAGCCCGATATGACCCTCGATACATGGACCCACCTAAAAGCCCTAGAACGCCTTGCCGATGCATCGTCAATCTTCGGCCGATGAATCCGACTGATTTTACGATCTGGGTAAGTATTTGAAGATGTTTTAGATAATGGGAAGACTCCAATGCACTTAATCAAGCGTGGCTTTGTGCGTGCTTGTGTGTAATGGGAGTTTCTTATCAAGATATAGAGCCAAACCCCACTTGTATAATACCTGAATAGGAATCAAGGTGAGACTAAAACTCAATATGAAAAGTATAAATTGCCGATAATTTCAACCTTTTAATTTGATTTGTTATTATTTTTCCTTTTTATATTTGAGTTAGGATTTTTTTAAAAAAATTTTAAAAATTCCAAGCCAGCATCTAATTCCAACGTGGAATCACACTCAATATTTAGTAAGGGCATTTGAGAAATTTCACACAATTTTTAATGTCTCAACTGACGGCCGTCACTTTAGGGACAAAGTATATGACCAAATGGGTAGTTTAGATACCAAAACAGGAAGGGTTCAAGTATGAGAACACAAACAAGAACAATTGTTAAGTTCACGAACCAAATTATTTATTAAACCTTGTTGAAGTCGAAGAAAGTTTCCATTTGAAATTACGAAGCCATGTTAAGGTAAGAAATTGGAGGCATGTTGTCGATAATAAGACCCCAACTGAAATCTTTTCTTTATGTTAAACATTTTAGTGCTTGTTTGGTGGAGCGTTTTGGTCAAAACGCTGGTAAAAAACGATGTGTTTTCTCTTTAAAAGAGTTTCAATGCAACGTTTTAAAACGCAACGTTTTAAAAATGTGTAGCGTTTTAAAAATATGTTACGTTTATAACTACTCTGTTTATGAAAAATAATGTTTTGAAATAGTTTTCCAAACATGCTTACAAAAACAAACTGTGTTTTCAAAACGTTGCACCAAATGAAGCCTTAGTGTATGCTATTGTTTTAAAATGTTGGTGCAAAATGTAAACACAAGGGTAAGTTTACTTCTAAAAACGGAAACGAATATGAATTGAAATATAAGTGATAAGTCTAATTATGAATTTATATTATAAATAACTACACCTATTCCTGTTAATCTACAAATCTTATAAACAAGTTTATTGATGGCCATTCTATAGTAAAAATATAAATTGGGTGAGAAGCTTTTTTTTTTTTGACTAATATCTTTTTTTATTTCTATAGTAAAATAAGCTTCTAGCAGAAAATAAATGTTCCTATCAAACTTCAAAAAAGGATTTTAACTTCCAGAATCAGCATTCTTAAAATGTTCATCCCCAAAGATTTATAATCTGCTAATGTATTATTAGCATTGATAATATAAAAACAAATCAAAAGACAACAATTCTGACAACTAATTTGAGAAAACGGGAGGCCAGCAATGAGGCCATTCTTACGATAATTTGAGAAAACGGAATGCCACGTATGTTAATCGGTGCTTCATGTGTAAAGAGGATGAGGAGTCTACGAATCACCTGCTCATTCCCTATAGCAAAAGAATTGTGGAGTCTAATCTGCAGTCTTTTCAAAATTGCTTGGGTTATGCCACGATCAGTGAAAAAGATGTTTTTCTGAGTTGGATGTTGTATAAAAGAGGGAAAAGGAAATGCGTTTGGCACGCAGCCCCGCTGGGTATTTGCTGGATCATTTGGAAGGAAAGAAATAGAAGGGTGTTTGAGAATGAGGAACGGACAGTGGATAAGTTGAAGGATGAACTGCTGCGCTCATTACATTTTTAGTGCACTGAAGATGCTAATTCTTCCCATATTGATTTTGTTAATACTTTTTCTTTAGATTAGGCTTTTGTGTATACTCCTAGTGTACAAGGACGCGTCACGCGTCACCTGTTTTAACACCTACTTATCAAAAACAAAACTAACAATTCTGTTAAATAAAATGTAAATGTAATATATAATGAACTATTATTAAAACCTTTAGTGACAAAAGGCAAAGCTAAGCTTATTGCTTTTTAAGTAATTTACACTTAAAACACTCCACACACTCTCTCTCTCCCACACACTCTCTCTAGATTTCTTAAATTAGCTAAGATGTGAAAATAAATTTAATAACAGGTAAGCATTTATACAAATGTGTTCTTTTATTTTATCCAGATTGAAATCTGAATCAGCAACCAAATCTCAACAAAGTGTGTGTATATATATAATTAACAGCTAGCCATTCTAGGGAGCAATTCTGTCAATTGAAGTGTGTCAAATATTTCAGTGACATGATGCAAATTGAAGTGTGTCGTGACTCGTGAGAAACATGGTTTCAGCATTAAACTGTAAAAAAAAAGTATCTATAAAATGAAAATTGGAAAAATTAATACATCAGAACCATGTATGCTTAAGATTTCAAGAAACATGTGATTGGAATTTTCAAGTCTCCTTGATAAAATGTGAGGCTAGGCCAGGCAATTGTAACCCATTACCCATTAACCCACTCACCCAACCCACGCCTTTAATTTTTTTGGGTTGAAGGGATAACCCGTTTCGACCCAATAATATTAATGGGTCGGGTTAAATCGGGTCGGACCCGTTGCCCATTTCGACCCATTGCTTTTTATGCTATAAATCGACTTTTTGGGGGAGGGGTTGAGAAGGGTCGACCCGCTTTAACATGTTGCACGTTTCAACCCGACTCATTCCGACCCAACCCATTTCAATCCGTTTGACTTTTGGGTTATAATGGGTTTCAACTTGTTTCAACCCATTACCCATTCCAACCCACCCAATTGTGAGGCCTATGTGAGGCTAATAGTATGGAACACCTTAAACTGCTTACCTGAAAGCTAACTTAATCTACTTAACCCAAGAATCTACAAATAGTTATTTGTTAGACACAATGTTATCCATTCAGTTTTGTAACATATTTCAAAACACTTCCCAATGATCTAAGCATGTAAAGCAGATGTCATTGTAACAAATTATAAGAATCAATTTTACAGGATTAAGAATACAACCATGTTGTCATGTTGTGCAAATAACCTTAATCGAGGAGTCAAAATTTGAACTCTTCCACACCAGATTGACTATATTTCGCATCCATACTTTGTAAAATGCCTATGAGTAAGAGATGCATTTGCTATTTTTATAAGTGATAAGAAGATGACTAAATCACATTTCCAGATTTAAAAAAAAAAATTTAATTTTCCAGATTTATAAAAATTAAATTCAATATGTAACAGTTGATACTAATTTTAACATATTTTCTTACCGTTAACTAAATGAATATATCTGATTGAAATGTAAATCAATTCAAGTTCCAAATTACCCATGTTGATTTTGCATCACCAAATAAAGTTTCAATTTGTCAATCTATAATACTTTGCTGATTAATATTCATACACATCAAAACACTTTTTATGTGAACAATTAACAGGAAAGGATGAAAATAAATGTTTTCAAGAATACAAGTACATCTGTTTTCAAGAACCAACAACAAAAATATCATTAAAATGAAATTGAGACTGATGGTGTTAAATTTTTATCTCTTATTTATAAAATATTAATCTAATGTACACAAAAAATGTACAATAAACAGGAAACGATTAAGAAAATGCAAGTATTTTACAATCAATCATACAAGAAATCATAATCAAACCATAATATTACGAGGGGGAATACAATTAAGGTTTTACCTTGAGAATAAAACGAGAGAGGGATAAAGCGAGATAAAGGCTGAGAGTTTACCGTGGCGCCGCCAATGATAAAGAGATTGTCGGCTACAGAATAATCGTTGCGGGTGATGTGTGAGAAGAAGCGTCGGTGAGGGTTGTGCGTGAGGGAAGTAGATAGAGACGGGAGACCAGAGTGCCGCTAGGGAGCTTAAGGATTAGGGTAGCACTAACTTCCCCATTTTAATTATTTTTTAATTGTTTAATAAATTCAATTCAATTTTTATGGTCAATTTTTGTTTAATTAATTGTTTAATTATTTTTGGATGGTCAGACATAGCAGATAAGCTTAGGAGGTTTGCTGTGGAAGAGAAAGGAAAGGTCAGTAGTCCAGTGAGTTCCTATGCAGAGGCTGCGAAAATACCTTCATGGCCAGTGTACTCAGTGAAGGTTCAACATCTACCTAAGGGGTCTGGTGCAGATTTCAAGATCGAGGATGATTCATGTGAGGAAACCACGACTTTCCTGGAGTGGTGTCTGGTTGGAAGGATGGGGGATCCAAGGTGTCCTGTACCGGAACGGGTAGAACTGCAGAAGTGGGTGGATTAAAGATGGAGGGTAGCAGGTGGTGTCCGAGTTGTTCTCATGAACGATATATTTTTCCTACTCGAGTTCCCATCCAAGGCTGAAACGAGCAGGATTTTGAATGAAAAAGGGTGGAAGTTTAATCAAAACCAATTGTGTTTGGTGAGGTGGTCTGCTGAGAGCTGTTGCTTTTTAGAAAAGAAATTGCCTAAAGAAGCTTCGATTAGGATTCTAGGGTTGCCTCTACACTTTTTTTATTTTGATAAATAAAGAATATTATAAAAAGCGTCAAAACAGGTGGCGCGTCCTTTGAACACTAACGGAGTACAAAAACCTTACTCCAATCTAAAACTATTCACAAAATCCACAAAAGAAGAGTCCGTCAGATGTGAAGAGCAGTCTGTCTCTATACACCAAAGAAACAGGGTGCACAAAAGATTGTCCAACAACTGAACCACTGAGGCTTCAACGTTGTCGAATGCTCTCCTATTCCTTTCTTTCCAAATGGTCCACCAGATCTTACTGGAACTGTATACCATAACGACATTACGCCTTCGCCGGTTATGCCAAGACCAGCTCAAAAGCAGCTCCCAAGTTGAGCCAGGCATTACACCCTACCAAAAAGACCCAAAATCAAACTCCAAAATGCACCGGCGACCGGGTAATGAAGTAACAAATGATTGACGCTCTCTTCATTGCATTTACACATATAGCACCAGTTAACATACACCCTTCCTCTCCTCCTTAACTTATCTCCGGTCAGAATAGCACCATGGCAAGGCTCCCACGCAAAAAAGGCTGCTCTAGTGGGAGAACCACATCTCCCAAATATTCTTCCAAAGAAAATGCAGGCCCACCCTACCCAAAAGAACATGATAGTAAGATTTAACAGTAAACTTATTGTACAAAGCTGTACAAAGCTCCATCTCTCAATCTTGGAAGGCATATAGTCTCTTGAAAAAATCTGTACAAAAGCTCCATCTCTCAATCTTGCAAATTCCTGTGAAAAACAGGGTTCCACGCCACTCTACCTTGCTCTAGATGAAGCACCGAGCTGACTCTATAATTTTTATCCACCGCTTAGGTGAACTTCTACGAGAGACTGTAGAGTGACAGCAGTGATTGGAGGCCGGTACTAGAAGGGTTCATGTGCAAGACCCTTGACTTGGAAGCATCGACTGAACTTGAGCAACTCTTTACGGAAGAGGAAGTGGTGCTGGTCATAAGGAAAATGAGTGGAGACAGCCGGGTCCAGATGGCTTTTCTTTGGCCTTTGGGAGGTTTTGAGGGAGGATATGATGAGAGTTTTCCATTATTTTCATGAGAACTCTCGTTTTGAGAAAAGTTTAAATGCTACCTTTATTGCTCTAATCCCTAAGAAGAAAGGTGCTAGCGATGTGAAGGAATTCAGACCCATTAGCTTGGTTGGAGGGGTTTATAAAATTATTGCGAAGGTGCTTTCTCATAGATTGAGGAAAATTATGGATAAAATCATCTCTGATTCCCAGCATGCGTTCGGCCAAAAAAGGCAAATCCTAGATGTGTCGCTGATCGCAAATGAAGCAGTGGATGCTAGAATCAAAGGCAGATCCCCAGGCTTACTATGCAAATTAGATATAGAAAAGGCGTTTGATAATGTGAACCGGGACTTCCTGATGTTTATGATGGGGAAAATGGGGTTTGAGGTCAAGTTGAGAAATTGGATTTTGTTCTGTATTTCATCAGCTCGATATTCTGTCTTAGTTAACGGGGAACGTTCTGGATTTTTTGGGAGTATGAGGGGCTTGCGCCAACGTGATCCTCTTTCTCCTTTTCTCTTCATAATAGTTATGGAGGCCTTGAGTTACCTGGTGGAAAAAGCAACGCATGGGCTTTTTTTTTAAGGATTCAGAGTGGATAAAGCAGGAGGACCAGCTGCGGGGTAGAAAAGTCTCAACTCGGATATCTCCGTTTGGTGCTTTTATTCTTTCAGGAGGCCTCGGGTCTTAAGAACAATCTCTCTAAGAGCGAAATCATTCCTGTCGGAAATGTGGAGAACGTGGGGGATTTGGCCTCTTTTTTTGTGTGTAAGGTAGCGAGACTCCCTGCTTCTTATCTCAGCCTACCCATTGAGGTCTCTTACAAAAGCAAAGCGGTGTGGAACGAGGTGATCGTTAGGTTTGAACGTCGGCTAGCGGGTTGGAAGAGATAATACTTGTCCAAAGGAGGGAGGCTAGTTCTAGTAAAAAATACTATGTCCAGCTTGCCTACCTGTTTCCTATCGCTGCTTGTGATTCCTGTTTCGGTTAGGAATCATTAAGAAAAGCTGAAAAGAGACTTCCTATGGGAAGGTGGTTCGGAGGGGAAAAATTTTCATTTGATAAAATGGTCGACAGTTTGTAGGAGTCCTAAGGCGGGAGGGGTTTGGAATTAAAAATTTAAAGTTGTTCAATGAAGCTCTTCTTGGGAAATGGCTGCGGAGGTATTTTATGGAGAGGGAGGCCCTTTGGTGGAAGGTGGTGGAGAGTAAATATGGAAAGGGAAATCATCCTTGGTTTCCTGATGCAATCAATGAACCTTTTGGGGTGGGTCTTTGGAAAGGTATAAGAAGAGGTTGGGATAATTTTGTCAGACATATCTCTTTTGAAATTGGTGAGGTTCTTCAGTGATGTTTTGGAATGAAAACTAGTGCAATGGAGGGGAGCTATGCAGATTATTCCCAAATCTGTTTGCTCTGGCCAGAGAAAAGGAGTGTTCTATAAAATCAGTGCTCAACTTGGAGGAGGGAAGGATCTCGTGGAACCCTTCTTTCCGCAGAAATTTTCAAGATTGGGAGATTGATTCAGTCGCGAGATTGCTCGTGTTATTATATACTCATAGGGTTGGCCTGCCAGCGGATAATGTATTATGGGAAGACGTAAAAAGTATAGTATTCTCGGTAAAAGGGTATTACTCAAAAGCTGGACAGCAGCGATAGAAATTTATTCCCATGGAAGTCAATATGGAAAACTGGGATTCCAAGCAGAGCAGCCTTTTTGGCGTGGGAGGTAGCAAATGGAGTCATTTTTACAGGTGATAGCTCGAGGAAAAGAGGCCTTCTTTTTACTAACCTGTGCTATCTCTGCAAGGGGATGAAGAGAGTGTTAATCATATGATGCTACACTGTCCAGTGGTGTGGTCTCTTTGGTCTACTCTATTTGGTCTTTTTAACATATCGTGGGTACTTCCAAACTATGTTGCACGGACACGGACGGACACAGGGATATGTGATTTTCAAAAAATACAGGACATGGGTGCGGGGGGTAAAGTGTAAATATTCAAACTATAAAGACCAAAATGTAAGATATTCAAAATATAAGGACCAAATTATAAATATTAAAAACTATAACCACAAAATAAATACTTACAACATACCTAAATATTAATATTCAAAGTAGCACAAATACTCAAAATATAACATAAATGTTCAAAATAGTAGCATAATTCTCTTCAACATCTTCGGCTTCGGCTTCTTCAAAAAGAGTATTGTCCAACTCCGGTTCATCTAATGTGAGGTTCGCTATCTCGAGAAATCAAACATCCTCCATGCTTCCAAAGTCATCTCCACCAATATCTCACATCTTGGTCTTGTTAGTTTGGTATCCCGAATTGTTATGTGATAAAATTGTTATGCAAAAATACCAAATGCTCAGCACGTTTTGGAGCTAACTTGTTCCTTCTAAGTGAGTGAACAAAGGAATAAGTGCTCCAATTTCTTTCACAACAAGAGGAGGAAGATGGTTGTCCAAGCACTTTCATAGCACCGAAACCATAAACTGACCACCAAGCCCGTGGCTTCATATAACCCATCGCCTGAATGGCGTCGGCGTCATTAAAATGACCTCCACTCATGGAAAATAAGCCATAATCAGCCATAAAAACTTTGCAGTCTTCGGTTTGAAAAATCCTCTTAAAACACTTGTTTCTTTGAGTGGCAACTTCAACATCCCTATTAGGACGAACTCTTCCTTCTCCTTCTTCAAGCCATGTCCTGCTATAGAACCTACATGAAAAATGATTTTCATATCATATCCATATTCATAATATCTAAAGTAAAACAAATGATAACTATAAGTCTATTATTACCTCGGATTCAATGAGTGTGCTAAACAATGAAGTGGAGTATTATTTTTTGTCCATCTTGCTACAAGAATGCCATGGATCACATCATAGAATGAAGATTCATCATTTGACAACAACCCCCCATGGTCAAAGATAACCTTCTTCACCTTCTCAATCATGGAATCCAACATCTTATAAACAAGATGAAGACAAGGTTTATCAATATCACAAGCACGAAGCATGTCATAAATGGGGCCAGTAAAATCAATGATGTAACTTATCTTCCTCCACCATCCATCATTCAGCACCATCTCACGGATCGATTCAGAAGCTCCTCTATCATCATCTTTATAGTTTTTCCACTCATCACGAAGCACCATATTTTCTAAACCGTCTAATAAGTTTAAACCTTTTAAGCATCACAACAATAGAAGCAAACCGAGTATCTGCCAACGCAAGCAACTTCAATGGGCTCAAGCGATTAACAATAGCCAATCGCATCTGATGGTTCATCACAAAATTTTTAACAAACAATGCATCACCATGCACTTTAGTAATCCAACCACATTCCTCGTACACATGTTGGTTGCTCTCGACATTTCTTGCTGCACATATATTTTTCAATGCAAGATTAAGAGTATGCACAACACAAGGAGTCCAATAAATGTCTGGAAGCTTGCCTTCAATCATCTCACCAGCTGCTTTGCAATTGGCAGCATTATCAGTGATTATTTGAACAACCTCGTTGTCCCCAACCTCATTAATCACTTCTTCCAATTTTGCAGCTATAAAATGTTTGTCTTTAACCATACCTGAACAATCAACTGCTTTGATAAACATAGGGCCACCGTCCGAGACAACCATGAAATTAATAATTGGCCTACGTTGAGGATCACTCCAACCATCCGACACAATAGTTATCCCTTTCTCATGCCATTCACTTTTTATAGGCTCTAACAATTTCTCCACATGTGTTTTTTCTTGCAGCAAAAGTGTTGTCCTAAGCTTATTGTACCCGGGAGGAACATAACCCCCCAAATTAGCATTAGCTGCAAATGAATAAGACTGCACAAAATGCGGATTCCTAGCCAAGTTAAAAGGCAACCCCAGTATAAAACATCCTAGCAATTTCAGCATCCAACTGATTCCTCGTTTGCAAGTCAAATGCTTTTTCAATACTAGAGTTTCCTTTTCTTTTCTTTTTTTGATGTCAATTGAGCAAGTGCTTGGGGAAATTCAAGTGAGGGTAAAGAAGTGGAGTTAGGAAGTGAAACTATCTTTGATTTTTGTGAACCATGTCTTTTTTCCACTTCTTCATGACCCTTCTTCATTTCTGATAAATCTTCTTGAGTCACACTTTTACATGTCGCAATCCCTTTTCCACCAATTTTTAACAAATGAGCTTTAACTCGGGTATAACTACCCACGAATATCTTACTACAAAAATTACATGTCTATTTCCTATTACCACCACATTTACCCCTTTTTCTATGTTTGAAACATACTTCCATAAAGGACTATGCTCTTCAACATTTCCGGCAACAGAAGAAGTAACATTAGCAAAACCGGAAGCGGAAGATGACATTTAAAATCAAACTGAAAAAAAATTTATAAAAAAACGTTGCTCGCGAATTCCAAGTCAGACACGGCTGGGACACAAACACGTCACGGACACGGCAGATTCGGCCCAAAATATGTTTTGGGGCCGAATTTGGATTTTCGAAACTTCTGGACATGGACACTGGTACGAGGCTTAGAGAATCGAGATACGTACCTGGACGCGGTTGGGTTATATTTTCGACAACTAATATCATAACGACGTAATCGACAATCGTCATGAACAGTTTCTCACTTCTTCCCTCAAATCCCTTATCAAAACAAACCCTAGCCCCCTCGAATTCCCTCGTCGCCGACGCCGACCATCCACCGAACGACATACGCCCCTAGCCGGGCCCCTTGCCCCTTCGAAGGCGACCTTCTTTATTATGTTCTTTCCCTGTGTGTTGCGCTACTTGCGTGACTGATTCAGTGATTCTTCTCTTCGAGTCTTCGTCAGAATCGTCACTCGTCCTCGTCGATCTACTCTTCGTCTCTATCTTCAGTTCGTCGGTAGTGAGTCTCTATTTTCTTCTCTCTTTTATTCTGAATCTGTGTCTGTGTCTCTCTCCTCCACTCCAGCCAACCACTAAGGCACTAAGTTAGTCTAAGTACTCAACAATCAACATTACACTCAATAGTGAACATGAGAGTGGGTTTTAAAATTATATTATATTTTTTTAGTGTTGAGTGACTTGAGTTGATTGTTGAGTCAATTTCACAATTTGTAAAAAATAGTTGTGATAAATTAAAATTTGTGTACCATGTTACAATAAACTTCAATTTTAATTTTTTATAAAATTTGTGTACTTTGTTATAAACTTCAATTATAAATTAAATGTTACTTGTTAATTGTTAGTTTTGTTACAATAAAATTTTTATAATTTTTTTTTTTCAGTTTGATTTTAAATATGTCATCTCCCGCTTCCGGTTCTGCTAGTGTTACTTATTCTTCTTCTGTTGCCGGAAATGATGAAGAGCATAGTCCTTTATGGAAGTATGTTTCAAACATAGAAAAAGGGGTAAATGTTGGTGGTAATAGGAAATGGATATGTAATTTTTGTAGTAAGATATTCGTGGGCAGTTAACTCGAGTTAAAGCTCATTTGTTAAAGATTGGTGGAAAAGGGATTGTGACATGTAAAAGTGTGACTGATTTATCAAAAATGAAGAAGGTTGATGAAGAAGCGGAAAAAAGACATGGTTCACAAAAATCAAAGACAGTTTCACTTCCTAACTCCACTTCTTTACCCTCACTTGAATTTCCCCAAGCACTCGCCCAATTGACATCAAAAAAAATAAAATGAAACTCTAGTGTTGAAAAAGCATTTGACTTGCAAACGAGGAATCAATTGGATGCTGAAATTGCTAGGATGTTTTATACTGGGGTTGCCTTTTAACTTGGCTAAGAATCCACATTTTGTGCAGTCTTATTCATTTGCATTTAATGCTAATTTGGGGGGTTATGTTCCTCCCGGGTACAATAAGCTTAGGACAACACTTTTGCTGCAAGAAAAAATACATGTGGAGAAATTGTTAGAGCCTATAAAAAGTGAATGGCATGAGAAAGGGATAACTATTGTGTCGGATGGTTGATGTGATCCTCAACGTAGGCCAATTATTAATTTCATGGTTGTCTCGGACGGTGGCCCTATGTTTATCAAAGAAGTTGATTGTTCAAGTATGGTTAAAGACAAACATTTTATATCTGCAAAATTGGAAGAAGATTAATGAGGTTGGGGACAACGAGGTTGTTCAAATAATCACTGATAATGCTGCCAATTGCAAAGCAGCTGGTGAGATGATTGAAGGCAAGCTTCCAGACATTTATTGGACTCCTTGTGTTGTGCTTACTCTTAATCTTGCATTGAAAAATATATGTGCAGCAAGAAATGTCGAGAGCAACCAACATGTGTACGAGGAATGTGGTTGGATTACTAAAGTGCATGGTGATGCATTGTTTGTTAAAAATTTTGTGATGAACCATCAGATGCGATTGGCTATTGTTAATCGCTTGAGCCCATTGAAGTTGCTTGCGTTGGCAGATACTCGGTTTGCTTCTATTGTTGTGATGCTTAAAAGGTTTAAACTCATTAGACACGGTTTAGAAAATATGGTGCTTCGTGATGAGTGGAAAAACTACAAAGAGGAGCTGTTGAATCGATCCGTGAGATGGTGCTGAATGATGGATGGTGGAGGAAGATAAGTTACATCATTGATTTTACTGACCCCGTTTATGACATGCTTCGTGCTTGTGATATTGATAAACCTTGTCTTCATCTTGTTTATGAGATGTGAGATTCCATGATTGAGAAGGTGAAGAAGGTTATCTTTGACCATGAGGGGTTGTTGTCAAATGATGAATCTTCATTCTATGATGTGATCCATGGAATTCTTGTAGCAAGATGGACAAAAAATAATACTCCACTTCATTGTCTAGCACACTCATTGAATCCGAGATAATAATAGACTTATAGCTATCATTTATTTTACTTTAGACATTATGAATATGGATATGATATGAAAATCATTTTTCATGTAGGTTCTATAGCAAGACATGGCTTGAAGAAGGAGAAGGAAGAGTTCGTCCTAATAGGGATGTTGAAGTTGCCACTGAAAGAAACAAGTGTTTTAAGAGGATTTTTCAAACCGAAGATTGTAAAGTTGCTATGGCTGATTATGGCTTATTTGCCATGAGTGGAGGTCATTTTAATGACGCCGACGCCATTCATGCAATGGGTTATATGGAGCCACGAACTTGGTGGTCAATTTATGGTTTCGGTGCACCTTTGCTTCAGGCATTGGCTATGAAAGTTTTTGGACAACCATCTTCCTCCTCTTGTTGTGAAAGAAATTGGAGCACTTATTCCTTTGTTCACTCACTTAGAAGGAACAAGTTAGCTCCAAAACGTGTTGAGTATTTGGTATTTGTGCATAGCAATCTCCGTCTTTTATCACGTAACAATTCGGGATACCAAACTGACAAGACCAAGATGTGGGATATTGGTGGAGATGACTTTGGAAGCATGGAGGATGTTGGATTTCTCGAGATAGCAAACCTCACATTAGATGAACCAGAGTTGGAAAATACTCTTTTGAAGAAGCCGAAGCCGAAGATATTGAAGAATAGAATTATGCTACTTATGTTTTGAACATTTATGTTATGTTTTGAATATTTGATACTACTTATGTTGAATATTTGTGCTACTTTGAATATTAATATTTAGGTATGTTGGAAGTATTTATTTTGTGGTTATAGTTTTTAATATTTATAATTTGGTCCTTATATTTTGAATATTTACATTTTGGTCCTTATAGTTTGAATATTTACACTTTACCCCCGCACCCGTGTCCTATATTTTTTGAAAATCATGTATCCCCGTGTCCGTGCAACATAGCCGCCAAAGTCATTTACCAAGAAGAGCTATATTAAAACACTTGAGATTTTGACGCCCAACCCTCCATCCCTTATATCATGACAACTTTTCTCCCACTTAACCAAATGATACTTATGCTCCTCACCTTTCCCTTCCCACAAAAAGTCCCGCTCCATCTTTTCCAATACACCTCAAATTAATTCCGAAAGCACAAAGAGCGAAAAGTAGTAAGTGGGCAAGCTAGATAATGTGTTCTTTATGAGAATCAGCCTTCTTGCTTTAGACAACAATCGCTTTTTCCAACCAAATAATCTTTAAATAAATCTATCAACAATTGGATTCCACATGGCCTTACTCTTAAAAGGCGAACCAATCGGTAACCCAAGATATGTCGACGGAATATAGGAAACCATGCACCCAAAAGTAGTGGCGGATTCACTTATACCGTACCGGTGTCCATGGACACCGCTGGAAGAAAAAAAGGTGAGTAAGTTTATAATTTTTGAAAATTGCACCCCTCCCAAATTTTTGATTGGACCCCTCCCAAATTTTATACCGACCCTTTCTAGCCCTCATAAGTCCTATAAATTCTGTTTTTTAAATTAATTTTCAAATTCTATTTTTCATAGATCATTAATCATAGTTTTACTTCATTTTATTATATATTTTCAATCTTTCTCAATTAATCAATTCACAAATCACAAATCACACTCTATTTATCCGAAATTAGGGTTTTTGAATTTGGGGGGTTTTTGGGTTAAAATGTAAAATTATAGATTGATAATTTTGTATCGGATAACAAGTTTTGGTGCATTTGGAACTTCGGTTGAGCTTATATTGATTGGAGAATTTGGGAAATTTAAAGGTAAAATTTCATTGTTAGAATTATTTGTTGTTTTGTTGTGTTTCTTGATAACTTTTTTAAGCTTATATCTGAAGGTTTTGTGTTTTAAAAAAATGAGTTTAATTAATAGAATTTGTATGCTATATCGAAAAAGAATTGTTAATGAATGTTAGTGATGATGATGTAATTATGCGTTTTCATCGTATGAAAACGCGTAAATAACACTTGTAATTTCTAATTTTTTATGTAATAGTTAAAATCTTGGACACCGGTCGGCATTATTCCTGGATTCACCACTGCCCAAAAGCTGAAGTCATAGAAGATATATCTGCCACCTCTCCAATCAGAATGATTTCACTTTTGGCAATATTCACTTGAAGCCCCGAAACCATCTGGAAGAAAGCTAGCTCAAGACAAATATATCCCAGTTGCTCAATCTTTGCATCACAAAAAACTAGAGTGTCATCTGCAAAAAGGAGATGTAAAAAGGAGATGCAAAATAGTAACCTCCTCTCTATATTTCCCAATCCCAAATCCTCAAATAAAACCACCATTCACCTTCCTGAGCCTGCTCAGCGCCTCCATGATGAGAATAAATACAAAAGGGAAAAGTGGGTCTCCTTGACGTAAACCCCTTGAGCTATCAAAAAATCCATCCGGTTCACCATTTACCATAATTGAGAAACGAGCGGATGAGATGCAAAAATAATCCACTTCCTCCATTTTAAGCCAAATCCCATTCATGTATTCTAAGAATTCCCAGTTTACATGATCATAAGCTTTCTATATATCTAGCTTACACAATAGACCCGGCCTTCCGCTATGCATCTACTACTTCATTTGCTATGAACGATGCATCAATAATTTTCCGATCCCCCACGAAGGCATGTTGAGAGTCGGATACCAATTTCCCAATGACCCTTTTCAACCTAACTGAGAGCACTTTGCCAAGCAATTTATTGAATCCTCCCACCAAGCTAATAGGACGATAATCTCCCATATTGGACGCTTCTGTATTCTTTGGAATGAGTGTGATGAAAGTGGCATTGAGACTCTTCTCGAATCACCCATTGGAATGAAAGTAATTAAAGGCCTCCATAATATTCTCCTTAATAATGACCCAAGACAGGAGAAGAGTTTGCCTGAGGAGGCTACAAACCCAATTACTTCGGCCGAACAAGAGGGAGTTATCGACGTAGAAGTGGGAACGAGTCAGAAAGCTTCGTCTAGTGGGGTGCGAAGAGCCTGAAGTCAAGGAGGATGGTCCTGGGCAGGAACGCAGTAAGGAGGGAGATTTATCTAGCCCTAGTTTATGGTATTGAGCATGTCCATAGAGAAGAATTTTGTTACTGATCGGTTAGCTCACGCTGCGCATACCCATGCTTCTTGTGATTTTAGTTTGGTTTCTCAACTTCCGAGGGAGGTTCGTCGAGCGCTTCAACATGATGCTTTAGGTCTGTTTAATTATCGAAAGATGTGAGGTTGTCTCTTTTTGCATCTTGTTTGCACTGTTTATTTCTTTCGAGGTCAGGCTCCTTTGTCCCCCTTTTTTGGGTAAGGTTGGTTTGTCCCCCTCATCTTTGTTCCTGTTTTAGTGTTTTAATAAATTGCGCAGGGTGCCCTCCCTGTTCCCCCCCAAAAAAAAAAAATAAGGTTTAACCAATTCCTTCAATGGACTGAGTTCTTCAGCTAAGGAAGATGGTGGTGAAGGTGGGGAGGAGGCTTCAGATCCAACTTCAAATCCAGTAGATGAGGGTAAGACTGCACAGGAGCCATGGTGGATGACGACGTGATTCAATGGATTCGGTGTAGGGAAAGAGAAAATTGATAGTGAATGAGCTGGAGAAACTAGGGGTCTCAGTGGAGGAGGTGGAATGCTTAAGGGATTATCGATTGACTGGGGAGGGGTACATAGGTACACCGTTAATTGATCAGTTAGAAAAAGAAGGCATTGGAGTTTCAGACATGAAAAGAGTAGAAACAGAGGAGGTTATGGAGTGCACCCCAATCAATATGATTAGACTAGAGGAAAGGGAAGAAATTTAATTTGAAGTAGACTAAGATAAAGAGAAAGACATATCTGCTTGGGTAAGGAATAAAGCTAAAAGTTTCGGAAATTTTTTGAGGGTTTCGTGTAAAAGTGTAAAGGTTATGAAGACAAAATAGAGGATTTTGCTGGATATGGAGAGAATTCGCAATGGCAAATTAAGGAGTACAAAAGGGATTAACTCAGTTAAGAGTAAGGGGAGACTCAGTAGGGAGCTCAAAAACTTGTGTTGTAATATCAATTTTGATGGGGCAGCTAGAAGGAGGGGGGGCGATCGAGTTGTTCAAAACGCATGTTAGTTTTTATGGATACAAAAAATTTGAGCTGGAATGTTTGGGGGCTGAATGATTACAAGAAAAGACAAGTAGTGAAAGAGGCATTAAAAAGGTGTAATCCAACTGTGGTGTGTTCGTAGGAGACAAAAATTGAAAATATGGATGTTTCGAAGGTATTATCTTTTGGGTGAAATAGATGGTCGGATTGGGTTCATCTTGAGGCTGTAGGAGCAGCGGGGGGAGTGTTGGTTATGTGGGATAAAAGACTCATTTCCAGTATGGATGTTGTGAAAGCTTCACATTCAGTTTCGTGTCTTTTTAAAGCGGAAAAGGATGGTTTTATGTGGGTTTTTACAGGGGTTTATGGGTCAATTTATGAATCGAATCGTTCAAGCTTATGGGCAGAGTTAAAAGCAGTCAAACAGACGTGGAATCACCCTTGGTGTGTGGGTGGGGATTTCAATGTTGTACGGTTTCCTCAGGAGTGTACAGGGGCTCGGATTGTGTCACAAGCTATGACTAATTTTAATGATTTTATCTATGAGGAGGAATTAGTGAATCTTCCTTTGGAAGGGAGTATATATACTTGGTTCAAAGGAGGAGGTAGAAGGCAATGCTCTCGATTGGATAGATATTTGATTTGATCACTGCAGATTGGGAAGATCAGGTTGGTGAGGCCATTCGGAGGAGTCTACCCCGGGTAACTTCAGATCACTCTCCAATCATTCTTGAGTTTGGTAGTCGAGTGCGACAGAAAACTCAATTCAGATTTGAAAATATGTGGTTAGAGGAGCCAGGTTTTATGGAGTGGGTGAAATCTAAATGGGATTCTTATGAGGGAGAAGGAAAGTCGTGTTTTTGGTTGGCAAGGAAGCTTAAATTACTTGAGGACCTCAAAGTTTGGAATAGGGTGACTTTCGGGAAGATTGAAGAAAAAATAAAGAGGGCTATGGAGGAGATTAAACAGATGGATGATTTGGAAAGCGTGGGTAGCTTGGGGGAGGTAGATCTCAATAGTCGCAGGAGGTCAGTAAGCTGTTAATTAGTGAGAAAATTTACAGGAAGCAGAAAGCTGTTCAGATTCGAAAATATGTGGCTTGAAGAACCAGGCTTCATGGAATGGGTTAAGCTGAAGTGGGCTTCCTATGTACAGGGTCTAGCACAATCTCGCAAGGCATGCCTGATTTTAATGATTTTATTAATCAAATGGATCTGTAATTGAACTTTCCGTTAGAAGGGAATTCTTTCGCATGGTTTATAAGTGGGGTGAGACGTCAATGCTCAAGGATAGACAGATTCCTTCTTACTCCGGAGTGGGAAGAGCAGTTTGGTGGTTTCTCCCAGAAAAGTCTTCTGAGGGTGGTGTCTGATCACTCTCCCATTATTCTCGAGTATGGAAGTATAATTAAGAGAAAGTCTCCGTTCAGATTCGAAAATATGTGGCTTGAAGAACCAGGCTTCATGGAATGGGTTAAGCTGAAGTGGGCTTCCTATGTACTGGGTCTAGCACAATCTCGCAAGGCATGTCTGATTTTAATGATTTTATCAATCAAATGGATCTGTAATTGGACTTTCCATTAGAAGAGAATTCTTTCGCATGGTTTAGAAGTGGGGTGAGACGTCAATGCTCAAGGATAGACAGATTCCTTCCTACTCCGGAGTGGGAAGAGCAGTTCGGTGGTTTCTCCCACAAAAGTCTTCCGAGGGTGGTGTTTGATCACTCTCCCATTATTCTCGAGTATGGAAGTATAATTAAGAAAAAGTCTCCGTTCAGATTCGAAAATATGTGGCTTGAAGAACCAGGCTTCATGGAATGGGTTAAGATGAAGTGGGCTTCCTATGTGGTTGATGGCAAGGCATGTTTCAAATTAGCTAAAAAGCTGAAAATGCTCAAAGAAGATCTTAAAGTATGGAACAAGGAGGTGTTTGGGCGGATTGAGACCAAGATTAGAGAAGCTATGAACGAAATTCAGAGAATAGATGACCTGGAGGGTAGGGGTGACATGGGGACGTCGAAGCAGCGCATCGAGAAAAGCTGAAAATTGAGCTCAGGAGGCTTCTTATTAAGAAAGAGATCTGCTGGACGCAGAAGTCTAGGGTTTTGTCATTTGTGGTTAAAGGAAGGGGATAAGAATACGAGGTTTTTTCAACGAATGACAAAGGCCGGAAAAGTTACTATCAGATCAACCGTTTGACCGTAGGTGATGCAGTGACACAAGATTCTAATCAAATGAAGATAGAGATTGTCGACTACTATCAGAAGCTTTATTGGGAGGACAGAGGCTAGAACATGGATTTAGATGGGATTGATTTTAAATCGTTACAGGAGGAGGACAAGGACCTTCTTGAACATGCGTTCACGGAGATAGAAGTGGTGGACGCTTTGTGAAGCATGAATGGAGACAAAGCCTCGGGTCCTCATGGTTTCACAATAGCTTTGTTCAAACACTGCTGGGAGGTTAGTCAAGAATGATATCTTAGAGGTGTTCCAGTCGATTTACGAAGGAGAGAGTTTTGAAAAAAGTCTGAATGTATCTTTTATTGCCCTTATTCCGAAGAAAAAGGGAGCGAAGGAGCTGAGGGATTTTAGGCCTATTAGTCTCATTGGGAGCTTGTATAAGCTGATAGCGAAGGTGTTGTCTTCAAGGCTTAAAAGAGTTGTAGGAAAGGTAGTGAGGAGGTGGTAGGAGGAAAAACATATGGGCCTTACCCTTCAAAACTGGGCTCTAACTCATCATGCCAACCCAAAGAGGTTATGCCAAATGATGTAGGTGATTTCAGGCCAGATATCCGGAACAAAGACTCGCAATCTGAGAATAGTGGTGTGATAACTATAGAAGTTGTCGACATCGATGGAGAGGAAGGTTCTGGTCCTTTGAAGAAAGCAAAGGGGCAAGGGGGTGAGGATGTTTCAGATGACGAGTCTGGGTCAGAAAATGAGATTATGGAAGCGACAAATATGGAAGCTGTAGTTGGTGATGAAGGATCTGGTCACTCAAAGAAAACAACAGGGGAAGGGGCTGAGGGAAGATTAGAAGAAGACTCTAGGGTGGGCAAAAGTGATGAAGGAATGGAGGAGGGATGTTCCCGGAGAAGGAGAGAGTTGGACAGTGCATTGAAGAATCCAGTGGAGGATATTGTTTCGATTCAGACCTATTTCATTTGGCAAATTTACCTATGCTAAATTTGAGAAAGTTCGGGGGAGAACCAATTGACTGAGTCCCCTTGAGAATGATTAGACCAAAAGAAGAAGAATCAACAAGGAAGGAACTGGTGATCCACAGAGAGGAGTGTATTGATATTCAGAATGGGTGAAAAGAAGAAGACGTAATTTTTCTATCTCTCCGCCAAAATGAAAAGATTCCCAAAGTAATTAATCCACCTGTTGTTCATCACTTTGATTTTAAAACTTCCTATTAATACTTTATCAACTAATTCATAAGATTAATTCTAAATCATACTCCCTTTGTCCCCATTAAACAGGTACTCTTCCTAAAATACCATATCATCTTGGGGCCACAATTTCAAGTATAGTTGATATAACTTGATTAATCACAAAATATGTACAAACAAATTATCAAAAACTACCACTGCAAAAACAAATTATCAAAAACTACCACAGTCCAACATTTTCGAAATTGATCAAAGAAACAAAATGTGAAAACGCTATCAAATGAAACATCCAGCACACGCAAAAATATACAATTAAAACAACCACCCATCAATAAATAGTAAGGAAAAAAATCAACAGTTCGAAAATAAATTGATACCTCAAGGCCAGGCTTGTTACGCCCAAACTTCCTCAATTCTTTAACAAACCGACGAACCTCCCATTTGGTAAGGACATGGCCCTCTTTCTCCCACTCCTCCAACACCCAGTGGACTCATTGTAGTCTAGAATGAGAGAGAGGAGAGCGAGAAAAAGAGAGGAGGGAGGAGAGAGAGAGAGAGAGGGTTTTCTTTCGTCGAAGTGAATGGGCGAAATGGGTTTAGAATGAGACAAAGAGGAGAGAGAGAGGGTTTTCGGTTTCTATATGATCGGGAAAGGAATGGAGCGATTTTGGGATTATGGAAAAGCCGACCGTTAGGCGAGTCCAAACGGTAGTGGAGGGGAGGGGGGTTGAAAATAAAATTTTGATATCCATCCAGGTGGTTACTAAGGCTCCGTTTTTACGGAAAATCATTTTCAGAAAATGATTTCTGAAAAATTAAAAATTTTATTTTTAGGTGTTTGGTAAATCTTTTAAAAATATGTCAAAAAATATTTATGAGGTATTTGACAAACACACGGAAAATAATATATAAATAAATACAAAAATAAACAATGTTTAGGATATCCCTAGAAAATCAGTAAGGACCATATTTTTTTAATAAGGTCAGTTTTTTTTAATCTCACAATTACAAATATTTTTTTTTTGATAATTATATGAATAAATACAAAAAAAATATATTCTAATATTAATGCACATATTGAATATAAAATAGTGTTGAACTTTAAGTAATTTTTCTTTAGTAACCCTCAATTTATCATTAGTGGTGTCAAATCAATATATATCTTTTTCAATCTCACAATTAGTAATAATTTTTTTGATAATTGATATGAAAAATACATTTTAAAATAGAAAATTGACAATGATTAAGATGTCCCTAAATAATATAGGTGACACTAATTTTAGAACGTAGTAAACATTTATTAAAATTATAATTTATAAATAGTATGCACAAACGTTATTTATATTTCTAAACAATTATTTGTTGAGTGAAATATTGTGTGTAAGTAAATATGTGCAATTGTGAAAGGGGGCGGAGGGTGCTCGAACATTTGGAAAATGAATCCGTAAGTCATTTTGCGGAAAAGAAGCCTTCATTTTCCGTTGACTCGGAAAACCTTTTACGTTGACTGCATTTTCCTAAGGTCACCAAACACCGAAAAATGAGGAAAACATTTTCCGGAAGTCATTTTCCGTGAAACAAACGGAGCCAAAAATACTAACAAAATATGTCGCGTTTTATAAGTGTTTTAATCCAGAATTTTAAAACACAACGTTTTAATAATGTGTAGTATTTTAAAATGCAATGTTTTAAAAATATGTAGTATTTTAAAACATTCTAATTTGGAATATTTTAAAAATATGATGTATTTACAACTACTCTGTTTATGAAAATACCGTTTTGAAATAGTTTCACAAACATGTTTATAAGAAAAAATCGCGTTTCGAAAATGCTACATTTTCAAAACGCTGCACCAAACAAGGCCTAAGAGTATTAGACTTTCCAATAGTTAAAGTAAAAGGTATCAAAATAAGGTGTGGTATTAGGAAAGGTACTAAATTTGATACCTCCCTTAAAACCACACCTAATTCTAATATCATTTATTTTGACCATGTATTTATGTCATAATAATATAATATGTGTTGGTAAATTATTGTATATTAATATTTTATTTTTATTTTTATATTATTATATGTGTTGGATTTAATTTTTTCAAAATTATTATTATATCAAATTTTGATACATATGGATGGAGATGATTATTTGATACTCATAAATAGTAAGTAATAGGTATCAAATTTTGGTTTTGATACATATAGACAAGTACCACCATTGGACTTGCCCTTAACATTATAAGTGGTGTTTTTACTTACTAATTAGGAAAGTACCATCCTACCCTTCCCGTAGATTAAATGAAAAAATCAACCAAGTTTTTACGATAACCCCAATTCACTCCCTCTCTACAAAAAATTGATCTCTCTCGATTCCTCTCTCCAGTAATAATTGAAGGCACGTTTTTTTATTTATTTTTTATGGAGTGTCGTTGGATTAGCGACATTATCTAAATAATGTTGCTAAATGATGATGCAGCACTCCGGTTTTCGAGAAAATTAAAAAAAAACCCCGCTAGGTCATGGTGATATTGCTTGGAAAAAAAGCAGCGAGTACGTGGCATTACTTTTGGACAATAACTGCTAACACCAAATCTAGCAGTCTGGATCCTCTATTCCAAAAGTGTATTCCATCTTCTATTCCAATATCAAATCCACCGTTAAAATGTATTAACAAAATTAATTATGTAAACAAAATCAATTACTGATTGAAAAGTTAACGGTGGATCTGACACTGGAATAGAAGATAGAATACATTTTTGGAATAGAGGATCCAGATTGCCAAATCTAGTACTCCCTCCGTCCCTAAATAATCGTCCTGGTTGACCCGGCGCACAGTTTAAGAAAAAGTAGTTGACTTGATTATTTATATTGGTTTAATGTGTAGTTTCCTTTAATATCCATGTATATGTGGCCCATAATTAAAGTAGAGTGAAAAAGTAAGGGTAAAGTGGTAAAAGTGATGTTCTAAAAAGGTAAGTTTCAAAGTGGACAATTATTTTGGGACGGACGAAAAAGGAAAGGAGGACAATAATTTAGGGACGGAGGGAGTAGTATTTTTGAAAGGATTAAATAATTATTTGGTCCCTCCATTTACACCCTTTTTGTTTGGTCCTATCCCTTTTTTAATTAAATGTGGTCCTTCCATTCAAGATTTTCTATGAGATATCCCCTCTAGGCATTACCGTTAATAATACGGTCTTAAAAAATTGAAATTGCAAAACTACCATTCACTATACGCACATGCATGGTACATGGTCTTTGTTGATTCGCTAATTCTTTTTCCTCCAATACTTTTTTGGCTGGATAGTGTTTGGTAAAATAAAATAAAATAAAAATTCCTAATTTTTTGGATTGAGGACTAATTTGTATGAACCTAGCTCATAGAAATTCATACGCTTTGTATATACTTAATCTGTTCCCTCCTTCATCCAATTGGCCTCATTCTCCATCTTCAACCCAACAACCAAGTCGTGGGACCTCTTTCTGTTCTGAGCCCTAGCCACCGTCATCCCCAATCTCCATCTCTTCTCCACCATCGTCGGCTATCTCCTCTTCATCTCACAATTAGCACCAGCAAGCTCGCTCCAACAATGCTCTGTTTCCCCCTAGATCCAAGTCAGCCGCCATCTTCAACTTCCACCGACCCCGCCATTTCACAGCAGCCGCGAGTTCTAGCTCCAGATCTAGCCCTCTCCATCATCTCCGCCGCCCCCTATTTTAGTCTGACACGTCTCCCCCTGTTCCAGTACGAGCATTTGTCTCTGCTCCGAGTTCCTTCTCCCTCCATCGCCGACGAAGAGAGACCCATGTTTCTCGATTTTGCCAATAGTAGACATCCTTCGATCTCTATAGACCCACCTTCGAGCTCTATCGCCCAGCGACGTCATCTACAAATCCGACATCTCCATTTTTGTTGATGCGATTGTTGTTGCTGCTGTGAAGAAGAAGTGTCTTTATTGGTAGGGAAGGTTGAAGTTTTGACAATGCCAAACTTAGATCTAAAGGAAGGAGATGGTTGTTTTTTGGATGGAGACGTAAAGTGTTGTGTGTGTGTGTGTGTGTATACAGAGAGAGAGAGAGATGGAAATGGTCAAATGGGTGAAGGGTAGTTTTGTCATTTCAATTTTTTTAGACGATGATATGAACAGTAACGCCTAAAAGTGGATATCTCATAGCGAATCTTGAATGGAAGGATCATATCTAATAAACAAAAGGGCAGGACCAAACTAAAAAAAGATGTAAATAAAGGGATCAAATAATAATTTAATCCTAAATACTACTCAGCTATATAACAAGAAAAGTGCAACCTTCGAATTCTGATGTGCTAATACTCACTAGAAACAATTACTTTGGTACAACATGGGATTATTTGGTCCCTGAATTTGTCAGTTTTTATTTAAATGGTAAATGATGTTGAAGATTTTTTATCGTGGTTCTTCAACTTAACTTTTTGCTTCATGGGAGTCCATCGTGATATTATCTTTGGAAGGGACAATAAATATTTTGTAAAATTACAAAATTGCTCTCACTAATTCTAATGAACATCTACATTGTCAATTTATTACAGGGTTGAAAATTGAACTAAACAATCATATATATATATATATATATATATATATAGCCGGGAGTTTTTGTTCATTTGAGCCGACTCTTCGTCAAGACTTTCAAGTAGCTGATTTGGTCTCTGTGGCGACCCAACCCGGATCCCAAGACGAGATCCCAAGGTCGTGCCATCAGGAACAAACAACATACAAGTAAATAGCAAATAATGGGCAAGACTTTAACAGCGATACGCTAACAACTTTAACACATGCGGAAGCGAAACATAAATACAGTGGCGCCCGAGCTAACAAGCTCAACTAAATACAACCAAAGAGATAATGAATCTCTCGGTCCAAAAATTAAAATCACGTGACGCAACATTGGGCACGTAGAACAAAACCACCTGTCATGCAATATCAATATATAGCAATTTATATACCAAGTCATCGGCGACGTTACAGCCGGAACTTAACATTAAACTAAGTCTACAACTCTAGTCTAACATACTCAACGACTAAAAGCATGCTGGAGAACAAACATAATAAACCAACCATTACATGGTTAACATAACTGGAACATAATCATCATGAATACACAAGGCGCGACTAATACAAGTTGGCTCCCAATAGATTAAGTACTAATTAACAAGTACAAATATCAAACACATAATAAGTCTTGCTACCCTTCATAAAGTTTATATAACTTTACGTTTCCCATCGTCCTTGCCAAAAGAAAAAATACTAAACTATAAGGTAGCAACCTTGCCAAAAGCTTCACCAACGCAACTCGACAATCACTTTGATCCGCTAGTACGACTTGGATCTAGGGAAGAACAATCAAACAAATAGGAGTAAGTCATAAAGACTTAGTAAGTTACTAACATAACTTCTGTCATGGCACCATGCTCAACAATAATAATTCATGCTATCATCATAGTACAACATTCCATTAATAATCATGTCAAGGTACTCATACTTAACAATCTTAAATATCATGTTATCAACAAGGTATAACAATTCATTAAATCATCTTAACCATCATATCATATCATATCATATTCATGTAGCACGTTATTCACATATAAGCACTCGTGAGTCAATTCATATAAAAGGGATATGATACCGTTACCATTTTTTCGCCGTGTCACTCCTGCAAAAACACGTGCAAACCATATGTGTCCTCGATACCCAAATCGTGGTATCGGCATCCACGAGACATTCCCCGCTCGAGTTCGATAGTTATCAAAGTCATGTTTTCGTACTACAACTAAGATCAACTACTTCCCCACCGTGGCCATCGATGGAGGGGTGTGAGCAACCCGGCGCGGCGATCCATCGAAATCACAAATCCCACAATTCATGAAGACGATACATCGTCCCGCCAACGACTCAACAAACCGACTCCATCTGGACTTAAACTCAAGCACAAGTAATATATACTCATATGCTCAAATAAGTAGGCATGTACTCTACAATCATCTAGTCATGCATTTCAATCATAACTAGCATATAAACACATTAGAGATAATATTAAGACTCTAATCATCAAGTGTTCTTCATACACTTCTAAATGCTTGGAGGCTCAACCTCCATCAATACTACCCCAAATTCCGTAGGACTTAGGCATATAATTCCTTAAAGTCATTCTATCCCAATGGTCGACTCCGTTGAGTCATTCCTAAACTTTCAAAAATTAGGGCATAGAAGCCATTGGCCACAATACCCTCCTATGTTCATACTAACATCAATGTCTATGTTTTTAAGGTCATCAAACCCAAAAACCCCAATAAAACATTTAATTAGGCAACATAGAACAAAAGTCACATTTTAGGCATGTACACATTTTAGCCATTTCATCAAATATGCTTCCAATACTCGAACATGCAAGATATGATAGATTAACATACATCTCTACATATGAATAACATCATAATCATGGTCTTTAACAAGTTCATCCAACCAAATTCGTCATTTAGGCATATAGCAAAACATGACATCTCTAAAAAGCCCCAAGTGCACTCATTGAACTCAAATAGCACAAGATTGTTTTCCCTAGGGTCAATGAGGCAAAAATAAAGAGAAAGAGATGTAGTAACTTACCTACAATCAGCACTTCAAGCAACAAAAACGAATATGCAATCGGTGGGAAGTGTTCTCCTCAACCTCCTCTTCACTTCTATGGCTTGGATTTGGAAATGGAGCTCTCAAGCTTTGGAATACATGGATGAACTCTCAAGAACCCTTAGGAAACTCTCTCAAACTCCCAAGAAGTGTTCAGCTCATTTTTTGAAAAGAATGCAGAAGAATGGAGGCTTAGTGGTGTATTTGGGTACCCAAAGGCTGAAAAGGTGAGTGGGATATGTGACCAATGCATGTTGAGGTCTTCCTAAGACAAGTGTCGACCAACCCACTTAAAACTTCAAATAGATGGTTAGGATATAGTGGGTGATAGTTGGGATGATTTCAGAATGGTTTAGGATGGGTTTGGGTGGGATTAGGATAGACAAATTGGAGTAACGAGCAAAATATCCCGTATCAGGAAATGGCACCATGCGGCCGCATGGTGTCATTAGCATGCGAGCGCATGCTCCACAGAATCGCCAACCCAACTTTTCTGCTCACCTTGCGGGGGCAAGGTCCAAACCCCTTGCGACCGCAAGCCCTCCAGTGCACGAAAGGTCTAGAATTCAACCTAAATTGACCCCAAACTCAAGACCAAAGTACCCAAGGCTCAAACCTCACTCAAAGATGGTTTAGAACTCAAATAGAAAACTCCCGAACAACACTCAAACAGGCCAAACGAAGAAGAACAACAACTAGAAGTAACCAACAATCGAATCGACAATGCAACCAGTATTCAATCAACATCTAAATCATGTTAAGGATGTTATGAATGACATCTAACACTTATACATGACGAAAAGGATGCATACGAGCATAGAAATCAATGTCAACGAACAAGCTATTGAATTCAAACGTACGAATGAACTAAGTAAGCATACTTATGATGAATATGAATGTATGAACTCAAGCATAAGACAAGCATGCAATAATCTAGGGTATTACAGTCTCGGTACGTACAGGAAGAAAAGATAAGCTCCTTAAGCAAGGGAACTATTCTAAGGCCTTCAAACATGTGCACATTGTATAGTTATGGAGCTTGCATTTCTTTTATTGAAAATGCACCAAAATTTTATGGCCTTGAGCTAGGTTTTCATGTGAAGGATGAAAGTTTACAAAGCAAATTAAATTAGATCCATTTGAAGTGATGAATATTAAGTAGAAATTAGACTAAATGCTTCTGACTTCAGCTCTTCTTCCTCAATTGCTCTCACTATACGACAAAGATAAGGAAACTTGTTGAGTTTATTAGATCCATTTCAAGGCACACACACACACACACACACACACACACATAACACCCAAAAAGAAAACCCAAAGAAGTTTCCGCCGTACATGGTGTAATCGAGGATGGTTCCAATTCCATGGATGGTGACGATGGAGTTGACGTACATGTTCGGGTGGGTTCCACGTACATGTTCGGGTGGGTTCCAAAGAAGAGACCAAGAAGGTTCAAGTTTCCTTGAGAATTGTAGGATTTGATACATAAATTGAAGGTGCTTGGTGAGCCCGAATCAATTCTGTGTGGAGATTGAGTTATAGAGAGTGGTGGTAAGAGAGAGAAGAAGTGGGGTGTAATCCCGGTAGAGTTTGAGTTTGTCGTCGGTTTATTTATTTTTTCTTTTTCTTTTATTTTTAGTTCAATTTCCAACTCAGGAATACATTGACAACACATGTTCATTAAAAATAGTGAGGGCAATTTTGTTTTTTTACAAAATATTTAACGTCTCTTATTTAAGTCCAGTTGACAACTAATAAGGCTAGAAGGGGGTGAATATTCTTTTAAAAATTTGAGGGTAGTTTTGAAAAACTTCAAAAGTTGCAGCGGAAATTATAATTTTGTTAGTCAGCTGATATAGTGTGAGCTGGCTGATGGTTTAAAGAAGCTGACGTTGTCGGCTGAAAAGAATATAATGGTCAGCTGGCTAACACAGTTTTAATGTTTTAAAAATAGATCACAAGCTATGAGGAAAGTACATAAGTACAATTTATAGAACAAGTAAGTAAACAATTTATGTAAAGTGTTAGCTGACACTTAAGTAGATTAAGACTGCTTAAGTGTTAAATCTGTTTGTAAGAGCTGATGAGTAAAAAACAAAGCAGGTGAAGTGGTTCACAGTATAAGCTGCTACGTCCACTACCAAGTTGATCAAACTTGGATTTTTGAAGTGCACTAATATGATTAATAATCTAGATGATCACTAATAGATCAGTGTACAATAAAGACAGTTGTTTATGGAGTATGATTGAAAACAATCACACTCGTGGGACAATCAACTGATTCCTTAATGAATATTAAAGAAGTAAGGAATAACAAGACAGTGATTGTCTAAAACAATAATTAGAAAAGAATAACAGTGAGACTTATCTAGCTAAATTTTTAAGGTTGAGGCACTTCAAATGAGTAATCTACTTTGGGGAGTATGAATGCTTCAGTTGTATATCTTTAAGAGGTTCCTAGATATAAATAGATGAACTTGAAGTGCAGTCTGTTAGAAACACATTTGAATTTGAAATGTGCCAAGAATTTGAAGGTATCTTCTCACAAGATCATAGAGATCATGTGTTAGAAGATAAACAACAATATGATCTAGCAAAGTGTAGACACCCCAATTTCGTACCCCTGGTATGTAAAATGGCATAAAATATCAAAACATGTTAAAAGGTTAACGAATGCCAAGTTATAGGGTTGAAAGTGCAAAAGAAAAAGCAGGATGCGTAAACAGTGAAATGCAGGGGGCCTATGTGCCAAAAAGGAGATCAGAAAAGGCCATGGGCACTGCCCACAACCATCTTAGGCGCGACGCCCAGACCCTCTATGGGTGACGCCCAACAGTTCCTCCAGCACTGTAGCAGTTTGCCTTTGGTGCAACTCTCCAAGCACGCAGTACAAGAGGATGAAGCACATAAAGTAAAACTTAACCACAAAGAAATCCCTCTTCTCGGCTTATAAATAAGAGGCCCCGGCTTATGAATTCAGAGAGAGAACACATAGTGAACGCAATGAGAATATGCAGTTAAGAAACAGTGCGGTGAGTTTTCATCATTCTCCCGAGTGAACGCCGAAGGAATTTCTTCCTATATCCCCAAAGCTCTGCCAAATCTCCTCTAAATACTAAAAAACCCTCCGACCAAAGTGAACCTTAGTTGCCCTGCTATGATTCCGCCCTATTCCTCCGGTCCAAAAATCTCAAAGGAGCAGTTGCTCTGCCCGAATCCAGACGCCAAATCAGTAAAAAAAACAAGCAGTTGCTCTACCTGATTTCCATCGTCAGAAAGCAAGCAAAACAGCAAAAGCAAGCAGTTGTGCCGCTCGGATCCCGAGGCGAAAATCAACTTTTAGAAGCAGTCACCCTGCCCGAATCCCCATAACAGCAAAGCAGCAGTGATCATGTCTTAAATTTATACCTTGCAAGTGCACAAGACTATTGTAGAATAGAGTACGGAAAGCAATGGTCGAACCACAAAGATTTGGATTTGATTAAAATAAATTTAACTAATCTAACAAAATAAAGAAATTAATAACTAATGGGGTTTTTGGTTTTATTAAACTAAATTAATTAGAAAGCAATAAAATAAACTAATTTAACAAAGCATGTAAATATGAGATAAATCAAGATTTGTAAAACACCTAGGAATTAGGATTCACTTGTATCTATTCTAATGCTCTTTTGTCTAATGTATCAATCAATTAATCTTGGGTTCGTTCACGAAAGATTGGTATAGGTCGCCAAATTATAATTCAGTCTCCATCTTAAATAATTCATTCGAATCTATACCTTTAAGAACAAGAACATATGAATTTCCTATCTGTCACTTAGGAAAATATATATGAACCTGACCCTAACTTATCACTCTCGTGCATCGATAAGGTCAATTTATCACAATGGTGAGTCAGTGTACGACATATGCATTTGGTCGTGCAGCTATCCGCGACTCTAGGTCTTTACAACTTGCGATTCCATTCATTTGGTCAAAGCTAGACAGTAAATAGATTGATAAACACTATGATCAACAAGATTTGATTGAATAAGAAGATAATATAGAACAAAAGATTCGATACAAGTTACCTCAAATTCCTAGATTATGGAGTTAGTTCCCCATAATTGAAAGTACAAAACCTTGAACCATTCTTGAAGAATCACAGACAAAGAAAAATAATGCATAACTTCTCTCTCCTTTTTCCTAACCTAAAGGGATCTATTTATACCTAATTAATCCTACAACAAAAAGGAAAAGGAGATACAATATAATTACAACACTAAAAAGAATACAAATAGGACTTTTACGTTTCCCAAGACAAACAAAACACTAAAGTGGGCGGCTGATTTGTGCTTGGGAAAATCTGATTTTTTGTTTTTGCCTCCAAGTTTCCATCTTTTGTACTTTGGTCCCTGAAATTCTTCAATTCAGCATAAAGTGTCTATATTTTGCACAATTATTCCAAAAGTCCCTAAAACAATAAAACAACACTAAAACATATACTCCCTCCGTCCCTAAATAATCGTCCTGCTTGACCCGACGCACAGTTTAAGAAAAAGTAATTGACTTGATTATTTATATTTGTTTAATGTGTAGTTTCCTTTAATGCCCATGTATATGTGACCCATAATTAAAGTAGAGTGAAAAAGTAAGGGTAAAGTGGTAAAAATGATGTTCTAAAAAGGTAAGTTTCAAAGTGGACAATTATTTTGGGACGAACGAAAAAGGAAAGGAGGACGATAATTTAGGGACGGAGGGAGTATTAGACAACAAAAAACCTGAGAAATAACATAATTTAAGCCGGAATAATACCCAATAACTGCGTATAAAACACAGTCATCAAATACCCCAAAACTTAGACTTTTGCTCGTCCTTGAGTAAAATAAAACATATACATACAAATATTAAACTAAACTAAATTAAAGCAAATATTTTTTTTTTCACAAGTCAAAGAATCAACATGGTACCATATAATGCCTCAAAGAATGATAAATAACAACACATAGCCACAAGTCTAGGCTTTCACTCAATCATCATCAATCTCACTTGTACATCTCCATATGTGTGTGTGAACCATTAATTGACTATCTCCAAACTTAGAAAATTTTATCAAGCTAAGTACAACATTCATTCCCAAAATATTTAAAATAAAAACGTGTGCATCACAAAACATGTACATACCATCAATACCCCGTTAAGAACACAAAGAGAGATCTTGCTAGAAATAAAGTGCTTATACATCCATCTCATGTACTAACTATGTATGAAATACAATGCTCTCAAGTCTCAATTACTTATAATAGTTGAGGTTATGCAAATAATGTGAGCTATATCAAGATATGTATATAATTCAAAACAAGAGTCAAATCAACTATGTTTCCAAACTATGTCAACTAACACAAATAAATGTGGCAACTAGATCAATAGGACTTTATTAAGCTTGTAATGTAAGGTCAAGGTGAGGGTAACAATAAAAGGGATAGGAAATTACAAAGTGAGAGAGTAAGAATATTCCCCTTTTGGGTTGAAGAAAGTATCATCATCATCATAAATATTTTCTTCCCAATAATCCTTTTCCTTGCTTTCTTTTTTTTTATTTTTAAATTTCATTCTATTTTTTTTTATTTTGAAGGGCATGTGCAATTTTTGAATTTTTGCACCCTTTTCATTCTTTTTTTTTTCATGTATATATATATTTTTTTCAGTACAAGTGTAACACCCCGCTCCTTCGTTATCTCGGTTCGCGTGCTATACTTGCACTTCTTCCTTTGTCGACGGTATGTTTGGTTTACGAGAGGGTCTAGATATGTATGAGAGACCATATTAAGACCAAAACATTATTAAGAGACTCCATATAGTTGTTGACTTGCTAAAGTCACAAGTCGTGACTCGACGATAGTCGGAATGCGACGCGATTGATGGTTTGCTTGCGTTTCGTGTTCGTGACCTCGGTTTGGGTCCTAGACATTTATAAGATGATTTATTAACATGTTAAGATGCATTAGACTTCAAGTTGGAAGTGTTCCTTAAGTCTACCGATGATTTGGAAGTTTTGGAGATAGCGTTCGTCTCTATCGCGTAGTTCGGGAATCGAGTCGCGTAATCGCCTCTCCTTTGGGATTCTTATTTCCCTAGTTGTTATTCAACTTCCTAGAAGTATTTAAGCTTCTTCATTAGCCCTTAGACTTTTCTTAAAAGTCTCCTTTCATTGCTCGTTCGATTGTGAGTTCATTCGTCGTTCCGGTTGCACGTTGTTGCACCCCTTCCCGGTTTCGCTCCGAGTTGTTTCGGGAGTTGTTCGGGTGTGTTTTTGACTTTTTTTGAGTTGGGTTAGACCTTAGAATGGTTGCCCATGAGTTTGGGACCATTTAGGACAAGTTTAGACCAAGTTTTGGAGGTTCAGGGGCCCAGGCGCCCGCCTGGAACTTTGTGAGGCGCCCGCCTCAAGTGCTGGGAGCAATTACAAAATGAGCTGAATTTGGAGACAGCCTCAGCAAATGAGGCGCCCGCCTGGGAAGAGTTGAGGCGCCCGCCTCAACATAAAATTGTCACTTACGGGATTTTTGCCCTGTTTTGGGTTTTGACGAATTATACCTATTCTACCCTCATTAAACCCCCTCTAAACCCTTCCTAACCTCTCATACTTAACCCAAATCATGTCCTAACATTAGTTAGAAGTTAATTAAGGTTAGATTAGTGTTTGATTTCCCCTAATCTCTACTAATTGCACTTGGGAAATGTCAAATGTGCCCTTCTCAATTTGGGGGTATAAATACCCAAACCCCCTTTGCAATTGCTGAAATTCTCTTCATTTCTTCCTCCTCCATAATACGTTTTAGAGAGAGAGAGTCTCCATGGGAGATTTCAAGCCCTAGCTTCTTCTCTCTTCGATCCAAGACGATCCACCCACCCGATTGCCTTCAAACTTCGGAATCTTGAAGCCCTCGACGAGTAGAACAACTTCACCGATCGGATTTGTGTTCCCTTGAGTTTTCACTCAAGCTAGGTAAGTTACCTTCTTTTTATTTTGGTTCATTGGCCCTAAGGAAAACAATATATGTGCTATTTGTGGGCAATGAACACCTCGTATGCCTTGTATGCCTATTTTGAGAACTTTTGAAAATATGAACTTGTTAATAACATGACTAGTATGATTTGAATGTTATTATGTGTTGTAGAATATGGGTTGTGATTCATGTGGAGTTTTATGAATGTTAGGGCTTGAAAATCAAGCCCGAATTATTGGAGGATTTCTTGTTACTAAAAATGGGCATTGATGTGTAGGTTGATTTGGATGATGTTGTGTGTTGGGAGAAATGTGTTATCTCTTTGTTAAGGCTTTTATGAATTTAGGGCTTGGGAATTAAGCCCGAATTAATTTGGAAATTGTTATAAATTGAAGTGAGTGTCATTGTTGAGATGGATGAAATGTATAAGAAATGAAACTTAGTATTTAGACTCAACGGAGTCGAAATAAGTTCAATAAAGTGTTAATGAACTCGGGTTGAAGTCCTACGACGTTTGGGGATTCGTTTGATTATGTTTATGTTGAGTTCTTGGATTTTTAGGCTTGGGAAACAAGCCCGGATTATTTTCGGGAGAATTATTATGAACGTGAATGATGTGTTAAATGTGGGATTTATGAAATACGTATCTAATGAAATGTGATATCAAGACTCAAGGGAGTCGTTTTAGGTTCAACAAGATGTTAGTGAGCCCTATGTTGGAATCCTACGATGTTCGGGTTTGGTTGGTCTTGATTGTGAGCACCCGAACATCTCGAATTGTGTCCCATTTGTGACTCCCATGATATAGAATCTTATTGGGGATTTATTTAGAGCGTGCTCGTTAGAGCACGGAGCATTAGAGACCAACCTATGATCTCGTATGCCCTTAAGAAATGATTATTTGAATGAGTTCCCTCTTAGGGAATTTGGTCGCGTGCACATGATAGCACTTCCGGGGTTTTGACTACGAGTTAGTTTTGGTACCCTCGAGATTGGTTTGAGAATGTCGAATATGTATGACAATTGGGACTATGGTTGAGTCCGGTGTACCTTTAAGCAAAGCTTAAATGCTAAGTCTTGGTTTATGGTTGTTCTTAGACTAAATAATAGCCTTTGGTTTAATCCCTAGTAGAGGGCTTTAGTAGACCTCATATTGTGAATTCTTGAGCTTATATGCTACGTTGATTGGGTTGTGACTTGAGGGTTATGAACACCTCAAATATGTGGTTCTTGGACTATACTGCTAAGTTAGTTGGATTTGTTGAGTATGTGCAAATATGTGCATTGTTAAATTGGTGTGTAGAGCTTTATGACTAACTTGATTTGATAAGTCCGCTCTTGACGGTCTTGGTTCTTGTTTGAGCATGCGAGTAAATATCTACTTGTGCATTGCATATAAGCCCAGCTGGCATTATTTGAATTGGTTTTTCTGTCAGGGTAGGACGATACATCGCCTATACGAATCGTAAGGTTCGTATTCGCTATGGATCGCCGTGCACTGGACCTCACACACCTCCACCTGTTGGCCCCGGTGGGGAAGTTAGCCCATCTCGTAATCAGTAGAGCGAATGGATTATGCTATTGAGTCTGAGAAAGGGCTCCCTCTTGAAGGCGTCGCCGCTCAGCGCGTCGATGTATCAATCACGTGCATCGTGTCACGAACTAGTATAACATTGTGTATTGCAGGAGCAACACAACGGCACTGTTTGGGTAACTTCTCTATCCCTTATGTGGCTTACTATAAGCACTTATATGAAAAGATAATGTGCTAAGTGGTTTATGAAGTTTATGTTACTTGGTGACTTAATACAAGTTTAATATTGGTATGCTATTAAGATACCATGATTTTATACATGATTGTGCATTATGTCATACCACGACATGCTATGCCATACATTTGCATTTAGTAACTTACTGGGTCATTATGACTCATTACGTGTGTTTGTTTTCCTTAGTTTTTGCAGTGATCCCGTTAGTACGCGTGGCGGCTTCGGATAGTGATCCCTAGAAGGTGGTCTTCCGGGCTTTAAGCTTGGACTATTTATTATTATTGTTGTTATGTTTTTGTGAGACACGATTGTAAAGTTATGTAGACTTTACTTGGGTAGATTATGTTAGTACTCTGTTATCGTATTATTTTGGTAGCCGACTTGTTTGGTCGAGCTGTTGTATCTCTTATGAGTTGTTCCCTTTTATTATTCCGGGCACGCTTTAGCTCACTCATTCTAGTATTATGTTATTGTTAATTCTGTCTCCGACAACTTTAGTCGAGAGACATTGGTTTAGTTGTTAGTGTTTCATTCTTTATTTATTTAGTTGATTTGTTCCTCCGGCGTGTTATAGCCGTTGAGTTGTGGTTTATCAGGTAGGGTTCTTGTTGCTTCGCCGGCCTTAGGTTGCCGATGGGTTGTTGTACGTGCGCAATGTTGCGTCACGCGAGTCGTAGATTTGTCGAGAGATAGTCGTCTCTCAGCCTTGTATTCCTTAGTTATAATTATCAAGCTTGGGTTCACTTATGATCCGCTTCCGCAGATTTTAGATTTTGGTTGTTCCGTATCGCCGTTATGGCTTTGCATTCCTGTTTAAAGTTTGTTGGTTCAACTCTTGACTAGCACCACTACGCTTAGCGGGTGCTTATCCGTCTTTTAGCTTGTCTTGACGGCACGACCTTGGGATTCCGCATCAGAGTCCGGGTCGGGTCGTCACAACAAGAAATCATCGGGGCTATTTTTTTATTACATCAACCACCATGTACACAACATTCCTAACCCAATCCTACTCTCTCAAATGGTAGGCAAAAGTGTATAAGCTTAAGGGTTAAGTTAATGTGGGTAATAGAAACGATGTCGAATGGGGGTCGATGTGTGCTTAGCACACGCCATTCTTTTCAATAAAGCTCAAAGGGGACACTAGGGATTAATATATAATAGATGTGGTGAGATAAAAATGCTCAAACGTTACAAAGATCGCCTAAATCATATTCTAACTGCAACAATGCTCATGCATCGTTTTCACAGAAAATTCAACAAAGTTTCAAATCATTCCCTAACTCAAAATAAAAAAACGAGTTCCACAAGTATTTCACATAAGCATTCTCTAGAAAAGAGGTAGGGAAAATCAAGACATAAATGCACTTACGGTTCGAAAGTGTGCTCGAGATATATTAGCAAAAGAAGTCTAACAAATTTAACTTAGCATGCAATTAACCCTAAGTCGCAAATATAATGCAACAATCATGTAATGACGGCTGTTTAAAATGTTTGTGACCACCAAAAGATAGCAAGGTCCAAAGGAATGAAATGTGCAGTATAAATTCAATAAAAATATCAAAATTCTTTAATAAATCAAGTCATGGTATTTTTGTGTTAAAATTTTTTGGAGTTATAAAGTTCCATCAACTAGATCAAGCTAAGGCTCGCAGACAAGTATACATGCATCACTATTAACCAACATGTTATCATTGGCGGAAGTAACCACGCCAAAATTAAAGACTCGGAAAATTTTCAAAATTTTCAATTTTTTTACTAAAATAAACTAACCACTAAAAATAAATAAAACAAAAAGAAAATAAAAACTAAATTAACTAATACAGATAACAAGACTCTTCTCAAAATTAATTATTTAAGCGTAAGACAATTCCCACCCCCAAACTTAAATTTCACATTGTCTCCAATGTGAATCAAATAGAAAATAAAGGAGTAAAGAAAAGTCAACAACATGGCCATAGGTGCAAGCTACAATGAGCATTATGGGCATAGCAACAACAAAAACCCAACATTTTAGCACCCATATATATTCAGAATACCAGCAATTTTCATGTTTTAAAAAAAAATATACAACCATAAATTGATAGCATTACACTAGCAGAATGCTCAATTAAGCATGGGAACTCAATAATAGCCCAAAACATGTATATACTCCAAGCCCTTCCATATAACAGGAAACTGACTACCCAAAATTACAATTCACATTACAACCAAAGCTTCCAAATCTAGTAATGTTAAGCTGCGCACAATTTTCCCAAAATAGCTTGTGAGGTTATATCACCACCAAAGTTAAACTTACACAATGTCAGCAAGATTATAATTTTCAACAATTTTTAGCAACAATCAACAACCTCAACAACAAAGCAGAACAGCCTCAACAACAAAACAGGTTGCACTAATTCCAAACAACAATTAATTTCTTAACAATCTTTTTCAAACAGAAATTCTTAATTTCTCAATCATTTGAACCGGTAAATGGCAATAGCAAGAATGGCTTATGGTTTAATCACATAATTCAACAATTAATTAATTAATTAATTAATTAGAAGAGATTGGAACAATCTTACTTGAAATCGCGAGAGGGGAGTCCAAAATTCAAGCCTTTAACTGTGATGGAAAAATGGAGGTGAAAACAACCGTGAGATGGAGGTTGTTGTCGATGCCCGCGACGTAGACGCAGCTTGATCAGCTGGAGGTGGAGCTTGAGATGGCAGACTTGAGCGGGGTATTTGATGAAGGATGGCTGCCTTGGTGGATGAAGATGAAGGCCTCGCTGGGTCTCGTTGCTTAGCCGGGACAGACATGGGTGAATAATTTGAAGGGGCACGAACAGGGGCCGGCTGTGAAGATGACGGTTGGGTTATGGCGGGAAGATGAAGGGGCCGGGCTGTGGATGGAGAGTAAAGGCGGCCTGGAGAGAGGATACGGAGTAGAGATGGAGGGACGCCGGGGCGATGGCGATTGAAGATGGCTTTCTTGGCGATGATGATGGAGGAAGGCCAGCAGAAAGGAGATTAAATGGAGGGGGAGATTCACCGGAGAAGAAGGGGGCGGAGATGGATGATGAAGTCGACTGTTTTGGAGACCTTCCATTACTGGGTCTTCAATTCTAGGGGAGAGCGGCTTGGGATGTTTGAACAGAGGAGCGGGGAGGATGGAGATGGATAGGTGAGATGGATTAGAGGTGGTCGGCGGTTGTGAATGGGCGAAGACGACGGCTGTGGTGGATTTGGCGAAGATGGCGGCTGAACTGGTCGGAGAAGAAGCAGCTGGAGAAGATGTAGGGTCCGACTAAAATTTAACTGGAAAGGGAGATGGAGAGGACTAACTCAGGTTTCTGGGGCTGGAATCGAACAGATGAGAGAGAAAGAGCACGCTGGCCTGTCATGGTGAGAGAGGAGATGGAGCAGAAGGGTAGCCGCCTTTCTTTTCCCTTTTTTTTTTGAATAATATAATCCCTTCCTTAGACTTGTCCCAGCATAGTTTGGGAAGTTTTCAAATAACGGAATGCGACAGCAATGATTTTTGGGGATGCGATTGCATCCTTACGCTTCAAATTTTTGGGCAAGACTCTGGAGAGCTTGTGGCTGCAAGAGTAAGAGGCCTTGCGGCCGCAAGGTAATTTCAATAAAGTTCGTGTACTTTAATATTTCTTGATTTCAGCTGTAATCTATATATATATAAAAGCTAGGTAGTCTAAAAGAGGTAAGATCCCGCCAAAATGCACTTGCTTAAAATGAAAAGTCATCTTTGAGTATTTATTATATAGTAGTTAGCATGCATTGAGAACAAAAATCTGATTAATTGATTACACAACTCTCAAGATGTATTGAAAATGTGTAAATATCTACATGTGGTAGAAAATATCAAGTTTCTATATAGTAGTATTTAATAGGAGTAGTCACACATTAAAAATCTGTAAATACAAATTTCTTTTGATGCATATTTAATTTACTGATTAATTAAAATGAGCAAATAATATTGTAATAAGAACAAATGTGCTATAAAAATTATGTTCATTGAATACATGTGATTACAAAATAAAATATAACTACAATTAATTATAAAAAAAAAGTTTGCTATGTAAATCTTCATATATGATTTGTTTGTATTTGAAACTTTTTTGTCTCTTTCATCGTATCCGAAATTATAATATCAAAACAAAATTTATTTTTGCAAATAACCACAATTAATTATAACTTATTGGTAAACCATTTGAATGTATATGATTAAATCATAATGGTCGATAACAACCACAAGTTATAAATATTTAATAAATATATATGTTATATAGAGAATAGTATATATCTGAATTACTATTTATACTACTTAAGATCCTAAATTTTAATAACAAAAAATATCAATTATTAAACTCTAGAAAATTATAAACGAGAAAATGACTTAAACAATTATAAAAATAATGAATTAAATGATATCAATTATACGCTGGCGATTGGGTGGGTTGGGTCGAAACGGATCGTGTCCCATTATAATCTAAAATAAAACATATCAGAATGAGTAACGGGTCGACCAGTTTTAAACCATTTTTTCCGCCAAGAAACCTACACTTACACAGTAAAAATATGGGTAGCAGGCCCGACCCGATAATTTTTTTTTTGGGTTGAAATGGATAACCTGTTTCGACCGAAAAAAATAGGTCGGGTTAAGCCAAGTAATTTTCTAGCAGGGCTGGGTGGGTTAACGGGTTTTAGGTTTTAATTATCAGACAAATTATACCGATATAATTTGTTTCTTTCATCATGTTTTTTATTTATTTTTAAATTTTGTTTATAATCTTCATTTTATTTGAGTATAATTTAATTAAAATAGATATATGCACGTGCGTTTAACGCACGGGTGTAAAACTAGTTTGGTCTATAAATTTCAGTTGACTCCGTAAATTGTGTCTTTTTTAGCAGTCTTTAATATGTATAAACTAAAACAAAAATCTACAAAAACTAAAAATATAATTATTAAACATTAGGGCATAAAAATACATAAAAAATAAAATCTTTTTGTGAGGGTGACACTATTAACACTCCCCTATAAATCCACAAATTCAAAGAGACTCAAACGAGTGACTCAAAAAGCAACAAAATAAATACAAAGAGATAAGAGTTATAAATTATTCTAAGTTATAGTCGTTAGCTTGACTTAAATCCTTCCTTTTCACTAAGAAGACATCGTCGGATCACTTAGGAATGCACATATTTTTGGTCCATAAAATCCATCACTCATGTAGTGTCTTAATTTTAGTTCATTGAAACCAAACACTTCTTTGGTGAAATTTTCTTTGCTCGATGACCATTTAATTGATTTGGGGACGAGTAGTTTCACACCTAAATCTTCCAATGTAATCATTTCTGGAATTTCCACTACTTTTTCATCCACACTACATTTTTCATACATATCTAAAATATGTTCTTGATTCTCTTCAAGAAAATATGAAGAATGCGTCCGTATCTCTACATAAGTGTCTAGCATATAATCAATTGGAGAGTAAATTACAGTGAAAGTCTCCGAATTTGTTTCCGGTTTTTTAGAACAATGAGGTGGTACGTCATTTTGTGGAAAATCTTGGGATTCTATAATCAACTCATCCTTTTCAATTGGCTTATCTATTACTTCAAATTCTTTTTCCTCAATGGCATCTGTTTTTTCTTTATCCCTTGGGGTTGTACCAGTTATTAATTATTTCCACTTGCCATGGCTCTAGATCATCTTCCCACCTAGAGATTTCCGTGGGTATCTCATCATCTTTAGGAATCAACTCCTCCTTTCGTACTTCTAGTTCTTCTTTTTCAATAACGTTTATCTCTTCTTCATCCAAAGGTGTTAGATTATTTTCTTGATACTGATTCTTTATCTCATTTAACTTCTTTTCGATATTTGCCAATTTTGCAGACTCTCGTTCTAGTTTTTGCTTAATATAGTAAGACGAATAAGAATAAGGTTCATGAACAATTAAAACTTTCAGGATTGCAAATTGGGTTCTGAGAGTTTTAGTTTGTGCTTCCATTAATGCAATATCTTTTGACATACTGAGATTACTGGGTGCAGAAAAAGAGGGTTGATTACAATGAGAATGTGGCTCATTATAATAATTATGCGAAGAGAAAGAGGATTGATTAGGTTCATTATAAAAGGACGGATTATAATAGGACGACTCATTATAATTATTATGATAGGGCGGAAAAGATGGTTGATTGTAATAATCACGTTCATAGCTATTAGGAAAAGATGTTTAATTTATTCTAACATTTTAGTAGGCATATTCATTTGTCGCTCTCATAAGTGCGAATTTTTTCATACCGCAATGATAATTATTGTACGCCATCTTTTTTTAAGAATTTTTTATTATTATTTAATTATTTTTTATGGAATTTTTTTTATAATAAATGAAAATAATAAAAAGAAAAGCTAAATTAATTAAATCAAAATAACAAATCCCTGGAAACGGCGCCAAAAAAACTTGATCGTGCCTTAAATTTATTCCTTACAAGTGCACAAGACTATTGTAGAATAGAGTACGAAAAGCAAGGGTTGAACCACAGAGATTTGGATTTGATTAAAGTAAATTTAACTAATCTAACAAAATAAAAAAAATTAATAACTAATGGGGTTTTTGGTTTTATTAAACTAAATTAATTAGAAAGTAATAAAATAAACTAATTTAACAAAGTATGTAAATATGAGATAAATCAAGATTTGTAAAACACATAGGAATTAGGATTCACTTGTATCTATTCTAATGCTCTTTTATCTAATGTATCAATCAATTAATCTTGTGTCCGTTCACGAAAGATTGGTATAGGTCGCCAAATTATAATTCAGTCTCCATCTTAAATAATTCATCCGAATTTATACCCTCAAGAACAAGAACATATGAATTTCCTATCGATCACTTAGGAACATATATATGAACCTGACCCTAACTTATCACTATCGTGCATCGATAAGGTCAATTTATCACAATGGTGAGTCAGTGTACGACATATGCATTTGGCCATGCAGATATCTGCACCTCTAGGTCTTTACTACTTGCGATTCCATTTATTTGGTCAAAGCTAGATAGTAAAGAGATTGATAAGCACTATGATCAACAAGATTTGATTGAATAAGAATATAATATAAAACAAAAGATTCGATACAAGTTACCTCAAATTCCAAGATTATGGAGTTAGTTCCCCACAATTGAAAATACAAAACCTTGAACCATTCTTGAAAAATATTTCTTCATAGACAAAGAAAAATAATAGAGAACTTATCTCTCACTTTTCCTAACCTAAAGGGATCTATTTATACCTAATTAATCCTACAACAAGAAGGAAAATGAGATACAATATAATTACAACACTAAAAAGAATAGAATAGGACTTTCACGTTTCCCAAGACAAACAAAACACTAAAGTGGGCAGCTGATTTGTGCTTGGGAAAATCTGATTTTCATCTTTTGCCTCCAAGTTTTCAGCTTTTGCACTTTGGTCCCTGAAATTCTTCAATTCATCATAAAGTGCCTATATTTTGCACAATTATTCCAAAAGTCCCTAAAACTATAAAACAACACTAAAACATATATTAGACAACAAAAACCCCGAGAAATAGCATAATTTAAGCTAGAATAATACCCAATAATTGCGTATAAAACACAGTCATCAAATATCCAAAACTTAGACTTTTGCTCGTCCTCGAGTAAAATAAAACAATAAATACAAATACTAAACTAAACTAAATTAAAGTGAATAAAATATTTTTTTTTACAAGTCAAAGCATCGGCATGGTACCATATAATGCCTCAAAGAATGATAAATAACAACACATAGCCACAAGTCTAGGCTTTCACTTAATCATCATCAATCTCACTTGTACATATCCGTGTGTGTGTGTGAACCATTAATTGACTATCTCCAAACTTAGAAAGTTTTATCAAGCTAAGCACAACATTCATTTCAAAAATATTTAAAATAAAAATGTCTGCATCACAAAACATGTACATACCATCAATACCTGGTTAATAACACGAAGAGAGATCTTGCTAGAATTCAAGTGCTTATACATCCATCCCATGCACTAACTATGTGACGACCCGACCCGGATCCCAAGACGAGATCCCAAGGTCGTGCCGTCAGGACAAGCTAAGAGACAGACAAGCACCTGCTAAGCATAATGGTGCGAGTCAAAAGATGAGCCATGTAACACCCCGTATTCTTGAATGTGCATTGTGTGCTTGCCTTCATGTTTTCTTGTTGATTATGAGTATGTTTACTTAGTTTATAAATGTTTTAGAATCATTCATAAGTCATTCATGAAGCCCTTAACATGTTTATAATCACGTATGCTTGTTTGTTGAATCGCCGGTTCGATCGTTTTGATTTTGGCTTAGCGATTCCCCTCGTTGCTCTTTTTGCTTCTATTTCGTCGTGCGAAGTGTTCGTCGAGTTCTTGGCTTTGTATTCAGGTCATAACCATGTTGAAACAAACCTTTTTCATGTCCAAGTTATCCTAGTTTGATTGGTGTTTGATTGGAGTTTGATTCGTTAACCATTCGTCGCGTGATTCGAGCCTTGTTCTACCTTGTTCCGGTTGTCGTTCGGGTGTGTTTCCGACTTGTTTTGAGTTGGGTTAGACCCTAGAATGGTTGCCCATAAGTTTGGGACCATTTAGGTCATGTTTAGACCAAGTTTTGAAGGTTCAGAAGCCCAGGCGCCCGCCTGGCATCTTGTGAGGCGCCCGCCTCAAGTATTGGGAGCAATTACAAAATGATCAGAATCTGGAGATGGCCTCTGCAGTTGAGGCGCCCGCCTGGAGGATGTTGAGGCGCCCGCCTCAACATCAGATGTGCACTTACGGGATTTTTCCCCTGTTTTGATGTTGAACGACTTTTATACCCAAACCCCCTATCTAAACCTTTCCTAAACCTCCCTAACCCTCCTCACTTAAGTCCTAACATCCCTAACTAGTTTTAATGATGGATTAAGAGAGCTATAATGATCATTAAGCCACAAAAAAATCTAATTCAAGAGACCACATTGGCTTGACACATGTCCCACTCAAATTCTAGACCAATATAAGCCTCGTGTTCAGATTTTGACCTTCATTTCTCACCTCCACTCTCTAAAAACGAATTTCCTTTCTCTCAAGCTTCTTCCATGGCTTCTTGAAGACTTCCTCTTGGTCTTCCCTCATCCATTCTCCTTTTGCTCAAGCCTCCTTCATCAAAAGCATAGAGCTCAAAGAGTAGAGCATTTCCAACCGATCAAACTTCTCATTTGCTTTCTTTGGTGTAGTGTTCAAGTAAGTTACTCTTCTTCTTCTTCTATTTAGTTCTCATTGACCCTAAGGAAACAAAGCCTATGGTGATTGAGGTCAATGAGGACACATATATGCTTCCTATGCCTTCTACTTGTATTTTGAAAATATGAACTTGCTAGGAGCATGTATAGGTTGATTTCTTGCCTATGAAAGTTTATAAAACTCTTGCATCTTGTTTATTTATGGTTTTGAACATGTTAGAAACATGTATTGTATTTGTTGATGGAAGTGTTGTTATATGAGGATGCCCTAAATTGAGCCTATATGAGATGTTGTGAAATTGTTATGTGTTATATCCTCAATATTGGACTCTATGATGAACATGAATCACATTATAATGCCATGGTGAATTTATGACCTTGAAGAACTTAGTAATGACCTAGGTTGAGTTATGAAGCACATAGATTCAACTACCCGAAATTTGGAATTTTTAGTAAAGACTCAACGGAGTCGACTCTAAGGAAGATTTGAACATGTTAAACCCTAATTTCAATCCCTACGAAGTTTGGACACCGTTTGGTCAAGTTTACTCAATTTTAAGTTGAGTTTAATTATGTGCATTTGAACCCGTTGTGATTATTTGGTTATGAGCAATTAATTGTCTTGACATGATTTATTGTAGAGATTTATACCCTACTTGGTCGGTCGAGTTCGCTCTTGTCGAATTCGATCATTATTTGGTCTTAACGAGTAAACATCTACTTGTGCATTGCATTAAGTCCAGCTGGCACTATTTGGTTTGATTTTTATGTCAGGGTAGGACGATGTATAGCCTTCACGAATTGAGAGATTCGTGCTCGCTATGGATCGCCGTGCACGGGACCTCACACACCCTCCATTGTAGGCCGCAATGGGGAAGTAGCCTTTGCCGTAACAATACGTGCGTCCGGCTGCTATTAGCTGGCGGAGTTCGGTATATCGATGCGAAGTCACGAGCATCGTAGTCACGATATTGGGTTAACAAACTATTTTGCAGGAGCTACGAAACGGTCGTGCCTATATCATATCCTACTTGTATGATTTATTTACTCGCACTTACGTGGAAAATGTGTTAAGTGTTATATGAATAACATGAGCCATAATTGTGATCAATGCCATGATATAATATGAACATGCATTTTTAGTAACTTACTAAGTCTTTCGACTTACCCTATTTGTTTGCTTTGTTTTCCTTAGATCCGAGCCGAGGAGACGGTCCACGTTAGACTCGTTATTTCACGCTTGGTCGTTTGTGAGCTCAAGGTTGCTCTTTTGAGACTTTTGATAATTAGTCTTTATTTTGGAAAGGACGTTGGGAAGCAAGTCATTTAGACTTGTCTTGGGAATTTTGTTGTTGTAGTAAACTTAAGTATTAGATACTTATGATCTTTTGTATGCCGACTTGTATGTCGAGCCTGTTTATATGTTAATGGTTCGCTACAGTTTCTTCCGCTAAAGCTCGTTTAAATATTATTGTGGTTGTTGTCTCCGGCATGTTGTGGCCGTTGAGGTTTTATAAGCATGTGTTAATATTGTAGGAGTAGTTGTTGAGTTCCGGCTGTAACGTCGCCGATGTCTTGTTTATTTTGAGTTGTTTTTCCGGCCAAGTGTAGCCGAGTTGTTGTTCGTATGCGATGTTGCGCCACATGAATTTTATAATCCTACTTGTGCATGCTTGTGTTATTGATTATTTGGACAGCACGACTCGGGATCCCGCATTGGGGTTCGGGTCGGGCCGTCACAAACCATCAAGCTTGAAACATGAATGTAAAGCCATAACGACGATACTGAATAATAAAAATTAAAACCTGCGGAAGCAAAAACAAAATGGGACCCAAGCTAACAAGCTCCAAAATAAAAAAATGACCAAAGAGATAGTAAATCTTCTGGCCTAAAAATTCGACGCACGTGACGCAACATTAGACACGCGCAACAAACCATCGGTAACCAAAGGCCGGCAAATCAACAAATTCCCAACCTGATAAACAACCACTCAACGGCTATAACATGCCGGAGGGACAAATCAACTATAAGAATATTATTTCAAATGCTAAACAACTACACCAAGATCTCACGGCTGAAGTTGTTGGAGATAAAAATACCAATAACACCATACTAGAATAAACGAGCCAAACTTGCTCGAAATGACAACGGAATTAACTTCGAAAGATAATAGTTCTGGCTATACTAGCTCTCCCAAATACATAACAATAATATACTATTATAATCTACCCAAGTAAAGTCTACATAACTTTACATTCGTGTCTCACAAATAAATAACAACAATAATAATAACTCCAAGCTTATTGCCCGGAAGACCACCTGCTAGAAATCTCTATCCGAAGTCGTCGCACGTACTAACGGGATCACTGCACACATTAGGAAAAACAACCACATGGAGTGGGTCATAATGACCCAGTAAGTTACTAAATGCAACGGTATGACATATTATGTCATGGCATAGCATAATGCACAAGCATATAAGAGACACTGTATCATACTAGTATACCAACAATAAACATGCACTTAATTACCAAAGCACATAATCCCACATAAACCACATAGCATAATATCTTTCATATAAATGCTCATAAATAAAAATGTGTAACAAGAAACGAATTGAACCAAGCATAACCAAATCCGGGTCCAACACCCAACCAAACTTACCATGGGATTCATCCTCAAACCGAAATCCGAGTTCAACACCCAACCAATCGTACCTTGGGTTTCATTCCCAAATAATCACAACTCATCAGTTTTCGTTTAATGAGTACTCGTTACATTCATCCAACCTAGGACGAGAAATGAGAGCTCGATGTTAGGCTAGATGGCATAACTCGAGATCACATCCAACTATTGGCCAAATAGTGAGGAGAAAGGGAACCAATGCAACGATTCATAGCGATTGTTTCCAAAGACTATGAATCGTCCCATTGCCGACACTACGACCAAACCCGCCAGCTGGACTTAAACCAAAAATGCTCAAGTAGGTATTTACTTGCATAAATCATGTGAGAACCCAAACCCATTACTTGCATTACTTGTTTTATACCTTAATAACTTGTGTATATTATGCCTTAACATGATTATATATCTCTTTTTGTCCATGTCTGGCTCGTATTATCATTATTGCGTTCCTTGTCGCTTGAATACCTTCTATGCTTAGCATACCTTGCCGTTATGCCTTGAGTGTTGCCTTAGCTTGATTTGCACTTAACCAAGACTCGTTAGGGTTCTATTGTCTTTCATAGATGACTTAGAACACTCGCCTTGATCCTAGTAAGCTTGATTGGAAGTGTAGAAACATTCTTGCTTTGTTTTGGCCTTAGCGATTTCCCTCGTCTCCCGTTTTGCTCGTATTTCGACGTGCGAATTGTTCCTTGAGTTCCCGGACTTGTATTCAAGTCATAACCATGATTAAACAAGCCTTTTCCATGCCCAAGTTATCCTAGTTTTATTAACGTTTGATCCGGGTTTGATTCGTCAACCAATCGTCGCTTGACTCGAGCCTTGTCCTACCTTGTTCCGGGTGTTGTGCGGGTATGTTTCGGACATGTTTTGAGTTATGTTAGACCCTAGAATGGTTGCCCATGAGCTTGGGACCATTTAGGACTTGTTTAGGTCAAATTTTTGATGCTCCGTGTTCAGGCGCATGGCTCGAGTGAGGCGCCCGCCCCAAGTACTGAGAGCAAATGAAAAAGGGAACCAGCCCAAGATCGAGGCGGCCGCATGGCCTAGCAGAGGCGCCCGCCTCACTTGCTGATCAGCTCTACGGGATTTTTCTTCTTCAAGCTTTTGTGATCCAATTAGCCACTTAAACCTCCTTCCTAATTGGCCCTAATCCAACCTATTAGACCCTAATCAAGTTAGATTAGGCTTAACCTCAAGTAACCTTCTCTTGACAAGTGGAAAATGGGAGCCTCTCCTTTTGACATGTGGATTTCCACCAAATCCATGCAACATATAAAAAGCCTCTCTCTTGTTGACTTAGCCATTAAGCTCATTTCCAGATTTCTTCTTCTCTCTCTTGCCATGTTTAGTGTGTGTAGAGAATAGGTGAGATTGGTGTGTGTCTCTCCCCTAGATTGATCTCCCGACCTCCGATTGCCAAACCGAGACTACCGGAGTGAAGCTACCGACGAGGAGATCGATTCCATCCGATTACTTTGTACTCCAACCTTCCTTTTCCTTGGTGAAAGTAAGCTATTAATTTCCCCTTAGGTTGTATGTTAGACTTGCCATGTTTCCCCCTTTTCTTTTGATTTCCATGCTCTACCATGTCCAAGCCATGATTGTGAATGAATTGGTCTTTTGAGATTTTTAACAATATGTTCATCTTGTTCAATTAGACCTATGCCTAGAATTAATTATGTTCTATGCTTCCTTAGGAACAACTAATGTTCTTGGATTAATAGATTTTGATAACTCTTGGGAATTATGATTTCTAGGGTTTCCTATGCCTTGTATTGATCATCCTATTGAATTGGGTCCTAGGCTTAGAATAAATTGTGTTCTATGTTCCCCTACGAATAAATAATGTCCTTGGACCCTTGCATTTTAATAACCTTGAAAGAATGATTCTAAGGTCCCTTGAATTCGAATTATCGATAACTCTTAACTACGGTTGTTAAATGGATTAATGACCTAGCCGATCATATACGAGAACTTAGAAAAGGGTTTGTGATGCATTTAGCGTCCTAACTCCATTGGATGAACTGTTAGAGACGACTCAACGGAGTCAAGATTAGCGAGCTATTGAACAATACCGGCTCACAGATTAATCCCTACGACGTTCGAAACGCGTTTCCCTAAGAATAATAATTCTAGACTTTGAACTTGAATTGATTGCCTTGCTTGATCTTGAATGTCATATTATAGAATGACTAATTGACATGTGAGTTCGCTCTTGTCGAACTCAACCCTACTTGTTTATTGATGAGAATAATCTACTTGTCTTGAACGAGATCGCTCTTGTCGACCTCGTTCTCTACTTGAGAATTTTGTTAAGTATACATTACTTGGCATTGCATGAGTCCAGCTGGCATCCCGTCTTTGTTCATACACGCCTCCACTGTGGCCACAGTGGGGAAGTAGCTTCCATGCTGTAATCATATAAGAGCATCACTGGTGACTATCCCGGGCATCTCCTCGGAAGATCGATGTACTTACACACATTCGATACCCGCACATTCCAGATAACGCTTGTATGCAGGAACTACGTAGCGGCCCGGCTCTCCATATATCCTTATCCTATGTGATTTATTTATGCACACTTATGTGAAACAATGTGCATCCCGGATATATGACTCTATGCTTATGTGACTATATCTTGCCTTGAATGTTGCATCTTGCCATGACATGCATGATTAATAGCTTACAAGTCTTTATGACTTACCCTTTCCCCTTTACTGCTTTAGATCCTAGCAAGACAGGTCCTGCTCGTTGACTAGCTGTGTTCGTGCCTTGTGCCCTTTTTGGTGACCGTTGATTCTTGAAGAGGTGGTTTTTGATGGCCTCTTACTCTTGTTTATAATTTTGTAAGGACGACGGGTTAAGCAAGTCAACTAGACTATGCTTGGGTATTTGTGTAGAACTTGATTGTAAATCTTATTAGCTGCTAGTAGTTTAATACTTGTAGTACTTGTAACCCTTTTTGTGTCGGCATTGTGTAAGCCGAGCTTTGGTTAACTTGTTATTATCCCTCCACGTATTAGTCTTCCGCTGAGCATGCTATTAGCTCTTATTTCATCCTTGTCCATAAACTGTTAGCTTGGGTTCCGGCATGTAGTGTCGCCGAAGACTTGGTTATATTGTTTAACTGTTTATCAGGTTTAAAAGTTTTAAAAATATCCGGCCGTTTGGTGCCGAGGCGTGCTACGTCTCTAATGTTGCGTCACGTCGTTTTTGTAAATTAAGTCCTTGCATGTTTAATTGCCTACTTGTTTCCCTCCTTATTTGGGCGGTCCGACCCTCAGTCCCATCTCGGGCCCGGGCCGGGTCGCCACAAATCAAATGAGACCAAGTTCATTAATATCGGGCTCATCAAATCATGTAGGACATAATGCTCTACCAAATCCCATGAACAATGCACATATTTGCATATAAACAACATGTTCAACTAACTTACAACTTTAGTTCAAGAAGCACATATTGAGGTGCTCATAAATCCTCAAGTCATCAACCAATCAAGAATAGCATATAAACTCAATAAATCGCAAAGTGAGGTCTACTATAATCCTCTACTCAAGATCAAACCCAAGACTATTAAATTAGTCTAAGAACATCCATATCTCAAGACTTAGTATTTAGTCTTCACTTAAAGCACACCAGACTCAATCATAGTCCTAATCGTCGTATATAATCGACATCTCCAATACAATACTCAAGAACATCATGGCTACTCCGTAGCCACTTCCACACAAGTGCTTTCATATGCACGCGACCAAAATTCTTAAAGAGAGAATTCTTTCATTAATAATTTCTTAAATATACTCGAGGCCATAAATTGTTCTATCGTCTCCGTGCTCTAACAAGCACGCTCAAGATATGTTTCCAATAAGTCTCTATAACATGAGTGTCTCATATGGACACAAATGAGATGCTCGGTTCGCACAAACATAATCAACCCAAAACCCAAACATCGTAGGGTTTTAACCCAAGGCTCATTATCATATTATTGGCCTTATAATGACTCTGTTGAGTCTTAATACTACATTTAATTCTTTATGTGTCTCATAAATCCACACCTTAACATTTCATTCGAATTCACAACAAAATTCCAATAATTCTAACAAGCACGCTCAAGATATGTTTCCAATAAGTCTCTATAACATGAGTGTCTCATATGGACACAAATGAGATTCTCGGTTCGCACAAACATAATCAACCTAAAACCCAAACATCATAGGGTTTTAACCCAAGGCTCATTATCATATTATTGGCCTTATAATGACTCCGTTGAGTCTTAATACTACATTTCATTCTTTATGTGTCTCATAAATCCACACCTTAACATTTCATTCGAATTCACAACAAAATTCCAAAACTCATTCGGGCTTGATTCCCAAGCCTAAAAATCCATAAAGCTCATCATAATCATAATTCCATTTAAAGTTTGGAGACTATGCATTTCACAACGTTAATCAAACAAAACCCAATCGTCGTAGGATTTCAACCCAAATTCATTTAACACATTATCGAACTTATAATGACTCCGTTGAGTCTAATGTACACTTTCCGAAAATTATGGCATAGAAGCATGGGCTACAATACCCTCTTATGTTCATAACTATCATCAATAACCATATTCCCAAGTTCATTAAACCCACATAATCCCAACAAAACACTTAACAAGGCAACATAGAGCAAATTCACATTTTTGTGCATAAACCCATTTAGGTCACCTCACCAATCATGCCCTCAAAACATGAATAAATCACATAGAGTGGATTAATATACTTGACTACACATGTATATCATACTAATCAAGGTTTCAAGTAAGTCCAACCAACCAAAATCAACACTTAGGCATATACTCATTCAAGTCACCTCACCAATCATGCTTACAATACTTGAATAAATCACATTGATAAGTTACATAAAAAACATATTTATTGTAATTATTTCCCATGTTTATGACATTTATTATTGCCAATTATTTGAATTTTAATGGAATTATTGCTCTTGTAGGAGTTTTGGGACAAATGACTTAAATGGACTTAAAGGCAAGACTTTATGTGTGATCAATTGAAGCTAAGGAAATCTGGAGTCAAGCGTGAGCACAACTTATAAAATTGCGGATCCATAATTGCAATCTCAAACTAAGGCGTGGGCACGCTATGAACCGTTGCGGGAATCTCAACCAAGTGACGCCCCATTTAATTCAAAAATAGTTTTTCTTAATGTTTTAATATAGATTTAAGTATAGAGGATGAACCTAGACCATTTTAGGGATAAGGGGGAGTATTTACTCAAAATTAGTGGGGTATTTACTCAAAGTTAGTGGGTTAGTGGGTTTTTATGAGGAGATCTTGGAGACTCCTATATAATTTTGGTCCCTTCCTTTCTAAAAAGAGAGGTGAATCTTCCTAATCTCATACTTTCTTCCCTTCTGAAATTTAAAGCAACTTTGCTTATGGAGTGCTAAAGGCTTTTTCCGGCCAAAGGAAAATTGAAGTATTGGTTCATTATGACTTGTGAGATCTAATTTTTTTTTTAAATTATTTTTAATGCCTTGAAAGGCTACAATTATATATATATGATGCCTTTGGTATGACTCGAACAATTGGTGCCTCTGGGGAGGCTTTGAACACCCGACCTCTCGATTGAGAGTAGTTAAGTCCCAGGGTGCCTCTGGTAGGGTTTGAATACTCAACCTCTCCGTTAAGATAAGTGAGTAGTTAAATGGGGCCTTTGGATAAGGCTTTAACAACAACGATGCCTCTGAAGAGGCTTGAACACCCGACCTCTCTACTGAGAGTTGTAAAGTCCAGGGTGTCTCTAGTGAGACTCGAACACCCAACCTCTCTGTTAGGAGAAGTGAGCAGTACCAGTTGAGCTAGAGCTCGTTGGTTGTGAGATCTAATTGATTTTATCTTTTTCTTCTATTTTCTCTACTATTTATATATTTCTTGCGCTTATAGCAATTGCTTATTATTGTTTTGGCTGATTGCGCAAAACGGGCCCTTTGTTCAATTGTCAAGATAACATATTGCCATTTAGAACGTTAAATCCGTAATTGTTTAATTGTTCTAATATTTGTGGTAAATAGTATAGTTGATTAGAACCATATTTTCGTTCTATACTATGGAAATATATAATCTAGCTTAAATGGACCTACATGTGCGTTTGTTGGCTAGAATTGGTAGCTTCTCTAGATTGTAATGTTGTTGATAAATTAAATTATATGATCGTATCTAGAATTGTTTATTGGCTAGAGAAATAATTAGAGAACGTTTCCTGATTATCGAAAAAGTAAGGAGAGGCAGGTTGTTAGGTCGTACCAATAACCATAACCAGTTTAGTAGAGAACGGAGGAATTAATCTTTGCATCTATGATCAAGTCCACGAACCAATACTGAGATTGTTCCTTTGGTTGGATATTTCATCATATTGAATCATTTTCACTTAATTGTTTGCTAGTAATTTTTAGTTTATTTTCTCACACAAAAATCTCAAACCCCCCTATTTTATTATTATTATTTTTTTTGGTTACAAAAGTCTATATCAAAATTAAGTCTAACCAATCTCAGTGGATACGACCTTGCTTACCACTACTACAAATCCATAATTTTGAGAAGCAAGAATTATTATTGTTGGTTTCGACAACCACCACACATAGCATGGATGACTACACTACTCTGCACATGAATATCATGCTAATCAAGGTCTCAAGTAAGTTCATCCAAGCAAAATCATCATTTAGACATCTAGGGTTCATGGCATCTCTAAAACAAAGAGAAAGAGGTGTAGTAACTTACCTTGAATCAGCCCCTTTAAGCAACCAAATCGAAATTCCAATCGGTGGGAAAGATTCCTCTCAACCTCCTCTTCAAATCTATGGCTTGGTTTGGGAGATGAAGCTCTCAAGCTTTGGAATCCATGGATGGACCTTCAAGAACCCTAGAAGACTCCTCTCTTAGCCCCCAAGAAGCTCTCCCACGTTTTTTTAGAGTGATAGGCTGAATATGGGAGTTAAATGAAGAGTTAGGGCTTCAAATATGTTAGAAAGTAAAGTGGGTTTATGTTTAAGTGATAGGTTTGTTTCCCCTTGATTAACCCCAATAATCCACCTCTAAAACTCAATTAGATGGTTAGGATATAACCTAAGGTAGTTAGGAAGGTTTAGGAGTGGGTTAGGTTGGGTTTGGGTAGGGTTAGGTTGGACAACTTGGAAAAATCATCAAAAAATCCCGTAACAGGGCACAGCTATGATGCGGTCGCATGGCTCCTCTTCCATGCGAGCGCTTTGACCAATTTCCTTCTCTTTCCAATTTTCTGCTTCCTTCGTTCGGTTGCGGTCCTTCCAGCACGCAACCGCAAGCCTTAAAGCTTCGAAATGCCCTATAATTCAACCCTTTAAGCCTTCATACTCTTAGCTAAACCAAACAAGTCTCAAACCATTTTTAAGGTAGGTCTAAACTCCCATAAACAACACCCGAAACAACTCGGAGCGAAACCGACGCAAGGCGTAACAACTTGCTAACGAAACGTCGAATGAAACCACAAACCGATGGGCAACAATCCATGATTATAAACACTTCTAAGGGCTATAGAACAGGCCTGAATGCCTCTCAGATGATGAACAACAGATAGGAGAAAAGAACTCCCGAAAGACGAGACGCTCACACGGCTCAATCTCAAACTACGCGATAAGGAGAATTGTTATCCTCGAAGCGTCAAAACCTCACAAGACTTAAATAATGCATCCAACTAGAAGTCTAATACATATAAACATGTTAATTAATCATCATGTAAAGATCTAGGACCAGATCGAGGTTAGGAACACAAACGCAAGTTTAACTCTCAATCGTGCCGCATTTCGACTATCGTCGAAGTTACTTTGTGACTTTAGCAAGTCAACAACTATAAGGCATCTCTTAATAGCATTTTGGCCTTAATGTGATCTCTCTTACACATCTAGACTCTCTCACAAACCCAACGAGCAATCAACCAAAGAAGAAATGCGAGCATTGCACGCAATTCAAGCTAACCGAGAATCGGGGTCTTACAAACTATGTATGAAATACAATGCTCTCAAATCTCAAATACTTATAATAGCTGAGATTATGCAAATAGTGTGAGCTATATCAAGATATATATATATATATATATATATATATATATATATATATATATATATATATATAATTCAAAACAAGGGTCAAATCAACTATGCTTTCAAACCATGTCAACTAACGCAAACAAATGTGGCAACTAGATTAATAGAACTTTATTAAGCTTGTAATGTAAGGCCAAGGTGAGGGGTAACAATAAAAGGGATAAAAATTTACAAAGTGAGAGAGTAAGAATATTCCCCCTTTTTCCCATATAAAGCACTCACATTCCTTCAACAACCCTCAAACTTGGACTTTTGGGTTGAAGTAAGTATCATCATCATCATAAATATTTTCTTCCCAATAATTCTTTTTTTTTTTGCTTTCTTTTTTTTTTATTTCATTCTATTTTTTTTCTTTTGAAGGGCATGTGCAATTTTTGAATTTTCGCACCCTTTTCATTATTCTTTTTTTTTCATATATATATATTATTTTTTTTAATTTTTTTTTCAGTACAAGAAATCATTGGGGCTATTTTTTTTATTACATCAACCACCATGTACACAACATTCCCAACCCAATCCTACTCTCTCAAATGGTGGGAAAAAGTGTATAAGCTTAAGGGTTAAGTTAATGTGGGTAATAGAAACGATGTCGAATGGGGGTCGATGTGTGCTTAGCACACGCCATTCTTTTTAATAAAGCTCAAATGGGACACTAGGGATTAATATATAATAGGGATAGTGAGATAAAAAGGCTCAAACATTTCAAAGATGACCTCAATCATATCCTAACTATCACAATACTCATGCTTCGTTTTCACAAAAATTCAACAAAGTTTCAAATCATTCCCTAACTCAAATTTTAAAAACGAGCTCCACAAGTATTTCACATAAGCATTCGCTAGAAAAGAGGTAGGGAAAATCATGACTTAAATGCACTCACGGTTCGAAAGTGTGCTTGAGATATATTAGAAAAAGAAGTCTAACAAATCTAACTTAGCATGCAATTAACTCTAAGTCGCTAATATAATGCAACAATCATGTAATGACGACTGTTTAAAATGTTCATGACCACCAAAAGATAGCAAGGTCCAAAGGAATGAAATGTGCACTATAAACTCAATAAAAATACCAAAATTCCTTAATAAATCATATAAAGTTCCATCAACTAGACAAAGCTAAGGCTCGCAGACAAGTATACATGCATCACTATTAGCCAACATGTTATCATTAGCGGAAGTAATCACACCAAAATTAAAGACTCGGAAAATTTTCAAAATTTTCAATTTTTTTTACTAAAATAAACTAGCTACTAAAAATAAATAAAACATAAAGAAAATTCCCACCCCCAAACTTAAATTTCACAGATAACAAGACTCTTCTCAAAAATTAATTATTTAAGCGTAAGACAATTCCCACCCCCAAACTTAAATTTCACATTGTCTCCAATGTGAATCAAATAGAAAATAAGGGGGTAAAGAAAAGTCAACAACATGGCTGTAGGTGCAAGCTACTATGAGCATTACGGGCATAGCAACAACAAAAACCCAACATTTTAGCACCCATATATATTCAGAATACCAGCGATTTTCATGTTTTTTTTTTTAAATATCCAACCATAAATTGATAGCATTACACTAGCAGAATGCTCAATTAAGCATGGGAACTCAGTAATAGCCCAAAAGATGTATATACTCCAAGCCCTTCCATATAACAGGCAACTGACTACCCAAAATTACAATTCACATGACAACTAAAGCTTCCAAATCTAGCAATATTAAGCTGCGCACAATTTTCCCAAAACAACTTGTGAGGTTATATCACCACCAAAGTTAAACCTGCACAATGTCAGCAAGATTATACTTTTCAACAATTTTTAGCAATAATCAACAGCCTCAACAACAAAGCAGAACAGCCTCAACAACAAATCATGTTGCACTAATTCCAAACAACAATTAATTTCTTAACAATCTTTTTCAAACAGAAATTCTTAATTTCTCAATCATTTGAACCGGCAAATGACAATAGCAAGAATCGCTTATGGTTTAAACAAATAATTCAGTAATTAATTAATTAATTAATTAGAAGAGATTGGAACAATCTTACTTGAAATCGTGAGAGGGGAGTCCAAACTTCAAGCCTTTAACTGTGATGGAAAAATGGAGGTGAAAAGGGCCGTGAGATGGAGGTTGTTGTTGACGCCTTGCGCAGAGACTTGATTGATCAGCCGAAGCTACTAGAAAGATGGAGGCTGTTTGAGCAGAGCAGGACATAGGCAGGACGGGGGTATTTGATGAAGGATGGGTGCCTTGGTGGATGAAGATGAAGGCCTCGCTGAGTATCGTTGCTTAGCCGGGACAGACATGGGTGAATAATTTGAAGGGGCACGAGCAGGCCATTGTGAAGATGGCCGGGTTATGGCAAGAAGATGAAAGGGGCGGGCTGTGGATGGAGAGTAAAGGTGGCCTGGAGAGAGGACAAGGAGCAGAAATGGAGGGACGTCGGGGCGGTGGCGGTTGAAGATGGCTTTCTTGGTGATGACGATAGAGGAGAGCTGGTAGAGAAGAGATTAAATGGGGGGGGTGATTCACCGGAGAAGAAGGGGGCGGAGATGGATGATGAATCCGATTATTTTGGAGACCTTCCATTACTGGGTCTTCGATTCTGGGGGAGAGCGGCTGGGTATGTTTGAACAGAGGAGCGGGGAGGATGGAGATGGATAGGTGAGATGGATTGGAGGTGGCTAGCTTTTATGAATGGGCGAAGACGGCGGCTGTGGTGGATTTGGCGAAGACGGCGGCTGAACTGGCCGGAGAAGAAGCGGTTGGAGAAGATGTAGGGTATGACTGGAAGTTAACTGGAGAGGGAGATGAAGAGGACTGACTCAGGTTTCTGGGGCTGGAATCGAACAGAGGATAGAGAAAGAGCACGCTGGCTTGTCATGGTGAGAGTGGAGATGGAGCAGAGGGGTAGCCGCCTTTCTTTTCCCTTTTTTTTTTGAATAATATAATCCCTTCCTTAGACTTGTCCCAGCATAGTTTGGGAAGTTTTCAAATAACGGAATGCGACCGCAAGATGCGATTGCATCCTTACGCTGGAGAGCTTGTGGCTGCAAGAGTAAGAGGCCTTGCGGCCACAAGGTAATTTCAATAAAGTTCGTGTACTTTAATATTTCTGGATTTCAGTTGTAATTTGGTCTATAAATTTCAGTTGACTTCGTAAATTGTGTTTTTTTAGCAGTCTTTAATATGTATAAACTAAAACAAAAATCTACAAAAACTAAAAATATAATTATTAAACATTAGGGCATAAAAATATAAAATCTTTTTGTGAGGGTGACACTATTAACACTCCCCTATAAACCCACAAACTCAAAGAGACTCAAACGAGTGACTCAAAAAGTAACAAAATAAATACAAAGAGATAAGGGTTATAAATTATTCTAAGTTATAGTCGTTAGCTTGACTTAAATCCTTCCTTTTCACTTAGAAGATATCACCAGATCACTTAGGAATGCACACAATTTTGGTCCATAAAATCCACCACTCATATAGTGTCTTAATTTTAGTTCATTGAAACGAAACACTTCTTCGGAAAAATTTTCTTTGCTCGATGGCCATTTAATTGATTTGGGGACGAGGAGTTTCACACCTAAATCTTCCAATGTAATCCTTTCTGGAATTTCCACTACGTTTTCATCAACACTACATTGCTCATGCATATATAAAATATGTTCTTGATTCTCTTCAAGAAAATATGAAGAATGCGTCCCTATCTCCACTTAAGTGTCTAGCGGAGAATCAATTTGAGAGTAAATTATAATGAAAGTCTCTGAAATTGTTTCGGGTTTTTGAGAACAATGAGGTGGTACGTCATTTTGTGGAAAATCTTGGGATTCTATAATCAACTCATCTTTTTCAATTGGCTCATCTATTACTTCCAATTCTTTTTCTTCAATAGCATGTGCTTTTTCTTTATCCCTTGGGGTTGTACCAGGTACTCCGAACAAATCAGCTACATGTTTTTTTTTATTTCCACTAGCCATGGCTCTGGATCATCTTCCCACTTAGAGATTTCCATGGGTATCTCATCATCTTTAGGAATCAACTCCTCCTGTCGTACTTCTAGTTCTTCTTTTTCAACAACGTTTATCTCTTCTTCATCCAAAGGTGTTAGATTATTTTCTTGATACTGATTTTTTATCTCATTTAACTTCTTTTCGATATTTGCGAATTGTGCAGACTCTCGTTCTAGTTTTTGCTCATTATAGTAAGACGAATAAGAATAAGGTTCATGAACAATTGAAGCTTTCTGGATTGCAAATTGGGTTTTGAGAGTTTTAATTTGTGCTTTCATTAATGCAATGTCTCTTGACATACTGAGATTACTGGGTGAAGAAAAAGAGGGTTGATTACAATGAGAAGGTGGCTCATTATAATAATTATGCGAGGAGAAAGAGGATTGATTACAATAAAAAGGAGTCTCATTATAATAGGACGAATAAGGAGGAGGTTCATTATAAAAGGACGGATTATAATACGGCGGCTTATTATAGTTATTATGATAGGACGGAAAAGATGGTTGATTGTAATAATCACGTTCATAGCTATTAGGAAAAGATGGTTGATTTATTCTAGCATTTTAGTAGACATATTCATTTGTCGCTCTCATAGGTGCGAATTTTTTCATACCCCAATGATAATTATTGTACGCCATCTTTTTTTAAGAATTTTTTTAATTTTTTTATAATTTTTTATGGAATTTTTTTTATAGTAAAAGAAAATAATAAAAAGAAAAACTAAATTAATTAAATCAAAATAACAAATCCCTGGCAACGGCGCCAAAAAAACTTGATCGTGTCTTAAATTTATACCTTACAAGTGCACAAGACTATTGTAGAATAGATTACAGAAAGCAAAAGTTGAACCACAGAGATTTGGATTTGATTAAAGTAAATTTAACTAATCTAACAAAATAAAAAAAAATTAATAACTAATGGGGTTTTTGGTTTTATTAAACTAAATTAATTAGAAAGCAATAAAATAAACTAATTTAACAAAGCATGTAAATATGAGATAAATCAAGATTTGTAAAACACCTAGGAATTATGATTCACTTGTATCTATTCTAATGCTCTTTTGTCTAATGTATCAATCAATTAATCTTGTATTCGCTCACGAAAGATTAGTTAAGGTCGGCAAATTATAATTCAGTCTCCATCTTAAATAATTCGTCAGAATTTATACCCTTAAGAACAATAATATATGAATTTCCTATCTGTCACTTAGGAACATATATATGAACCTGACCCTAACTTATCACTATCGTGCATCGATAAGGTCAATTTATCACAATGGTGAGCCAGTGTACGACATGTGCATTTGGTCGTGTAGCTATCTGCACCTCTAGTTCTTTACTACCTGCGATTCCATTCATTTGGTCAAAGCTAGACAGTAAAGAGATTGATAAACACTATGATCAACAAGATTTGATTGAATAAGAATATAATATAGAACAAAAGATTCAATACAAGTTACCTCAAATTCCTAGATTATGGAGTTAGTTCTCCATAATTGAAAGTACAAAACAATGGATTACTCACAGAATCCCATGATCACATAAGTGAAATTAAACAATTAACTCTGAAGCGTCTCAATAGTTCGATAGTGCTTGGTATATTTGGATAATCATACCACTAGCTAGGTAGCATTCGATAAATTCAATTGTTCGATAATCATATCCACTAATCAAGTGGTATTCGATAAAATCAGTAATTCGATAATCATATAATCGGCTTAGTGATCATGGTAGAATTTCAAATAATTCAATGTTACTACAAAACTATGCATCGCAAAAATCATACTTTTCATATCAAAAGTGTGGCGACCCGACCCGGATCCCAAGACGAGATCCCGAGGTCGTGCCGCTTTCAAAAGGCACATAACAAAAACAAATAGCAAATAGTGGGTAAGGCCATAACGGCGATACGCCAAAAACTTTAACACATGCGGGCGTAATATAATTAAACAGGGCGCCGAGCTAACAAGCTCAAACTAATACAACCTTAGAGATAATGAATCTCTTGGTCCAAAAATAAAATCATGTGACGCAACAATAGGCACATATAACAATTAATAGCAATTATATATCAAGTCATCGGCGATGTTACGGCCGGAACCCAACATTAAACTAAGTCTACAACTCTAGTCTAACATGCTTAACGGCTAAAAACATGCCGGATAATAAACATAATAATCAAACCAATATATGGTTAAAACAACTAAAGCATGAGCATCATAAATACATAAGGCACGACTAACATATGTCGGCTCTCAAATATTAAGTACTAATAAACATAAGTACTAATAACCAAACACAACAAGTCTTGCTACCCCACATAAAGTTTATATAACTTTATGTTCCCGTCGTCCTTGCCAAAAGAAAAAGGTACTAAAATACAAGGTAGCAACCTCGTCAAAGCTTCACCAACGTAACTCGACAATCACTTCAAACCACTCGCACGGCTCGGATCTAGGGAAAACAATCAAAACAAATAGGAGTAAGTCATAAAGACTTAGCAAGTTACTAACATAACTTCCTGTCATGGCATCATACTCAACAATAATAATTCATGCAATTGGCATAATATACATTTCATAAATAATCATGTCAAGGCATTCATACTTAACAATCTTGAATATCATGTTATCAACAAGTATAACATTTCATTAATTCAATCAACCATCATTTCATATCATATCATATTCACGTAGCACATTATTCACATATAAGCACTCGTGAGTCAATTCATACAAAAGGGAGGTGATATCGTTACCCTTTTTCCGCGCATGTCACTCCTGCAAAAACATGTGCCAAACTTATGTGTCCTCGATATCCCTTTCGTGGATATCGGCGTCCCGAGACATTTCCCTTTCGAGTTCCGATAGTTATCAAAGTCATGTTTCCATACTACAAGCGAGATCAACTACTTCCCTACCGTGGCCATCGATAGAGGGTGTGTGCAATCCGGCGTGGCGATCCATCAAAATCACAAATCTCACAATTCCTGAAGATGATGTATCGTCCCGCCCCAAAGACTCAACAAACCAACTCCAGCTGAACTCAAACTTTAAGCACGCGTAATACATTATCATATGCTCAAATAAGTAGGCATGTACTCTACAATCATCTAGTCATGCTTTTACTTCACAACTAGCACATAATCACATTAGAGATAAAATCAAGGCTCTAATCATCAAGTGTTCTTCATACACTTTAAAATGATTGGAGGCTTAACCTCCATTAATACTACCTCAAAATTCGTAGGACTTAGCCATATTACTCCTTAATGTCATACTAACCCAATGGTCAACTCCGTTGAGTCATAATCAATCTTTCAAAAATTAGGGTATAGAAGTCGTTGGCCTCAATACTCTCCTATGTCCATACTAACATGAATGAATAGGTTACTAAGGTCATTAAACCCATAAGACCCCAAATCAAACATTTAAGTAGGCAAAATAGAATCATGGTCAGAAGTTAGGGCTATATACTCATTCACAAGTCATCAAACATGCTTCCAACACTTAAACAAACAAGATAGAATGATTTATCATATATATCTACCCTTGAATATCATCATAAACATACTTTACAATCTGTTTACTAAGGTTATTAAACCCATAAAACTCCACTCAAACAATTAACTAGTCAACATAGAATAGAAGTCACAAACAAGGCATATATATTCATTCTTTCTATTTCATCAAATATGAGTCTAACCATTTCATCAAATATGCTCCCAACACTTAAACAAACAAGATAGAATAATTCATCATCTATATCTACACATGAATTTCATCATAAACATACTTTACAACATGTTCATCCAACCAAAATTTCATCATCTAGCATATAGTGAAACATGACATCTCTACAAGACTAACCATTTCATCAAACATGCTCCAAACACTTAAACAACAAGATAGGGTGATTTATCATACATTAACACACATAAATAACATCATAAACATGGTTTATAATCTGTTCATAATCTGATCATACAACCAAAAATGCAACATTTAGCATATACAAGAACATAACATCTCTACAAGCCTAATTATTTCATCAAACATGCTCCCAACGCTTAACAACATGGTAGGGTGATTTATCATACATTATCACACATAAATAACATCATAAACATGGTTTATAATCTGTTCATAATCTGATCATACAACCAAAAATGCAACATTTAGCATATACGAGAACATAGCATCTCTACAAGCCTAACCATTTCATCAAACATGCTCCCAATGCTTAAACAACAAAGTAGGGTGATTTATCATACATTATCACACTTAAATAACATCTTAAACGTGGTTTACAACCTGTTTATAACCTGTTTATAAACTGATCATACAATCAAAAATGTAACATCTAGCATATACGTGAACATAACATCTCTACAAGCCTAGCTATTTCACCAAACATGCTCCTAATGCTTAAGCAACAAGATGGAATGATTTATCATGCATTATCACACTTAAATAGCATTAAAATTATGATTTACAAACTGATCATAATCTGTTTACTCAACCCAAAATACATCATTTAGCACATACAAGATCATGGCATCTCTACAAGCCTAACTATCTCATCCAATATGCTCCCAATACTTAAACAACAAAGTAGAATGGTTTGTCATGCATTACCACACTTAAATGACATCAAAATCATGGTTTATAATAGGTCTATAATCTGTTCATACAACCGAAAATTCATCATATAGCACATACTAGACCATGGCATCTCTACAAAGTCCTATGTGCTCTCATTGACCTCATATAGCAAGATTGTTTTCCCTAGGGTCAATGAGGCTAAAATAAATAAGAAGAGATGCTGTAACTCACCTTAAATCATTCCTACAAGATGTACAAAACGTCCATGCAAAGGTGGGTATGTGATCTCCTTGACCTCCTCTCCTCTTCTATGGTTGGGTTTTGGCAATGGCTTCCTCAAGACTTGGCCACCATTGTTGATCACCCAAGAACCTTCAAGAACTCCTCTCTAACCTTAGAGAAATGATCAGCCATGTTTTTTGGAGAATATGGCTGAATAGTATGGCTTAGTGGAGGCATTTGGTCAATCTTTGGCTTAAGTGGGGTGGGAGGAAGTGTCCAATGCATGTTTGTGCATGTTGGATGTCTTTACTTGCCAAGTGTCTTGCATGCACTTAAATCTCCCAAAACTTGTCAAGAATGCAAGAGAGGATGGGTAGGACGAACTAGGGTGGGTTAGGTTGGGTTTGGGTAGGGTTAAGTTGGCCAAATAGAAAGACTAACACACAATGAGTGGTCAACTATAGTAAACCAGAATTTGGGTCATTTTACAAAATGGTCCTGTACCGAAATAAACTTTCTCAAATTAAACAAAAGGTATTTTTAGAAATCTCTATGAGTCTAGGTTCTAACACATCAAACGGATCCGAATTCTGAGTTTCGTACACAAAGTTATGGCCAAAATACTACAGACCTATCGTGGCCTTCGGAAATACGCGAATTTCCGAAAATCAAACTCGGCGTGTAAAGCGTTTACACGACCACTCAAAAATAATTCTAAGTTAATTCCCCAAGGTCCCCTAGTCATCTAGGATCAAAATAATACCAACCGAAAAAGTCGTACAAAGAAGAAGAACGACCAGAAGTAAAGTAGCAATCAAACCGTCGATTCGACAAACATTCAAACAAGATTTAAATCATGTTAAGGATATTATGAATGATATCTAATACTTACATATATGCATCCATCTAGAAGTCTAACACATCTAAAAATTTTATTTAATCATCATGTAAAGATCTAGGACCAAATCGAGGTCAGAAACACACAAACCCGAGTAAACTCTCAATCGCGTCACATTTCGATTATCGTCGAGTTACGACTAGTGACTTTAGCAAGTTAACAACTAAATGACATCTCTTAAAAGTATTTTGGTCTTAATGTGATCTCTCATACACATCTAGACTCTCTTAGAAATCAAATAAGCGATCAACAAGGGAAGAAGTGCGAGCATTGCACGCAATTCAAGCTAACCGGGAATCGGGGTCTTACAAAAAGAACATCTCATATGAAGCTCGATAATTATGTGAGAATTAACAAGGAATAAAAATCATGATTTCGAAAGAAGAGTAAGCGATGGAGTTCAAATTCAATTATCGACTCGAAGTCAGCGTATTGTCACGTCCCGCCAACCAAGTGTTTAAATCTCTCTCTAGTATATCCCGGAAGCTTCAAGATGTGTCAAATGACACTAGAAGAATCTAGAATGTTCTAGAGACCTCAAGAAATATCAAGAGGACGCTAGACAATTCTAGAAAGTCCCGGAGCCTTCATGATCCTTCAAGGGAACACTAGAAAGTCCTAGAAAGTTCTAGAACCTTCAAGTGATTAAAGGGAATGCTAGGTAATTCTAGAAGTTTCTACTACTTCCTAGAATTAGAACCTTGGAGAAGTATCTTGTAAATATATCCTAGATATTTCTTAGGATGATTCTAGATACTAAATCATAACCATTGATGTAACTAAATCCTAGCCATCCGTTGAGTAGGAGGATGCCTATATAAAGGGGGAGGCCTCATTTGGCCAAACCATCCAAAAGTAACTCTTGTAAAAGTTCTCATAAAGCAATACAAGTTCCCTTTCTCAAAGCTCTCTTTCATTGTCTAGTCCCATTTGAGATTTTCAGGCTTACTTAGAGCAAGACCAACGGGATTGTGAGCGCTAAGTGCCGCACGGAAGGTTGAAGAATTCAAGTCCGTGACAGTTGGTATCAGAGCAAAGGTTCCGTGGCAATGGTAAAGACCACTGACAAGAACATCACCACCTCAGGTGTCGTTCAAGAGGAAGCAAGTGGGCATGTGAATGCCCAAGCACGAGGAGCAAGGCACCGAAGCCAGTCCAGAGACTCACTGTCAGAGTTGGACAAGAGGGTTGTCGGAGTGGAGACTTCGATTATGGACTTTGGGCAGCAGTTTGAGGATATCCACCAACGCCTTGACGGGTTGGAGTCGGAGGGCAGCGGAGATCCATCTTGGCGTTGGCGCGCCTCAACATCTTAGGTGGAGACCTAAGAAATGAGCTTCATGCCCTTCGTAAGGAGCTGATGGGTGAGATTGCATCCTTGCGTACTCAAGTTGGGGAGGAACTTGATTCTTTTCGCCAACAAGTGGAGGAAGTGCGAGCGGACTGGGCGTTATGCAAGAGGGCCGTAGCCAGTGGGGTAGGCGCCGTTAAGGCAACCCCAAAAATTGAAGTCCCGACGCCATCAAAGTTTGTTGGCAACAGGAATGCAAGGGAGGTCGAGAACTTCCTGTGGGGACTTGAACAATATTTCCAAGTGACTGGCATTGTGGATGATGCTGCCAAGATCCAAACTGCTAGTCTATACTTGAAGGATACTGCGGCTTTGTGGTGGCGACGACGATCTAGCGACATCGCTAAAGGTACGTGCACTATTGATACTTGGACTGATTTTATTCGAGAAATCAAAAAGCAGTTCTATCCTGAAAATGCCGAGGATGAGGCAAGAAGCCGACTCCGAAGGCTCAAGCACACAGGTCCGATCAAAGACTATGTCAAAGAGTTTACGACTCTTACTCTAGAGATACCGGACCTGTCTGACAAAGAGTCTCTCTTCTACTTCATGGATGGCTTACAACCTTGGGCAAAGACGGAACTCAAGCGGCGCGGGGTGCAAGATCTCGCTACCGCCATTGCCGACGCAGAGTCATTCGTCGATTATAGCAAGAAAGAGCCATCAAAGTCAAAGGACAAGAGCCACCAGGGAAAAAGTGGGGGAGACAAGTCGGCCCAAGAAAAATCTTATGCCACCCATGGCGGATTCGAGGGAAAGAGAAGCAAAGTGATAAGGGCAAGGAAGTGTCTAAACCCCCAAACACTTGCTTCATATGTGATGGACCTCATTGGGCACGTGATTGTCCCAAGAAAAAGGGCTTCCATGCAATGATGGCTCAATATGAGGATCAGGAAGCTCACGAGGAGGAGGCTCAAATGGGGTCACTGCAAATATTGAACGCCATCAAGGCTAAGATAGAGGCACCAAAGGCGGCAGCCAAAGGCCTCATGTACATCAAAGCCAAAGTAAACGGTGTCCCTACTCAAGCTTTACTCGACACAGGTGCTACGCATAACTTTGTCTCAGAAGAAGAAGCCAAAAGGCTTGGCCTTCATGCTTCAAAAGAGAAGGGCACCATCAAAACGGTGAACTCGGATGCAAGACCAATCTATGGAAAAGCTCGGGGCGTGGAAGCTAAGATCGGCGATTGGGTTGGCTCGATAGATTTGTCGGTCGTGCCAATGGATGACTTCAAACTTGTGCTTGGAATGGAGTTCCTTGACAAGGTAAAAGCCTTCCCTATGCCTTTTGCTAATTCATTGTGCATCCTAGATGGAGGAAATACATGCATGGTGCCCACCGAGCGTAGTGCCAAAGTGGAAACCAAGTTACTATCAGCGATGCAATTCAAGAAAGGCTTTAATAGAAAGGAGCCTTGCTACTTGGCAATATTGCGTAAATCGCCGGATGGGGACGTGCTTGACCCCATTATCTCAGAGGCTCCAAAGGAGATTCAAGCCGTCCTTGCGGACTACAAGGACGTGATGCCTAAAGAATTGCCAAAAAAGCTACCACCTAGGAGAGAGGTGGATCACAAGATTGAACTTGAGCCGGGCGCCAAGCCACCCGCAATGGCTCCTTATCGGATGGCACCACCAGAATTGGAAGAATTGAAGAAGCAATTAAAGGAGCTGATCGACTCTGGCTATCTTCGTGCATCAAAGTCCCCATATGGTGCCCCCGTATTGTTCCAAAAGAAGAAGGATGGGTCCTTGCGGATGTGTATTGATTACAGGGCCCTGAATAAGATCACTAAGAAGAACAAGTACCCGATTCCTCTCATTGCGGATCTTTTCGATCAACTTGGCAAGGCCAAGTACTTCACTAAGCTGGACTTGAGGTCGGGGTACTATCAAGTGCGAATTCTTTGAAGCGGCGAGGAGAAGACAACGTGCGTGGTTCTTAGTGCGGTTCTTATGAATTTCTAGTCATGCCCTTTGGCCTCACTAATGCCCCTGCCACTTTCTGCACCTTGATGAATAAGTTGTTCCATCAATTCCTTGATAAGTTCGTCGTAGTCTACTTGGATGACATTGTCATCTATAGCAATACTTTGGACGAACATGTTGGGCATTTGCAACTAGTCTTCCAAGTTCTACGGGAGAACGAACTCTACATAAAGCTGGAGAAATGTTCATTTGCCCAAGAGGAAGTCATGTTCCTAGGGCATAAGATCAAAGGTGGAAAACTTATGATGGACGAGACAAAAATCAAGGCAATCCAGGAATGGGAGCCACCGACTAAGGTGCCGCAGTTACGATCATTTCTTGGATTGGTGAATTACTATCGTCGCTTCATCAAGGGCTACTCGGCAAAAGCAGCCCCTTTGACAGATTTGCTCAAGAAGAACAAGGCATGGAGTTGGGATGAGAAATGTCAAACAGCTTTTGAAGAATTAAAGAAGGCCGTAACAGAGGAGCCAGTCCTATGCTTACCCGACATTTCCAAGCCTTTCGAGTTACACACGGATGCTTCAGACTTTGCTATTGGCGGCGTGCTCATGCAAGATGAGCATCCTATTGCATACGAGAGCCGAAAACTTAATGACACAGAGAAGCGGTACACGGTGCAAGAGAAAGAGATGACGGCGGTTATTCATTGCTTGCACACTTGGAGACATTACTTGCTCGGTTCTCAGTTTGTCATCAAAACAGACAACATTGCCACGAGCTACTTTCAAACTCAAAAAAAGCTCAGCCCTAAGCAAGCTCGCTGGCAAGACTTCCTTGCGGAGTTCAACTTCTTCTTTGAGTATAAACCGGGTAAGACAAATGTTGTGGCTGACGCACTAAGTCGGAAGGCGGAACTTGCTACTATCAGTCAACCACAATTTTCTCTGCTGGACAGGATCAAGGAGGGGCTAGACCACGATCCCTTAGCCAAGAATCTCACGAGCATGGCACGCGAAGGAAAGACCCGACGATTTTGGCTAAAGGGTGACCTGCTATTCACCAAAGGCGATCGACTCTATGTGCCAAAATGGGGCGACCTGCGCAAGGAGATAATCAGGGAATGCCATGATTCCAAATGGGCTGGACACCCGGGTATTAAAAGGACGCAAGCATTGGCGGAGGCATCTTATTACTGGCCACACATGTTTGACGATGTAGAGACATACGTACAGACATGTTTGGTGTGCCAACAGGATAAAATAGAGCAGCGTCAACCTGGCGGTCTATTGGAGCCACTACCAATTCCTGAAGGACCATGGGAAAGCGTTTCCATGGATTTTATCACATGTTTGCCTAAGTCAGACGGGTTTGGGAGCATAATCGTGGTGGTCGACAGGTTCTCAAAATATGGCACGTTCATTCCCGCCCCTGCAGATTGTACGGCCGATGAAACGGCCAAGTTATTTTTCAGGAATGTTGTGAAGTACTGGGGAGTCCCACAAGTAATTGTGAGTGAGAGATCCCGTTTCATTTTGGACGGAGCTCTTCAAGGTTTTGGACAAATGGGGGCGACGAAATTGAACTTCTCTACAAGTTTCCACCCCCAAACTGATGGTCAGACAGAGCGGGTCAATGCTTTGTTAGAGCTCTACTTACGACACTACGTAAGTGCCAACCAACATGATTGGGCGAGGCTCATAGATGTGGCCCAATTTTCTTACAACATGCAGCGAAGTGAGGCTACGGGACGGAGCCCTTTCGAGATTGTCACTGGGCGACAACCTTTAACGCCCAATGCTTTAGCAGCGTCTTATGATGGAAAGAGCCCAGCGGCCTACAAAGCAGCGAAAGCATGGCATGACCAAACCGACTTGGCACGAGCATCCCTCGACAAGGCGGCTAAGAAGATGAAAAAGTGGGCCGACAAAAAGCGCAGGATGGTGGAATTCAAGGAAGGAGACCAAGTCATGGTAAAGCTCTTGCCTCAACAATTCAAAACCTTAAGGAAAGTCCATAAGGGTTTGATACGGCGATACGAGGGTCCCTTCCCTATCATAGCACGTGTGGGCAAAGTTTCGTATCGACTACAACTGCCGCCCAAGTTGAAGATCCATCCAGTCGTCCATGTAAGTTTCCTCAAACCCTATCATCAAGACATGGAAGACCCTAATCGAGGAGTGTCTAAGCGGGCACCAACGGCCGTTGTCACTTCGTTCGACAAAGAGGTCGAAGAAATCCTATCGGACCGAACAATTAGGAGACGCGGTGTGCCCCATTACAAGGAGTACTTAGTGAAATGGAAGAATCTGCCGGATAGTGAAGCAAGCTGGGAGTCGGAAGACTTACTATGGCAATTTGCTGATCATATCCAAAAATACAAGGAAGAAGGCGCGACGAGGGCGTCGCGAGCTTAAGTGGGGGAGAATGTCACGTCCCGCCAACCAAGTGTTTAAATCTCTCTCTAGTATATCCCGGAAGCTTCAAGATGTGTCAAATGACACTAGAAGAATCTAGAATGTTCTAGAGACCTCAAGAAATATCAAGAGGACGCTAGACAATTCTAGAAAGTTCCGGAGCCTTCATGATCCTTCAAGGGAACACTAGAAAGTCCTAGAAAGTTCTAGAACCTTCAAGTGATTAAAGGGAATGCTAGGTAATTCTAGAAGTTTCTACTACTTCCTAGAATTAGAACCTTGGAGAAGTATCTTGTAAATATATCCTAGATATTTCTTAGGATGATTCTAGATACTAAATCATAACCATTGATGTAACTAAATCCTAGCCATCCATTGAGTAGGAGGATGCCTATATAAAGGGGGAGGCCTCATTTGGCCAAACCATCCAAAAGTAACTCTTGTAAAAGTTCTCATAAAGCAATACAAGTTCCCTTTCTCAAAGCTCTCTTTCATTGTCTAGTCCCATTTGAGATTTTCAGGCTTACTTAGAGCAAGACCAACGGGATTGTGAGCGCTAAGTGCCGCACGGAAGGTTGAAGAATTCAAGTCCGTGACATTAGGATATAGAATGGATGAATGTTGCGGGGATGGAGGCTGAACCAATAGTTCAACAGACTATATCTATCTTTAGTGAACGAACCCAAGAAATTGAATGATAATTTTTATGAATTGAACATAAAGGAGATACGAGTGAAACCCAGAATCCTAGATTGCCACCTACCATAAGATCTTCATATCTGTAATTACTGCTAATTAGTTAAACATCTAAATATAAATAGTAGTTAGAATAAAATAATTATAAAAACCCCTTTAGATTAATAATTTGCTATCAATAAATTGCCTTGTTAAGCTCGCGTGATCACTTGTCTCTTTGTTCGACCTTGCTTCCAATACTATTCTATAATAGTCTTGTCCACTTGCAAGGAAAAATATTAATTAAAACATCGATCACTGTAAAAGTAAGCAAGAGCGTGGGAAGTGAGAACCCTTGGTTACGGATTATTCCAGGACTAATGAACAGTGCACCAGTCGGCTATTCCTCGATTCCCATTTATAGGTTGGTTTCTTTGCAAATAAAGTTTGTGAAACGGTTAGAAGGGAAGTAGGGTATCAGACGCCCTAGTTTACGACAGATTGATTTTCAGATCGTAACAGAACTCATCATGTACCCAAATGGCATCATTGAACCCTAAATTAAGGTTCTAGCGAAATAAAGAATGGATTGAAATTGCAAAAGAAGAATAACAAGATAAGGATTGATGAATACCTGTCAACGATGAAGGTTTTCATGGAGGAAAATATGGGGAATCCTATTTCCGCGGCTGAATGCAGAGATGAGTGGTTCCGGCTTCGATTTTGCACCAAGTTGGGAAAAGTTCAAAATGAGGGTGAACCTGTGCATTTATACCAAGAGAAGCCGTCGTTTGAAAGCTGTCCCGAGAATTCTGTCATCATTAGGGCACGTAAGCCGAGGCATTGCATTTAATGATTCCTTGGGGAATGAGCCCGCGTGAGGGAATAAGGCGGCTAATGGCGGCCCGTCCTTTCAAGGTTAAATGCTTTGGGCTGGCATCCACTTATAACATTTGGCTGAAGACAATCCTTGATGAATTCATGACATGATTCATCTTATAAACGATCAGACTTGAGAAATTTAGGATATTTCTCCTCGTTCCGAGCATAGATACTTGGCAGACAAGGAGCAGGGGGCTACTGAACTGCATGACCCAAAAGGCCCAAGTCTAAGTCACGTGCCCGACACATTTCCTGCAATCACGAGCAGAGCACGTGTATTCCAAAACCGATTCGACATGGCAACAAGCCGACATTGATCATTATAATGTGTGTTTAGGATTTGGGGGCTAAACACCAAGTCAGCAGGTGCATAACGAGCTGGGGATTCAATACCTAGTGGGCAAGTTTCCGAATGGTGAGGGGCTCACCACCTAGCTGCTCGCTCAATGAGCGTTCGGCGGCACTTACCATGTTCAGTTATACAAGTAACGGTCATCTCGAACGTGGGCAGTTATCTCCAAGAAAATCGCTTCCACATTCATGACCAAACCGTTAGGTTGGACGTGGCAGTTAATGTGCCCACCTTGCATGCATTGACATTTAATGGGGAGTTATTCAACTTTCCCAGAAGGCTATAAAAACCCCTCAAAACAAAGGAGGGAGGTACGTGATCCTTATACTAAGGCTAAGCTCTATCAATTTACTTACTCAATCGAGTGTTAAGCTAATTCTCACGCCGAAGGGCTTTTGGCGGGAGAGCCCCTGCCTAGTTTATGGTTATTGTTTACATTTCAGGATTGGACCTTGAAGATTAAGGAGAGAATTGAATGCCAGATATCCAAGTTATCAAGCCCAGTGTGTCCCTGAATTACTTTGGACGCATCACTAAGTAAGGTGAACCATTTGAGCATCACTGATGTTAATGTAGATCCGATAGAAATTAGATATCATTTAAGATTTATACTATTTTTTTTAAAAAAATATCTCTAATGAGAGTATCACCAATGTAATAATTGATTTAATCATATGCCACCGTGAGTAATTAACACACTAAGGGCTTGTTTGGTAGCCGAACAAGGATAATCAGTATTATTAATCTCAGTACTATTAGTGCCCTCGCTATTAATCATCACTTGTATATCAGGGGTAGTTTTGAGATTACAAATGTTAATCCCAATTTTTTTTTAGTGAGGGTGCTAATAATACCACCCTCCCCCTTGGTATTAATAGTGAGGGGATAATGACTTTATCCAGATAACTCGTGCTATTAGTCCCGACCACCTATTGCGTACCAAACATTAGACAACTCGGCTTATTAATCCTATCTGGTCTTAATCCTGACTACCAAACAACACCTAAATCATATGTGACAATTATTCTCTCTTTATGTACATTCAATTAAAACGTACATTTCCTGTACAAATGTGGATTTGATCTTATATAGCATGCACTCCACCACTAAAATGAATTTCTCCAAATAATAAAAATAAAAGAAAATGGAACAACTAGTAGAATTTTTTTTAATGGTGATTGTGATATGTATTAACACCCTCAAGTAGAATTTGAAAAATTGACATTGTTATCCACAGTGTGAAAAAAATTGGTTGATACGTCATATCCACATCTTTCATCTACAATTACATTGAAGATGTTTTTCTTTCAAAAATGATATAAATTCTAGGTGTTATTTAATTTCTTTTAGATTCAAATTAGAATTGGTGATGCTTTTAACCGAAAAACGTAACGATCTACAATTAAACAAAACAATCTAAAGGCTATGACATTCCTTCATATCTAAATTTCGTTGGTTGTTGTTTACTAATGGATCCAACTTGTTTAATTTATTATGAGTTTTAACCTATTCACTAAAAGAAAATATTTTTGTTGGACTCGATTACAAGTTTACAACCAAATGCCAAATCCTTCGAAGTTGAACAATTGAAGTAGTACAGATTTTTGGATATTGCCAAACGCGCACGGACATACCTTGGGATGGGAGCGCAAGCACAGTATTATAGTCGCGAGCACGAAAAGAAAACAATAACTACTTGATTTAGACATCCACACATAAGGGAGTTGGATGCGAGCGTGCAAGTAGTTGACCTCAAGCGCAAAGCATATGGCAACATATGGAATAGGGTTTTTGCGCCGTCGCGTCATGGGCATGGGCGCTAGCTTGCTCGATGGATTTCATGATGTTTTTTTGGTTTTCTTTCTTTGATGTATTTAAGGCTAGGTCTTGGTTTTTATTTTTTTGGTTTTATTTCTTTGATGTATTTAAGGCTAGGTCTTGTATCATATATATATAAATAATTTTACACTCGTGCGTTAAACATATAGACAAAAATATTTTTTAATTAAATAATATTCAAGCAAAACGAATAAATAAATATCATTATTGAAAGTTTATTATAACATTTTACGTTGATTTGAGTCAGTTTTTTATTATTATTCCTCACTCTTACATTTGCATTATAGAAAAATACACATCATACTTACATTAAATGTACGATTCATATATTATCTTTTAACTTATTATATAAACATAAATATTACTCCATCCGTTCCTAAATTATCGTCTTTTTTTTATTTTTCGTCCGTCCCAAAATAATTGTCCACTTTGAAACTTACCTTTTTAGAACATCACTTTTACCACTTTACCCTTATTTTTTCACTCTACTTTAATTATGAGCCACATATACACGAACATTAAAAAAAACTACACATTAATTAAACCAATATAAATAATCGAGTTAATTGTTTTTTCTTAAACTGTGTGCCGGGTTAATTAGGACGATTATTTAGGGATGGAGGGAGTAATTAAGAAAGTAAATTACATTTTATGTAAAGTACTAATCATAAGTTGCAATGTATTAAATATCATTATTTTTTATGATATTTTTATTATATATTTTTAAGTTATGAAAAATCAAACATTTGAGCAAAATATGAGGTATTATTTATTTATTAAAAAAATAATATCATAAATTAGAAAAGAAGATAAAACATGAATAACTTTTAATCTATTTAATAATAAAAATTAAAAGATGAAACAAATATAACAAAAATTTACATTGAGTAAGCGAGAGAGATCTATTTAAAAGATTTTTCTTGTTCAAAATGATAGTAGGATTTGAATATTCTCTATAATTTGTTGAATCAACAATGGGTGAGATACTTGAACTTATGAAACGTGAGTATGTATAGAAATTACTCTTCCTTGTATTGTGTACTTGTGTAGTAGCTGAAAAAAATATGTAATATTTTATAAATATATAAATGAAATCTTTACTAAAATTTACTTTAAAATAATGTAATATATCATACCATTTGTGATATCAAATAAAGGAATAACTAAAGTATGATGCAAAATCATTTTGATTAGAACCTCCAATATTATACTATTGGGAAGCAACATTTTCCGCAATACAATTTATATAATGACGTGACTTTATATCGATGATCATAAAAAGTAAAAGTACAGCTTGAATTTCGTGCTGAGAATTCATCATATCAAT
>CM028383.1:89699218-89748178 GCA_013146195.2 Codonopsis lanceolata
CATATCATAAGGGATGTTAAACCCACTCAAACCATGTCCAAAACATGTGAACAACACGAAATAAGTAAGAACAAGGGGCAAAACTACGCGGTTTTATCGGATGATTAAACTGACAAGCTTAAGCAAAGATACTAAATGCATGAATGCGCGTTATTAAACATGTTAAGGACTAGTAAGCGAGATATAAGATTCAAGTTAACATCTCATGAGTCTCAAAGACATGAAATAAGGCAAAGGAAGGCAAGCAGAGAGACAGAAGAGTTAAAAGGTCAAAACAACGATGCTTACAAACTCTCACCCAATCACACTATGATCAAGACCAATGTCATAAAACATACAAGAAGGGTTATGATGGAATAGAGTACTCCTATAAGGTTCAACAATGATACAAGAATATAGAAACTCCAAAGACACGATACACCTGAGGTTCGGTTTCACGCAACACGATAGAAGCGAATGTGATGTGTTAAGCATCAAAGCAAGATTAGATTTAGGGAATCTATTCCTTAGTAAGTTTAATACTCACTATTTACTCAAGATACTAAAAAGAAATGACCTAGGCTATAGCGAGATCACGGAAAGTACTACGCAAGAACAAACCAAGTCGACTTCAGGTATCGTCGAGATTACGACTTGTAACTTAAACAACTTAAAGTCTTGAGGAACATAAATAACTAACGTATAGGTCCCTAAATGGCCTACAAACTTGTCTCAAGATTATCGTACCAAGTCAGACACGAGGTATAACGGTTGTTTGGTGTACATAACAAGTAAATCAAGCACTTGACGGTTTGGGGTCCTAGAGGGATGGCTATGCATCATATTCTTGTGAATCTCTTAAATTTTTGCTAGAATGAAATGTGTGCTATAAACTTAATAAAAATATTCAAATTAGTCCACAATCATGACTGGGAAAAATGCACAGAGATTTGGAGAATATTAAGAATTTTGCATGATTGAGTAAATTCCAGAATGATCTACGGATAAGCTATGTGGTTCATTGCACTAAATCATCATTGACTGAAGTGACCGCACTAGGACTTAAGGATGAAAATTTTGAATTAATGATTTTTTTTATAAAAATTTTGAGATAGTTGATGACACAATTGATGATGGGTCCCCATAATGGGTACTCGAAAGAACCAAATATTAGTGTATTCTGGTCAAGGCAACATCTCCGAAAATGAGAAAAAATAAAAAGCAAGAACTTAGAGTGAGGAGAAGAGATGATAGAGGGGAAAAAATTGTCCCTCACCCTAAAAAATATAGCCCAACTCCACCCCTTTTTAGGTTGGGTCCTGCAAAGACCCTGGACTTAGAATTCCCCCCCCCCCAACTTAAATTTTATTTTGTCGTCAAAATTGAGGATTATCCTATAACAGGGTTGATGGAGGAGAAATATCTAAATGACATATCTGGTCCGCCTAACGAAAGAGGAACTAACTTGGGCTTCGACTCATGGTGAGTCGACACGAAATAACGAAGGAGGAAGGAACTCATAGATCGTACCGGGTGGGAGTCTGTAGAGTTCGGACACATTCCTCCCCACCCTGTTAACCCAACCATAAAAATCAGAAATTGTATGCCGATAAGCGTTGTCGCAAACTTGGGTTTCAAGTGGGAGATCACGTGTTTCTCAAAGTTTCACCGAAAAGGGGAGTTATAAGATTTGGCACTAAAGGGAAGCTCAGTCTGAGATTTATAGGACCTTTTGAAATATTGGATCAGGTGGGGGAGGTCGCTTATAAGTTTGCCTTACCACCTACACTTTCTGGGGTCCATAATGTATTCCATGTGTCGATGTTGAGGAAGTATGTCACAAATCCAAGCCACGTGATTACTTATGAACCCTTACAATTGCGGGAAGATTTATGCTACTATGACTAACCCGTTCATCTAGTGGACCATAAAGATCAAGTATTTAGAAGACATACCATCCCGTACGTGATAATGCAGTAGTCTAATCACACCGAGTGAGAGGTTACTTGGGAACTAGAGGAAGATAAACGAGAAAGACATCCAAACCTCTTCGTCTGATTAGGTAATTTAAGTTTAGGGACTAAACTTATTTTAAGGGGGGTAAAAGTGTAATACCCCGATATTTATAGCCAAAAATATTAGTTCTTAATAATTAATGTTAGGTTGTTTTGGACCTAATTTAGTAATATTATAATTGTATGAATTATTTAATTACTTTGGAACACATCTAAGTAACCAATTAAATTAGATTGGGCTTGGCCCACTTTTGACTCATATCAAATACTCCCTCCGTCTCTAAACTATCGTCCTCAATTCCTTTTTTGTCCGTCTGAAAATAATTATCCAGTTTGGACCACATACACATGAGCTTTAAAGGAAACTATACATTAAACCAATATAAATAATCAAGTTAATTATTTTTTCTTAATCCGTACGTCGGGTCAACTAGGATGATAATTTAGGGACGGAGGGTAACTGATTTCCATTATGAGTGTAGCTTAAATAATTTATTTCTGGTCCGTCCGCTCCAACTCTAAATGCTATTAGGGTTAGAAAACCTAATTGGGGGTTATATAAATCAAGTTTTGAGAAAAGAAGACGGGAACAATTGGAAAAGAATGCGCAGTAGTAGACAGAAAGTGAAGAGTCAGCAGCAGTAGCAAAGAGAGAGAGAGAGAGAGAGAGAGAGAGAACAAACATTGAAAGAAACGACACAGTTTATTTAAGTCTCTCTTGCTTGTGTACCGAGAGAGATGTCGACGTTTTTGTGAGTCATGATATAATATAGGAACATTATATATTGGAAGAGGTCTGTACCAATTAGACTTACGTACATATTTATATATTATATTCTTTTATTGATCAATCAAGTCACCGGTGTGTATTTAATGTGTGTATGTGTGTGTCAGAGAAGTGTGTGCTGTTTGTGGCGTGTATTTCGTGTGTATGTGTAATTATCTATTAGAAGAAATATATATATACATATATATATATATATATATATATTATTAAGGCGTCATTGAGTGTTTTGATTGTGAAACAGTTTGTGGGGTTCTTATATCTTTACATCTAATACAGTTTATAGTATAATATTTATAACGTGGAGGTAAACTATTATGATGATAGATCTATACATGCATATTTATATATGTTATATATATATATATATATATATATATATATATATATATATATATATATATATATATGACGGAGGGAGTATATCTATATACAAGTACTTGCATGAATAACAACATGTGTGATGGTTTTTATACAATTAATATATTATTTTATGATAGATATGGTTATAGGAGTAATCATTACCCTACATAGTATATATTAGAGTACTATATGTATCAGTATGTGTGGATTGGAAATTTCAATTCACTTGAATGCAATGGTGACAGTTGAATAGGCTTGGAAATCAGGAGAGAATATAATAATAATAAGGATAGTAATAATAATAATAATAAAATTATTATAGGTATGCCTACATAGATTTATTAATTGGTATTTTTTATATGTTAAAATTAGTTTCAGACGAACGAACTTGAGACGATTGTACGCGTTTGGGGATTATCGTTGCTAAGTATTTCGAGGTAAGGTATTATATATCTTTTAGGTCTCCAATATTTTATGTATCCTTCGTTAGGTTTCCATTAAATTCTTTGATATTGATATTCTTTTGAAACGTACGCCGACTTCGAGTCGATAATTGAATTTGAACTCCGTCGCTTACTCTTCTTTCGAAATCATGATTTTTATTCCTTGTTAATTCTCGCATAATTATCGAGCTTCATATGAGATGTTCTTTTGATATGAAAAGTATAATTTTGCGATGCATAGTTTTGTAGTAACATTGAATTATTTGAAATTCTACCATGATCACTAAGCCGGTTATATGATTATCGAATTACTGATTTTATCGAATACCACTTGATTAGTGGATATGATTATCGAACAATTGAATTTATTGAATGCTACCTAGCTAGTGGTATGGTTATCCAAATATACCAAGCACTATCGAACTATCGAACTATTGAGACGCTTCATAGTTAATTGTTTAATTTCACTTATGTGATCATGGGATTCTGTGAGTAATCCATTGTCCTCAACTAGTATGGGACGGTTGATGGCAATTGGTTATTCGAGTCATCGGTTGAATACTTATCTTTCGTTTGGATTATCGATTATTTAATTTGATAATTAATAACTCCTTCCGTTTATCGATTCTAAACAATGGATTTTGAATTACTTAAATTATTCATCTTTGATTTGTTTCTGGTCAACTCCTCCTTAGTAATCGGAGGGGTTGTATATAATCTTACTAAGCATTGTTCGCTCATCCCTTCGTACTCTTCTTTCTCAGGTAATGAGTAAGATTTATTTGAAATTTTGGCTCGAGTAGACCAAGATGGCGGTTTCAAGATTTCTAGACTGGATATTTATTTAGTTATATGATCGTACTTTGATTAAGGTGTTGACTTATGTTAAGTATTTAATTTTTGTATTGAATTATCATGGGTTTGTTTTTGACTTGAGCTAAAGAGGTTTTAAAGTTTATATATGATTTAAGTTGTGATTGTTGGTGATGTGGTCAAATTGTGGGACCGTAATGTCGGTACCGAGTTTGGGCGTTACAGTAAACTAGCTAATAAGCATGCTAGGTTGTTGTAGACAAGGATTCCTTGTGATATATGTAGTTTTCTAATAATCCGTGCACAAACTTGCATGCCCAATATCAATTCTCGTAAGTTGATTATTCTAAGTCAACATGATTCTGAACTCTCAAGGTTCAACTAAACGACTTACTAGATTAGTAAGCTCCAAATCACACATAATTGTAGACTAAAAAGTCTAGGTATCACTTGGACACACACACACACAGCATGACCACGCGGGTCAATCAATTGAGAACAAACTTGTCTCAACATCGTAGGATTGAAACACGTCCTTCATTAGTGTCCACATATCCTTAAATCGACTTTAGAGAGTCTCAACTCAATAGTTCATACTCTGATCGTCATCGACCTAAGTCCCAAAATTCCTTCTTATAGTGTATGATAGATGTGTTTTATATGCATCTATTAGGCACTTTTATAGCTTAGAAAGAGCAATTCCAAGAGGCTTTTGGCTACTAATATGTGTTTTTGAGCTTTATTGTGAGTTTTCATGGTTTTAGGTGAAATTATGGGATTTACAAGGTTTAAAGTGAAAAATTGAAGGAAGGGTGCAAAGTGCTGAAGATTGAAAGAAGAAGAGGTAGAAAACTGAAACCCTTTGCGGACGCAAGGGTAAGGCATCTTGCCCTTGCAAGGTGTCTAGTACAAAGACCCGGAAGAAGCTAAGGCCTTGCGACCGTATTCCCTTCTTACCTTGCCCCCGCAAGCTCTTCCGAAATCCTGAACGGGTGTTATACCCTAATTGTATCTCCTACCCCTGTACATATTAGTATAAATACAAGCCATGTAGCCACAAGCCGAACGACGGAAATTGCTCCGATTTTTGGTGTGTAATAAATAGTTTTTAGTAGTTGTAATCATAGTTTAGAAGATCGTCATGAATTATTTAATCCCATTGATTTGTTCATCGTCAAAGATGAACTAACCACCCCATAATCTAGGGATTGGAGGTAACTTGTATCGAATCTTTTGCTCTGTTATATATTTTTATTCAATCAAATCTTGTTTAGCACAGTTTTTATCAATCTCTTTGTTATTTGGCTTTTTCCTAATGAATGGTATCGCCGGATTCAAAGACCAAGAGGTGTGGATAACTGCATGGCTACATGCATATGTCGTATACTGGCTTATGATATGTCTTAAATTTTCCTTCCAAGTCCACAAGACTATTGTAAAATAGATTGTGGTGGCAAGGGTCGAACCACAGATACAAGAAGTATCAAATAGCAAGTAAACCGGTAACAATTAAACTAAGGGTTTTTTTTATTTATTTATCTAATCTAATCTACTAGAAAGCAGGTAATTTAATTAACAGTTTAAAGCAATAATCACAGTCACGAAGATCTTATGGTGGAGGGAAATCTAGGAATATGGATTCACTTGTATCTACTCGAATTCTCTTTTGCCTAATGTATCAATCAATTTAATCTTGGGTTCGTTTACTAAAGATTGATATAGATTGTCAAATTATAATTCAGTCTCCATCCTAAATAATTCATCCAATCTACCTCTTGGTCTTTAGTACTTGCGATACCATTCATTAGGAAAAAGCTAGATAGTAAAGAGATTGATAAACACTGCGATCAACAAAATTTGATTGAATAAAATATGTAATAGAGCAATAGATTCGATACAAGTTACCTCCGATTCCTAGATTAATGAGTGGTTAGTTCATCCTTGAAGATGAACAGGTCATTGGAATGAACGAATACATGAACGATCTTCTAACTATAATTACAAACACTAAAACTATGTATTACACATTAAAATCGGTGTCAAAAACCGTCAGTGGCTTTTAACTATATGGCTTGTATTTATACTAATGTGTTTGGGGGAAGGAGATACAATTAGGGTTAAACTCTCGTTCCAGATTTCGGATGGGCTTGTGGGGGCAAGGTCTTATTGACCTGTGGTCGCTGGGCCTTGGCACAAAATATTGACACGCTGGAGACCTTGCGGGGGCAAGGCCTCTTACCCTTGCATCTGCAAGGGGTTTCCAACTTCAATACAATCTTCTTTCCCTGATTTGCACTTTGTACATTTCTTTCAAATCTTCACTAAAAGCCTTGTAAATCCCATAATTTCACCTAAAACTCTGAAACTCACAATAAAGCTCAGGTGCCGCTTCGTAGCTCCTGCAATACAAGCGTTAAGTTTGTTTCCGTGACTACAATGTTGATGTGAGTTACATCGATGTACTGAGGACACCCCACAAGCCTCAGCCGAATTAGCATAATCCAAACGCTCTATTGAATACAACAATGGGCTAACTTCTCCACTAGGGCCAACAGTGGAGGGTATGTGATAAAAACCCGATATAACAACCCATCACTCTCACGAATCCCATAACTCGTGACGGAGATGCATTGTCACACCATCGACTAAACCAAATATGCCAGCTGGACTAATGCAATGCCAAGTAGATGTTTAATCGTCATATATACCAAATAAGGAACAAGTTCGACAAGAGCGAACTTATTCAACAAGTAGGTGTTTACTGATTATGGAATCAAATAGGAATTCGACAAGAGCGAATTCAACATGTCAAATAGATATATCATTCTACAACATGCTCTCGACTATGCATTTCTTAAACACAATCATATAAACTGCATAAGAACTCAATTGAGTCTCATAAGCACACACATCAAACATGTACTTCAATTCATCCCAATGTCACGTAAGCTAATACATTAGTCTAACGAACCACAAACGTCGTATGGATTGAATGTGGAGTCGGTATTGTTCAACAACTCCCTAAACTCAACTCCGATGAGTCATTGCTAAAAGTGCAACCAAATAGAGCATAGATACTATATGCATCCCATTACTCTTTTCTATGTTCTCCGTTCATTTATAACACCATAACTAAGCCATTCATGACCTTAAACTAGCCATAATCCGATTATCGAGTTTGAAACCCTAAAATAGTCTATTTTGTTAAACAAACAATTGAAATTTATTCTTTCACAAGAGTTGTTCCTAAGCACATTTAGAACATCATTCATGCATTACATAAAGTCAAAATCATAACTTCACATGAAAACCTTAAAAACTTACTAACTTTTCACATGATGAATTGAAGAATTCTACTTTACTAGAAGTCTTCCTAAGCATGTTTAAAACAACTATAATGAAGGAAGCATGTTATTTTATTGAACATACAAATTTGGGAGTTGAAAACTCACCTTAAGCATATGAATAATGGATGAAAGCAATAACAAACTAAGGATTGTAGAAGAGGAGGGTAAGGGCTTCGATTTGGCGGTCTCGGTTCACCAATCGGGTTACCGGAACTCCGGCAATCGGTCACACAAGTATGGGAGCTTCACAAGGTCTCCAATGGTGAAATATTCAGTAAATGGGGAGAGTTTCCCTCTCACATTCTCATGGGGCTGGGGTGTGGGGGCTCTCGGGGGGAGAGTTTCCCCTTTTTTGAATACATTAAATGGGGAGGTTGAAGACCACCAAGGGCTGTCAAGGGCTTTAAATGAGTGAACAAAACCACAATCCAAGTGAAGGGGGTTAATAAGGCTTCTAATTGGTCAAATAATGAAAGCCTTTGATTAAATAACCATCCAAAGGCTAACAAGGCTAAGACTTGGTCAACATGTCATGGTCAAGGGATCAACCAAAAGCTCACACGTCCAAATGAGGTGATTATTGATTTTTCTGAAACTAGACTCATTAAACTATATCTTAGCATTTAACTTACTCAATTTGGACTCATATTCATAAAAATAAGGTTACAACAAAATCAAGTACAGAAGCTGATTTCCTGAAAACAGAATTCTGGCACAGCCATAAGTCAAGACCTGATTAAGGTACTTAGACACCTTGGAAAATTACCAAATTTTACAGGGAGTATCCTAACATATGTAGGTAAAACACACCAAAAGGTAATCTCAATCACATTAGTAGATTTGTTCCAGAATTTTCCCGAAGTTTTCCCAAAAAGGACTGAATCTGTGAAGTAATAAGTTGGTCATCTTATTTCCAAATGCAACAAGTCTTTGAACAATGATTGTTCAAAGCATGAGAAATACTAGTACACTTGGTCTAGAACTCAAATGAACTTCTCGCAAGTTGAAAACACAAATAATACAAGCAACGAAGGCAATCCCAAGAAACCCTAAGACAATGCTTCTAAACTCTCATCCATGCATGCTATGATCAAGATTAATGTTATAAGTCATATATGAAGGGTACTAAGACTTCAATGAGACTTAGTTAAGTGCAAACATGCTAAGATGAATACTTGAAGCATTAACGACAAAGCATGCAACGCATAGAAGGCATTCAAACGACTATGATCATAACCAACCTTATGCAAGCATGATGTGAACAATATGAACTCTCTAACATGTTAAGGCATATGTTAAGCATGTTATAATGATGTTAAACATGTAATGGGTTTGGGTTCTCACAGAGCGAGCGTGACGGTCATTCAGATCAAGAAATAGAAAGAAAAGCGGGGAATCTATATGTTCCTATTAATTACATTTGGTCCTAATCCCTAAAATAAAATGGAAGAATAAAAGAATATTTACAGATTTTGGGAGGAATAATAAATAAATAGAATAAAAATAAAATAAACCAATAATAAGCCCCTTTTTTATCCTGCCCGAAATTCTATTTTGTTCTTTTTTTATTGGATTCGCAACGATACCCGAAACGAAGCTGTTGCAAGTTTTCACAGTTATTTGCACAAATATATATACAGATATATAAAAATGCAATATTTAAACTGTTAAATAAATATAACAAGCATATTTAGCCAAAAACAAAAGAAAAACTTGTTTTCTTCTTTTTCTTTTTTGAAAACTGAGTCTAACCCTTTGTTTTTATTTTAAAATAAAAACAACATCCCCAGTATAGTCGCTACTGTGAGTGCCCCGTTTTTCGGCCTTTCCCCCCTGTTAATGAAAAAGCGAGTGGTTTCAAAACCTTTTAAAAGCGCGTGGAATATGTTTGACCTCAATTGTGGACTCAAAATGTGATCAACAGAGTCGTCATCTTTATTTTAAGGGAAACAAAGAAAAACCAAAAAGTAACTAGATTTGCAAAGAGTTCGTAGTCTCCAGGCTAAAGGTGAGATTTATTCCTTTTAGGGTTTCTGCCTATTCACTAAGCACCTTGCATGGCGGCGCTATGGCGGCTCCGCCCAATACCCCTGACATACATGCTCTCTTCATCCTCACAAAGATCTTATGCTAACATTGTGTCTCAACCTCGCCTGCTTCAGGCAAGCTCAGCCTAGCTGAAGCCGTCCTCCGGTCCACCGACAGCAAAGTGGTATGAGGGTGACCACGGTTGTCTTTTCTCACCTAATGGAGATGGAGGCGGTCTAAACCGTTTGAGAACACTTTAATTCTTAAGTTTTCAAGGGACGTCCAACGGTGAATGCTATTCGCATGTATATTGCGAAAAATTGGAAACTCAAGGGGTTCGTTTGTGGTCGGCTTTAGACCCGAGGCATGTCATGGTTCGGTTATCTTCATCCGAAGACTTAGTTCTAGCCTTGTCTAAAGAATCGCATATGATTCAGTCATGCATGTACCGTTCTTTTCGTTGGTCTACAGATTTCGCATTTCGGAAGGATGTTACTAAGGTAGCGGTTTGGGTTCGATTGCACCATCTCCCCGCCATGTTTTTCAATCCATCTTTTTCGAATGTATTGGTAATACTGGGCAATTTCTTCGAGTGGATGAGAAAACATTGACTTTAGTTCGATCGATGTTTGCTCGTATGTGTATAGAGATTGATGTGTCACCGCCATCGCCGACTAGGGTATGTATTGGCTCGAGTAAAGATAACGGGTTTTGGCATCGCTTGAGTTTGAAGGAATATTAGGTATCAGATTGCCGGTTTGCTAGGGCACTATAAAGTTCATTGCCGCAAAGGCCAATCTCGGGTCAAGGCTGGATGGAATTGCCGTCACACTCCCTCCCTTCTCATTCAAAGGCAACGCAAAATGGAGGCCGATAACCCGAATATTGATAAAGGAAAGGTATTAATCCCCCCGGCCCGATAATGCTAGTGACGGTTTGTCTCATAAGAAAGTTATTGGTAAAGAGGTTCCCATTCAACCGCTTGGTCCGACTAAGCGATGGACGCCACCAAGAAGTCCGTGATGATATTGGTGGGTCCGTCTCAAGGCAAAGGATTCACAAGGATGCCTGTTGATGTGGAGCATATAGATGTTGTTAATTCGGGAATCCTTCTGCTAAACGCAGACTGGACTTAAGGAATCAACAGTGACGGATTCGGGAAATTCTGGACCTAACAAATCCATTTGGTGTCTTGGAGGATCTAGAGGAAGAACATATTGTGGTAGATGATCCTGAGAAGTGCTTGGGTGAGGGCCTCGCAGTCGATCATGTTGGAGTTACAAAGCGGTGCCGGCGGATTCACGGAAAACGATATAGTAGTGACGCTTTATATCGGAGAATTTTGGGACGGTGATCTCGCATGAAGTTCCAAGGCCATTTGGCAAGGCTCATTCGACAAATGGCGATTATGATGAGGCGGTTATGGAACATCGAAGGCTTTTCACCTGATGAGGATGTTGATAAAGTTCACCGCCCGAATCGTCCTTCCCAATTTTTGTCACATGCGAGAAGAAGAAAGTTAGATTTTTAAAGGAGAATGTTCGAATCACTAGTGTCGCCAAGAAAGCCCTGAATGTTACCCCTTGTTAAGTTTAATGACGATAGTTATATGGAATGCTCTGGGAGTTTGTAACAAGGATACTGCCTATACATTAAGCTTCTAATTCGCAACACAAACCCTTTTTATTTGGCTCGTTTAGAGCCAAAGACAAGCGGGATCGATTGGCGAAATTTTGTCGTAGGGTGGGTTTTGACAATTGTTTGCATGTCAATCCTATTAATAATCATATCCGGCTTTTTATGGAATAAGTCCGTTAAGGTGGATTTGGTAGCTAGCTCTTCGCAAAGATGTAATGCTTATGGTGTCCATGTCTTCTTTTACTCCTTCGATGGCTTCTTTTATCTATGCTAAGTGCACTCCTACAGGCAGTGCTCGCGGAGTTGTGGGTCGATTTAGAAGCTCTTTCGGTGGGATGCAAGGTTCCGTAAGTGGTTAGTTAGGGCGACTTTTTTAATGTTATTAGTCACCACGTCACGGAGAAATTAGGGGGTACCTTATGTGATTTTGGTGAGATGGATGATTTCAATACGCTTATGCATCACCGGGTTAGCGGACGCGGATATGAAGGTAGTCGTTATACTTGGTATAATAACCAATCCGGAGGTCATCGTATCGGAAACGCTTAGATAGGGTACTTGTTAATGGGGAGTTCAAGCTTTTGTATCCCTAGGCTTCGTAACGCACTTAGTTACTTCGAGAATCGGATCATGTGCCTCTTTACTTGATTTCGTACTATTCGGTGTAAGAGTGGTTTCGCATTTCAAATAATGTGGCTTGATCACCCCGAATTCCTTGCTTTTGTGGCCGATCGATTAGGCGCCCTTGTCGGGGCACGCATGGCTCATTTGTTTGGAAAATTAAAGCGCCTCCGAGTGGCTCTTAGAGACTGGAACTCGAGGGTGTTTGGGCATGTTCAGCGCAATATTGCTTCTACTCAAGATGATATTCTTAGACTTGAAATGGATTTGCAACTGGGTGGTTCACGGCGGTTGAGGCCGGTGACATCGCTAAGGCTCGTCTTTCCCAAATTTTGAGATGGGAATCGAAATGACTCGAGATGAAAGCTCGTCAATTATGGGTTCGAGAGGGGACCGTAACACGCCATTTTTCATGCAAGTATTAAAGACAGGCTCGAAAAGAATGTGATTAGGTGCGCTTACCGATGGCTCTCTTACGGAAGATTCAGTCGAGATTGGACGGATGGTGAGACATATTTCGCGGATATTTTTGCTTGTTAATACTCTTTGTTGATGAGAACCTTTTTAATGGGTTTCAGGCTAAGGTTTCGGTGGAGGAGAATGTGTTGTTGACACAGCTTCCATCGGAGGAGGAGGTATGGACGGCAATTCAGTCTCTTAATCCCAACGGTGCTCAGGGTCACGATGGTTATCTGGTTGGTTTTGAGGGATGTTGGCAAATTATTAAAGGAGATGTCTTGGATGCGGTTAGTTTCTTTCGAGGCGTAATATGCATCGGGGCCTTTCTACAGCAACCATAGTTCTTCTTTCGAAAGTGGCAAATCCTAACAATCTGGGTGATTTAAGGCCCATCATTTTGTGCAATTTTGCGGCAAAAATCATATCGAAGATTTTGGCCACGCATTTGGCTCCGATGCTCCCTCGCCTTATCTCTGATCATCAATCTGGTTTTGTGAAAGGGCGAAGTATTCCAGGAAAATATTCTTTTAGCTCATGAGTTGGTTCGTATAAATACTAAAACCGAGGCGGGAATGTTGTTTTTAAGGTTGATATGTCGAAGGCCTATGATAGGTTGGAGTGGTTCTTCCTTCAGCGTGCTCTCCAAGCTTTTGATTTTGATCAGAAGGTGTGCATGCTGATGCGTCAATTGTTACATAACAGCTGGTATTCTTTTCGGATTAATGGGAATCTATCAGGTTTCTTTCAGGCCAAGCGAGGTGTTCGTCAAGGGGACCCGTTATCTCCGTTGTTGTTCATTCTTGGCCAAGAGATTCTTTCTCATAACATTAATCGAGCTGTTTTGCAAGGCCTTATTCAACCTTTTCAGCATGGGCGAGGGGGAGTTATTATCTCGCATCTTCTGTATGCAGATGATATGCTCTTGTTTTGTAATGGGTCCAAACGATCGATAATGAATATTAAAAAAGTGTTGCGGGATTATGAGGCTTCATCGGGGCAGCTAGTTAACAATGCTAAAAGTGGTTTCTATATTTCGAAACATTGTTCGCGTAGACATGTTTCCCAGGTTGCCGGTTGGTCGGGTTTCGGACATAAAATGTGGCCAATGAAATATTTAGGGCTTCCTCTTTACACAGGTCGGATTAAACGACGATATTTTGAGGATTTGGAGTGTAAAATTTCGGGTAGGATTCAAGGCTGGCGCAGCAAACTTCTTTCCTTCGGGGGTAAGATTACGTTAATTAAGTCCATTTTGTGCAGTCTTCCCATATATGCTTTGGCAGCTCTGAAGGTCCCTCAATCCGTCCTCCTTAGGATCGAGAAGCTGTTCGCAGGTTTCCTTTGGGGTGTTAGTGGCGAACGTCGTACTCATTGGTTAGCCTGGCATCGTGTTTGTTTACCGTTGGATGAGGGGGGTTTGGGCATTCGACCACTTGCCCAGGTTATGGACTCTCTTCATGCAAAATTAGCTTGGCGGGTCCTAAACATGCAGGGGCTTTGGGCTCGTTTCTGTGTTGGTAAGTATGGGTTGGAGCAGTTGCCGGTCTCGCGTTTTGTCACCTCGTCATGGAAAGCAGTTCTTAATCAGCTTCCGTTGGTTCGAGCTTCTAGCAGGTGGGTGATTGGGCAAGGGGCTATTTCTTTTTGGGATGAAAATTGGTGTGGTTCGAAGCTCATCGGCCCTATGCCAGTAGATCGCACGCTAACTGTTGCTACAGCCATGCAGAATTTCGAAGATATTTTCCCTCTAATTCCGGATGATCTTCAAAGCTCGGTTCATAGGATCAGTTGTGACAATTCTATGTCCGATCATTTAATCAGTGAGCTTACCCCGTCAGGTGCATTTGTCGCTAGTGTTTTGGAAGCGACAAAGATCGGATCTCGGTCCGTCTATCTGCTGGGCTAAATTGATTTGGCAGCCTTGGCTCCCTATGCGAGTGAGTGGTTTTCTATGGAAGTTGTTTCATAATGCGTTACCTTTGGATGTTAATATTCAGGCTCGTCGGGTGCCGCTTGTGTCTAGATGTCGCTGTTGTTTTGATTCTCCGTCGACAGAATCTCTGCCTCACTTGTTTGTGCACTCTCGGGTGGCCCTTGAAGTATGGGGTCATTTTGCTGCTCATTTTCGGTTGCCCAATCAGTATTCCAATCTTCACCATCTTTTAGAGGTTTGGTCATCGTTATCCAGACGAACACAGATTGGGGTGACTTGTTTTAGTATATTTGCCTTTTCGTGTTGGGAGCTGTGGAAGGCGCGGTGTGCGGTTATTTTTGAGGATATTGCTATGAATGGGCAGAAAATTGTCTCTCGGGTTCTTGAGGGTGTTCGTGAAGCTATTAGTTCATTTTCTCCGAAATCAAAGAGCAATAATGCTGCATGTGTGCTCATGCAGCATCTTAATTTGGTGGTCAGGAAAGTTCCTACGCGGCGTGGGGAATGGGTTCGTTGGTTAGCTCCGATTTCGGGTACAAACTCAACACGTATGGGTCGTCCTAAAGATGGCGGTGTACGGGTGGAGGGATTATCCCGATGCGCAAGGGGTTTTTGTTTGCGCATTCTCTAGTGATTATGGTCATGGAACGAATATGCGGGCGGAAATTTTGGCTCTTAGAGAGGGACTTCAGCTTTGTCACTCCTTGATGCTTCGTACAGTTGTGGTGGAGTCCGACTCCCTAACGGCAGTTAATGTTCTCAGTAAGGGGTATAATAGGCTGTGGAGATTGATAAGCTTATTATTTTCTATTATTTTCATTAGTTTTCGGAATTTTTATTGATTAATTTTGAGCTTTGGTTAATAATTTATTGCATTTGAGATACTATTTCTATGTATTTTGTGCTTCATGTAGGTATCTCAAGCATATTCAAGGTTTTATGGCTCAATTCATGCAAATCGGGCAATTCCTGCATTAATGTTAAGTTTTGTGGCTTGCCGTTAAGTTTCGGCAAGTATTTCAAAGGGCGGCATCTTAACGTAACTTAATGTAAGCAAATGAGGACTAAATTGCAAAGCTGGGGCATAGGGTCTTCGGCAAAAGATTCAAGAAGACAGGCACCGGAGCAATTCCTTGAAAGTTGGCTTCATTAATGCGGTGTCAAGCGGCCTGCCACGTCACCGCCCGCCCACTCACGCCTAACCGCGCACTCCATATACGGATCAATGCGACCCGCGCCTGTCTGCTCCCATCCACCCCCACATGCCCACTTTTCGGCCCGCTTTATCTCACATCCTCCGGCCCATCTTCACTGAGCGACCCGCGAATTCTCCCTTGGTTCAGCCTTTGATCCACCATGCGGCCCCCTTCTTTTCTTCTCCTTTTTGCCCCTAAAACTCCTTTGCTCTTCCCTTTTGCCCTGGCTGCCCCGCCTATGTTGCCATCGTTTTTATTTCCCTTCCACCTTGCGAATTCGAGATTCGAGAAGCGGCTTTTTTAGGGCATTGCCCTAAAACTCTTCAACCCATTAATTCCATTTCTCCACCCCTCCACCTAAATCAAAAAATGCTACCATTTTGAAGGCTTGGAGCATCAAATCAAGGGTCAAGGGAGCAAGATTATGTGAAGTCAACCAAGATTTGCAACATTAATTGGTTTAATTCTTCCACCTCTTTATCTATTTTAATGTTGTAATTTTTGGAGAAACTTTGCAATTATCTTGAGACTTTGATGATGAGTTAAATATATTTTTGGATTGTGATTTTTATCTATGTTGAATGTGATGTTTTAATTTAATTTCTCTCTATTTGATGTATTCTCATATATTTTTGGTTATTATCATTGTGTGTTTAATGCTTTTAATGAAGTCATGAATCATTAAATGAGCCCTAGAATGATAGGATACGAAGCGAAAGCCCTTCCTATTATTCCGAAAATCGTGATAATTGTTTACGTCTCTAAGGCACACCGATTGTCGAAGGCCGTAGATAGTCATTGGGTGCTTGATCTACCACGCGGCTATTTTCTCCCCTAGGCTATGTGTTGCGAGGATATGAGCCCGTAGCAAGGATGAGTGATAGCTAGGTTTTTCTATACGTAGCGAAAGCCCGTAGAAAATATTAGTGCGCACCCGACTACCGAAAATTTGAGTTAAGAAAAATAGAGAGAGTTAAATTAGACATTGGCTAAACTAGAAATATCACAATCCTACCTTTTTAACCTTGATTTGATGTTGCCGCCGTTTCACTGTCGCGTTAATTTAGTTTACTTTCTTGCATTTATTTTGTTTATTTTATTTTTATTTTAAATCTAATTTCCGTTAGCTTAGATAAAATTAGGTGTGCCCAATTTTAGTACTTAGGATTTATTTCTAGCTCTATCCTCGTGGGATCGACTCGTACTTCGAACTTTATTACTTGATACGACCGGGTAATCTTGCCCGTATTGCGTTCGCGCGCATCAGAGATATCTATATTTTCTTCGTGATTGCCAGAATCTTCTAGGGGATTTTACATTACGGCATGTTTTCAGGGAGCAGAATATGGTTGCTGATCGTCTAGCTGCTGAGGCGCACATGCATGAGAGGCAAATAGTGTTTTCAAATTATTTATCGTTACCTTTAGCTGTTAAAAAGGTTTTCGCTTTTGATGCCTCTGGTTTATATAGTTTTAGGAAATGAGTTTGTATTTCCTGCTTTTCGAGGTAAGGCTCCTTTGTCCCCCCTTCTTGGGTCAGGCTGGTTGTCCCCCTCTTGTTTGTTATTGGTTTAGTTTTTAATAAATTGCTGCAGGTTCCGTCATGCTTCTAAAAAAAAAAAAAAAAGCAAAGAGTTCGGAGGCTAACTTACTTTGTGGGAAGGGGTTAGGCACTCAACTCACCCTTTTGGTTTCAAAATAGTTTTTAGCTTAAATATGTTTTTTTTATATTTATTTAACAGTTGAAATAAAACATTAAAGATATATATTCATATATATAAGGAAATTATTACAAACTTACAACAGTCTCTTTCCTAGAGTTACAAATACATTTATAAAATTATGGCCATAAAAATGGCTCTTTTTAGTGCTATTTTCTTATAGAATTTCGAACAACATAACTGCTTATTTTGCTTACATTGGGCTAGTCTAAATAGTACTTTTATAAAATAAAAACTTTAAATAGCCTACCACTAGAAGCGTGAGGGTTTTATCCCGTATCAACTATCCTCTGGTAGGTCCTAGGGTGCGCTCGCTCTGTTCTTCAGGGAGAGGGAGACTTTTTTTGCTGCTTGATAACTATGTTTTATACACAATTATTGGGTATTATTCCGGCTTAAATTATGTTATTTCTCGGGGGTTTTGTTGTCTAATATATGGTTTAGTGTTGTTTTATAGTTTCAGGGACTTTTGGAATAATTGTGCAAAATATAGGCACTTTATGCTGAATTGAAGAATTTCAGGAACCAAAGTGCAAAAGCTGCAAACTTGGAGGCAAAAGCTGAAAATCAGATTTTCCCAAGCACAAATTAGCCACCCACTTTAGTGTTTTGTTTGTCTTGGGAAATGTGAAAGTCCTATTTGTATTCTTTTTAGTGTTGTAATTATATTGTAACTCATTTTCCTTCTTGTTATAGGATTAATTAGGTATAAATAGATTCATTTAAGTTAGGAAAAGGGAGAGAGAAGTTATGTATTATTTTTCTTTGTCTATGAAGAAAGATTCTTCAAGAATGGTTCAAGGTTTTGTACTTTCAATTATGGAGAACTAACTCCATAATCTAGGAATTTGAGGTAACTTGTATCGAATCTTTTGTTCTATATTATATTCTTATTCAATCAAATCTTATTGATCATAGTGTTTATCAATCTCTTTACTGTCTAGTTTTGACCAAATGAATGGAATCGCAGGTAGTACAGACCTAGAGGTGCAGATAGCTACACGACCAAATGCATATGTCGTGCAATGACTCACCATTGTGATAAATTGACCTTATCGATGCACGAGAGTGATAAGTTAGGGTTAGGTTCATATATATGTTCCTAAGTGATAGATAGGAAATTCATATGTTCTTGTTCTTAAGGGTATAAATTCGGATGAATTATTTAAGATGGAGACTGAATTATAATTTGGCGACCTATACCAATCTTTCGTGAACGAACACAAGATTAATTGATTGATACATTAGACAAAAGAGCATTAGAATATCAATAAGTGAATCCTAATTCCTAGGTGTTTTACAAATCTTGATTTATCTCATATTTACATGCTTTGTTAAATTAGTTTATTTTATTGCTTTCTAATTAATTTAGTTTAATAAAACCAAAAAACCCATTAGTTAGTAATTTTTTTTATTTTGTTAGATTAGTTAAATTTACTTTAATCAAATCCAAATCTCTGTGGTTCAACTCTTGCTCTCCGTACTCTATTCTACAATAGTCTTGTGCACTTGCAAGGTATAAATTTAAGACACGATCAAGTTTTTCTTGCGCCGTTGCCAGGGATTTGTTATTTTGATTTAATTAATTTAGCTTTTCTTTTTATTATTTTCTTTTACTATTAAAAAATTCCATTAAAAAATTATTAAAAAATAATAATAAAATTCTTAAAAAATGATGGCATACAATAATTATCATTGGGGTATGAAAAAATTCGTACCTATGAGAGCGACAAATGAATATGTCTACTAAAATGCTAGAATAAATCAACCATCTTTTCCTAATAGCTATGAACGTGATTATTACAATCAACCATCTTTTTCGCCCTATCATAATAACTATAATGAGCCGCCGTATTATAATTCGTCCTTTTATAATGAACCTCCTCTTTATTCGTCCCATTATAATGAGACTCATTTTTATTGTAATCAATCCTCTTTCTCCTCGCATAATTATTATAATGAGCCACCTTTTCATTGTAATCAATCCTCTTTTTCTTCACCCAGTAATCTCAGTATGTCAAGAGACATTGCATTAATGAAAGCACAAATTAAAACTCTCAAAACCCAATTTGCAATCCAGAAAGCTTCAATTGTTCATAAACCTTATTCTTATTCGTCTTACTATAATGAGCAAAAACTAGAACGAGAGTCTCCACAATTCGCAAATATCGAAAAGAAGTTAAATGAGATAAAGAATCAGTATCAAGAAAATAATCTAACACCTTTGGATGAAGAAGAGATAAACGTTATTGAAAAAGAAGAACTAGAAGTACGAGAGGAGGAGTTGATTCCTAAAGATGATGAGATACCCATGGAAATCTCTAGGTGGGAAGATGATCTAGAGCCATGGCAAGTGGAAATAATAAAAAAAACATGTAGCTGATTTGTTCAGAGTACCTGGTACAACCCCAAGGGATAAAGAAAAAAACACATGCCATTGAAGAAAAAGAATTGGAAGTAATAGATGAGCCAATTGAAAAAGATGGGTTGATTATAGAATCCCAAGATTTTCCACAAAATGACGTACCACCTCATTGTTCTCAAAAACCTGAAACAATTTCAGAGACTTTCACTGCAATTTACTCTTAAATCGATTCTCCGCTAGACACTTATGTGGAGATAGGGACGCATTCTTCATATTTTCTTGAAGAGAATCAAGAACATATTTTATATATGCATGAGCAATGTAGTGTTGATGAAAAAGTAGTGGAAATTCCAGAAAGGATTACATTGGAAGATTTAGGTGTGAAACTCCTCGTCCCCAAATATATTAAATGACCATCGAGCAAAGAAAATTTTGCCAAAGAAGTGTTTGGTTTCAATGAACTAAAATTAAGACACTACATGAGTGGTGGATTTTATGGACCAAAAATGTGTGCATTCCTAAGTGATCCGGTGATATCTTCTAAGTGAAAAGGAAGGATTTAAGTCAAGCTAACGACTATAACTTAGAATAATTTATAACCCTTATCTCTTTGTATTTAGTTTGTTGCTTTTTGAGTCACTCGTTTGAGTCTCTTTGAGTTTGTGGGTTTATAGGGGAGTGTTAATAGTGTCACCCTCACAAAAAGATTTTATTTTTTATGTATTTTTATGCCCTAATGTTTAATAATTATATTTTTAGTTTTTGTAGATTTTTGTTTTAGTTTATACATATTAAAGACTGTTCAAAAAGACACAATTTACGGAGTCAACTGAAATTTATAGACCAAATTACAGCTGAAATCAAGAAATATTAAAGTACACGGACTTTATTGAAATTACCTTGCGGCCGCAAGGCCTCTTACTCTTGCAGACACAAGCTCTCTAGAGTCTTGCCCAAAAATTTGAAGCGTAAGGATGCAATCGCTTCACAAAAATCATTGCGGTCGCATTCCGTTATTTGAAAACATCCCAAACTATGCTCGGACAAGTCTAAGGAAGGGATTATATTATTAAAAAAAAGGGGGGGAGGGAAAGAAAGGCGGCTACCCCTCTGTTCCATCTCCTCTCTCACCATGACAGGCCAGCGTGTTCTTTCTCTATCCTCTGTTCGATTCCAACCCCAGAAACCTGAGTCAGTCCTCTTCATCTCCCTCTCCAGTTAACTTCCAGTCGGACCCTACATCTTCTCCAACCGCTTCTTCTCCAACCAGTTCAGCCGCCGTCTTCGCCAAATCCACCACAGCTGCCGTCTTCGCCCATTCATAAACACTCTCCACCTCCAATCCATCTCACCTATCCAGCTCCATCCTCCCCGCTCCTCTGTTCAAACATACCCAGCCGCTCTCCCCCAGAATCGAAGACCCAGTAATGGAAGGTCGCCAAAACAATCGGCTTCATCATCCATCTCCGCCCCCTTCTTCTTCGGTGAATCTCCCCCCATTTAATATCTTTTTTACTAGCCCTCCTCCATCGTCATCACCAAGAAAGCCATCATCAATCGCCACCGCCCCGGCGTCCCTCCATATCTGCTCCTTATCCTCTCTCTCCAGGCCGCCTTTACTCTCCATCCACAGCCCGCCCCCTTCATCTTCTTGCCATAACCCAGCCGCCATCTTCACAGCCGGCCCCTGTTCGTGCCCCTTCAAATTATTCACCCATGTTTGTCCCGGCTAAGCAACGATACCCAGCGAGGCTTTCATCTTCATCCACCAAGGCAGCCATCCTTCATCAAATACCCCCGTCCTGCCTATGTCCTGCTCTGCTCAAACAACCTCCATCTTTTCTGGCGAAGCAGCTTCCAGCCTGATCAACTGCGTCTCTTTCGTCGAGCATCAATAACAACCTCCATCTCACGGCCGTTTTCACCTCCATTTTTCCATCACAGTTAAAGGCTTCAATTTTGGACTCCCCTCTCGCGATTTCAAGTAAGATTGTTCCAATCTCTTCTAATTAATTAATTGTTGAATTATGTGATTAAACCATAAGCAATTCTTGCTATTGCCATTTGCCGGTTCAAATGATTGAGAAATTAAGAATTTCTGTTTGAAAAAGATTGTTAAGAAATTAATTGTTGTTTGGAATTAGTGCAACATGTTTTGTTGTTGAGGCTGTTCTGCTTTGTTGTTGAGGCTGTTGATTGTTGCTAAAAATTGTTGAAAAGTATAATCTTGCTGACATTGTGCAAGTTTAACTTTGGTGGTGATATAACCTCACAAGCTGTTTTGGGAAAATTGTGCGCAACTTAATATTGCTAGATTTGGAAGCTTTGGTTGTCATGTGAATTGTAATTTTGGGTAGTCAGTTGCCTGTTATATGGAAGGGCTTGGAGTATATACATGTTTTGGGCTATTACTGAGTTCCCATGCTTAATTGAGCATTCTGCTAGTGAAATGCTATCAATTTATGGTTGGATATTTTTTTTTAAACATGAAAATCGATGGTATTATGAATATATATGGGTGCTAAAATGTTGGGTTTTTGTTGTTGCTATGCCCGTAATGCTCATAGTAGCATGCACCTACGGCCATGTTGTTGACTTTCTTTACACCCTTATTTTCTATTTGATTCACATTGGAGACAATGTGAAATTTAAGTTTGTGGGTGGGAATTGTCTTATGCTTAAATAATTAATTTTTGAGAAGAGTCTTGTTATCTGTATTAGTTAATTTAGTTTTTATTTTCTTTTTGTTTTCTTTATTTTTAGTAGTTAGTTTATTTTAGTAAAAAAAATTGAAAATTTTGAAAATTTTCCGAGTCTTTAATTTTGGCGTGATTACTTCTGCTAATGATAACATGTTTGTTAATAGTGATGCATGTATACTTGTCTGCGAGCCTTAGCTTTGTCTAGTTGATGGAACTTTATATCTCCAAAAACTTTTAGTACAAAAATACCATGACTTGATTTATTAAAGAATTTTGGTATTTTTATTGAGTTTATAGTGCACATTTCATTCCTTTGGACCTTGCTATCTTTTGGTGGTCACGAACATTTTAAACAGCCGTCATTACATGATTGTTGCATTATATTTGCGACTTAGGGTTAATTTCATGCTAAGTTAGATTTGTTAGACTTCTTTTGCTAATTATCTCAAGCACACTTTCGAACCGTGAGTGCATTTAAGTCTTGATTTTCCCTACCTCTTTTCTAGCGAATGCTTATGTGAAATACTTGTGGAGCTCGTTTTTAAAATTTGAGTTAGGGAATGATTTGAAACTTTGTTGATTTTTTGTGAAAACGAAGCATGCGCATTGTGACAGTTAGGATATGATTGAGGTCATCTTTGAAATGTTTGAGTCTTTTTATCTCACTATCCCTATTATATATTAATCCCTAGTGTCCCATTTGAGCTTTATTAAAAAGAATGGCGTGTGCTAAGCACACATCGACCCCCATTCGACATCGTTTCTATTACCCACATTAACTTAACCCTTAAGCTTATACACTTTTGTCTACCATTTGAGATAGTAGGATTGGGTTGGGAATGTTGTGTACATGGTGGTTGATGTAATAAATAATAGCCCCAATGATTTCTTGTACTGAAAATATATATATACATACATACATACATACATACATACATACATACATATATATATATATATATATATATATATGAAAAAAAAAGAATAATGAAAAGAGTGTGAAAATTCAAAAATTGCACATGCCCTTCAAAAGAAAAAAAAAGAATTAAATAAAAAAAAGAAAGCAAAAAAAAAGGATTATTGGGAAGAAAATATTTATGATGATGATGATACTTTCTTCAACCCAAAAGTCCAAGTTTGAGGGTTGTTGAAGGAATGTGAGTGCTTTATATGGGAAAAAGGGGAATATTCTTACTCTCTCACTTTGTAAATTTTTATCCCTTTTATTGTTACCCCTCACCTTGGCCTTACATTACAAGCTTAATAAAGTTCCATTAATCTAGTTGCCACATTTGTTTGTGTTAGTTGACATGGTTTGAAAGCATAGTTGATTTGACCCTTGTTTTGAATTATATATATATATATATATATATATATATCTTGATATAGCTCACACTATTTGCATAATCTCAGCTATTATAAGTATTTGAGACTTGAGAGCATTGTATTTCATACATAGTTTGTAAGACTCCGATTCCCGGTTAGCTTGAATTGCGTGCAATGCTCGCATTTCTTATTTGGTTGATTGCTCCTTGGGTTTGTGAGAGAGTCTAGATGTGTATGAGAGATCACATTAAGGCCAAAATTCTATTAAGAGATGTCTTATAGTTGTTGACTTGCTAAAGTCACAAGCCGTAACTCGACGATAGTCGAAATGCGACGCAATTGAGAGTTCGCTTGCGTTTTGTGTTCCTGACCTCGATCTGGTCCTAGAACTTTATATGATGATTAATTAACATGTTTAGATGTGTTAGACTTCTAGTTGGATGCATTCTTTAAGTCTTGTGAGGTTTTGACGCTTCGAGGATAGCAATTCTCCTTATCGCGTAGTTTGAGATTGAGCTGTGTGAGTGTCTCGTCTTTCGGGAGTTCTTTTCTCCTATTTGTTTTTCATCATTTGAGAAGCATTCAGGCCTGTTCTATAGCCCTTTGAAGTGTTTATAATCATGGGTTGTTGCCCGTCGGTTTGTGGTTTCATTCGACGTTTCGTTAGCAAGTTGTTACGCCTTGCGTCGGTTTCGCTCTGAGTTGTTTCGGGTGTTGTTTATGGGAGTTTAGACCTACCTTAAAAGTGGTTTGAGACTTTTTTGGTTTAGCTAAGAGTATGAGGACTTAAAGGGTTGAATTATAGGCCATTTTGAAGCTTTAAGGCTTGCGGTTGCGTGCGGGAAGGAACGCAATCGAACGAAGGAAGCAAAAAATTGGAAATAGAAGGAAATTGGTCAAAGCGCTCGCATGGAAGAGGAGCCATGCGACCGCATCATAGCTGTGCCTTGTTACGGGATTTTTTGATGATTTTTCCAAGTTGTCCAACCTAACCATGCCCAAACCCAACCTAACCCACTCCTAAACCTTCCTAACTACCTTAGGTTATATCCTAACCATCTAATTGAGTTTTAGAGGTGGATTATTGGGGTTAATCAAGGGGAAACAAACCTATCACTTAAACATAAACCCACTTTACTTTCTAACCTATTTGAAGCCCTAACTCTTCATTTAACTCCCATATTCAGCCTATCACTTCAAAAAAACGTGGGAGAGCTTCTTGGGGGCTAAGAGAGGAGTCTTCTAGGGTTCTTGAAGGTGCATCCATGGATTCCAAAGCTTGAGAGCTTCATCTTCCAAACCAAGACATAGATTTTAAGAGGAGGTTGAGAGGAATCTTTCCCACCGATTGGAATTTCGATTTCGTTGCTTGAAGGGGCTGATTCAAGGTAAGTTACTACACCTCTTTCTCTTTGTTTTTGCCCCATTGACCCTAGGGAAAACAACCTTGGTGCTATGTGAGGTCAATGGGTGCATTTTAGGGCTTTTTAGAGATGCCATGAACCCTAGATGTCTAAAGGATGATTTTGCTTGGATGAACTTACTTAAGACCTTGATTAGCATGATATTCATGTGTAGAGTAGTGTAGTCATCCATGCTATGTGATTTATTCAAGTATTGTAAGCATGATTGATGAGGTGACTTGAATGGGTATATGCCTAAATGTTGATTTTGGTTGGTTGGACTTACTTGAAACCTTGATTAGTATGATATACATGTGTAGTCAAGTATATTAATCCACTCTATGTGATTTATTCATGTTTTGAGGGCATGATTGGTGAGGTGACCTAAATGGATTTATGCACAAAAATGTGAATTTGCTCTATGTTGCCTTGTTAAGTGTTTTATTGGGATTATGTGGGTTTAATGAACTTGGGAATATGGTTATTGATGATAGTTATGAACAAAAGAGGGTATTGTAGCCCATGCTTCTATGCCCTAATTTTTGGAAAGTGTACATTAGACTCAACAGAGTCATTATAAGTTCGATAATGTGTTAAACGAACTTGGGTTGAAATCCTACGACGATTGGGCTTCGTTTGATTAACGTTGTGAAATGCATAGTCTCCAAACTTTAAATGGAATTATGATTATGATGGGCTTTATGGATTTTCAGGCTTGGGAATCAAGCCCAAATGAGTTTTGGAATTTTGTTGTGAATTCGAATGAAATGTTAAGGTGTGGATTTATGAGACACATAAAGAATGAAATGTAGTATTAAGACTCAACGGAGTCATTATAAGGCCAATACTATGATAATGAGCCTTGGGTTAAAACGCTACGATGTTTGGGTTTTGGGTTGATTATGTTTGTGCGAACCGAGCATCTCATTTGTGTCCATATAAGACACTCATGTTATAGAGACTTATTGGAAACATATCTTGAGCGTGCTTGTTAGAGCACGGAACATTAGAGACCAACTTATGGCCTCGAGTATATTTAAGAAATTATTAATGAAAGAATTCTCTCTTTAAGAATTTTGGTCGCATGCATATGAAAGCACTTGTGTGGAAGTGGCTACGGAGTAGCCATGATGTTCTTGAGTATAGTATTGGAGATGTCGATTATATATGACGATTAGGACTATGATTGAGTCCGGTGTGCTTTAAGTGAAGACTAAATACTAAGTCTTGAGATATGGATGTTCTTAGACTAATTTAATAGTCTTGGGTTTGATCATGAGTAGAGGATTATAGTAGACCTCACTTTGTGATTTATTGAGTTTATATGCTATTCTTGATTGGTTGATGACTTGAGGATTTATGAGCACCTCAATATGTGGTTCTTGAACTAAAGTTGTAAGTTAGTTGAACATGTTGTTTATATGCAAATATGTGCATTGTTCATAGGATTTGGTAGAGCATTATGTCCTACATGATTTGATGAGCCCGATATTAATAAACTTGGTCTCATTTTATTTATGCAAGTAAATACCTACTTGAGCATTTTTGGTTTAAGTCCAGCTGGCGGGTTTGGTCGTAGTGTCAGCAATGGGACGATTCATAGTCTTTGGAAACAATCGCTATGAATCGTTGCATTGGTTCCCTTTCTCCTCACTATTTGGCCAATAGTGGGATGTGATCTCGAGTTATGCCATCTAGCCTGACATCGAGCTCTCATTTCTCGTCCTAGGTTGGATGAATGTAACGAGTACTCATTAAAGGAAAACTAATGAGTTGTGATTATTTGGGAATGAAACCCAAGGTACGATTGGTTGGGTGTTGAACCCGGATTTCGGTTTGAGGATGAATCCCATGGTAAGTTTGGTTGGGTGTTGGACCCGGATTTGGTTGTAACGGTTCGATTTACGTTTCTTGTTACACATGTTTATTTATGAGCATTTATATGAAAGATATTATGCTATGTGGTTTATGTGGGATTATGTGCTTTGATAATTAAGTGCATGTTTATTGTTGGTATACTAGTATGATACCATGTTTCTTATATGCTTGTGCATTATGCCATGCCATGACATAATACGACATATCGTTGCATTTAGTAACTTACTGGGTCATTAACTCATTATGACTCACTCCGTGTGGTTGTTTTCCCTAGTGTGTGCAATGATCTCGTTAGTACGCGCGATGACTTCGGATAGAGATTTCTAGCAGGTGGTCTTCCGGGCAATAAGCTTGGAGCTATTATTATTGTTGTTATTTATTTGTGAGACACGAATGTAAAGTTATGTAGACTTTACTTGGGTAGATTATAGTAGTATATTATTGTTATGTATTTGGGAGCCGGCTAGTATAGCCGAGCTATTGTATCTTTTAGAAGTTAATTCCGTTGTCATTTCGAGCAAGTTTGGCTCATTTATTCTAGTATGGTGTTATTGGTATTTCTATCTCCGACAACTTCAGCCGTGAGATCTTGGTGTAGTTGTTTAGCATTTGAAATAATATTCTTATAGTTGATTTGTCCCTCCGGCATGTTATAGCCGTTGAGTGGTTGTTTATCAGGTTGGGAATTTGTTGATTTGCCGGCCTTTGGTTGCCGATGGTTTGTTGCGCGTGTCTAATGTTGCGTCACGTGCGTCGAATTTTTGGGCTGAGAGATTAATTACTATCTCTTTGGTTGTTTTTTTTATTTCGGAGCTTGTTAGCTCGGGTCCCATTTTGTTTTTGCTTCCGCAGGTTTTAGTTTTTATTATTCCGTATCGCCGTTATGGCTTTACCTTCCTGTTTCGAGCTTGATGGCTCATCTTTTGACTCGCACCATTATGCTTAGTAGGTGCTTGTCTGTCTCTTAGCTTGTCCTGACGGCACGATCTTGGGATCTCGTCTTGGGATCCGGGTCGGGTCGTCACATAGTGCATGGGATGGATGTATAAGCACTTGAATTCTAGCAAGATCTCTCTTCGTGTTATTAACCGGGTATTGATGGTATGTACATGTTTTGTGATGCACACATTTTTATTTTAAATATTTTTGGAATGAATGTTGTGCTTAGCTTGATAAAACTTTCTAAGTTTGGAGATAGTCAATTAATGGTTCACACACACACACACGGAGATGTACAAGTGAGATTGATGATGATTGAGTGAAAGCCTAGACTTGTGGCTATGTGTTGTTATTTATCATTCTTTGAGGCATTATATGGTACCATGCCGATGCTTTGACTTGTGAAGAAAAAATATTTTATTCACTTTAATTTAGTTTAGTTTAGTATTTGTATTTATTGTTTTATTTTACTCGAGGATGAGCAAAAGCCTAAGTTTTGGGTATTTGACGACTGTGTTTTATACGCAGTTATTGGGTATTATTCCGGCTTAAATTATGTTATTTCTCGGGGTTTTTGTTGTCTAATATATGTTTTAGTGTTGTTTTATAGTTTCAGGGACTTTTGGAATAATTGTGCAAAATATAGACACTTTATGCTGAATTGAAGAATTTCAGGGATCAAAGTGCAAAAGCTGAAAACTTGGAGGCAAAAGATGAAGATCAGATTTTCCCAAGCACAAATCAGCTGCCCACTTTAGTGTTTTGTTTGTCTTGGGAAATGTGAAAGTCCTATTTCTATTCTTTTTAGTGTTGTAATTATATTGTATCTTCTTTTCCTTCTTGTTGTAGGATTAATTAGTTATAAATAGATCCCTTTAGGTTAGAAAAAGTGAGAGATAAGTTCTCTATTATTTTTCTTTGTCTATGAAGAAATATTTTTCAAGAATGGTTCAAGGTTTTGTATTTTCAATTATTGGGAACTAACTCCATAATCTTAGAATTTGAGGTAACTTGTATCGAATCTTTTGTTTTCTATTATATTCTTATTCAATCAAATCTTGTTGATCATAGTGTTTATCAATCTCTTTACTGTCTAGCTTTGACCAAATAAATAGAATCGCAAGTAGTAAAGACCTAGAGGTGCAGATATCTGCACGACCAAATGCATATGTCGTACACTGGTTCACAATTGTGATAAATTGACCTTATCGATGCACGAGAGTGATAAGTTAGGGTCAGGTTCATGTATATGTTCCTAAGTGACAGATAGGAAATTCATATGTTCTTGTTTTTAAGGGTATAAATTCGGATGAATTACTTAAGATGGAGACTGAATTATAATTTGGCGACCTATACCAATCTTTCATGAACGAACACAAGATTAATTGATTGATACATTAGACAAAAGAGCATTATAATAGATACAAGTGAATCATAATTCCTAAGTGTTTTACAAATCTTGATTTATCTCATATTTACATGTTTTGTTAAATTAGTTTATTTTATTGCTTTCTAATTAATTTAGTTTAATAAAACCAAAAACCCCATTAGTTATTAATTTTTTTTATTTTGTTAGATTAGTTAAATTTACTTTAATCAAATCCAAATCTCTGTGGTTCAACCCTTGCTTTCCATACTCTATTCTACAATACTCTTGTGCACTTGTAAGACATACATTTAAGACACGATCAAGTTTTTTTGGCGCCGTTGCCAGGGATTTGTTTTTTTGATTTAATTAATTTAGCTTTTCTTTTTATTATTTTCGTTTATTATAAAAAAATTCATAAAAAATAATAAAATAATAAAAAAAATTCTTAAAAAAAGATGGCGTACAATAATTATCATTGGGGTATGAAAATATTCGCACCTATGAGAGTGACAAATGAATATGCCTACTAAAATGTTAGAATAAATTAAACATCTTTTCCTAATAGCTATGAACGTGATTATTACAATCAACCATCTTTTCCGCCCTATCATAATAACTATAATGAGCTGCCCTATTATAATCCGTCCTTTTATAATGAACCTAATCAATCCTCTTTCTCTTCACATAATTATTATAATGAGCCACATTCTCATTGTAATCAACCCTCTTTTTTTGCACCCAGTAATCTCAGTATGTCAAAAGATATTGCATTAATGTCTCAGAGCCCAATTTGCAATCCTGAAAGTTTCAATTGTTCATGAACCTTATTCTTATTCGTCTTACTATAATGAGCAAAAATTAGAACGAGAGTCTGCACAATTGGCAAATATCAAAAAGAAGTTAAATGAGATAAAGAATCAGTATCAAGAAAATAATCTAACACCTTTGGATGAAGAAGAGATAAACGTTATTGAAAAAGAAGAACTAGAAGTACGAGAGGAGGAGTTGATTCCTAAAGATGATGAGATACCCACGGAAATCTCTAGGTGGGAAGATGATCTAGAGCCATGGCAAGTGGAAATAATTAAAAAGCGTGTTGCTGATTTGTTCGGAGTACCTGGTACAACCCCAAGGGATAAAGAAAAAACAGATGCCATTGAGGAAAAAGAATTTGAAGTAATAGATAAGCCAATTGAAAAGGATGAGTTGATTATAGAATCCCAAGATTTTCCACAAAATGACGTACCACCTCATTGTTCTCAAAAACCCGAAACAATTTCGGAGACTTTCACTGTAATTTACTCTCCAATTGATTCTATGCTAGACACTTATGTAGAAATAGGGACGCATTCTTCATATTTTCTTGAAGAGAATCAAGAACATATTTTAGATATGTATGAAAAATGTAGTGTTGATGAAAAAGTAGTGGAAATTCCAGAAATGATTACATTGGAAGATTTAGGTGTGAAACTACTCGTCCCCAAATCAATTAAATGGTCATCGAGCAAAGAAAATTTCACCAAAGAAGTGTTTGGTTTCAATGAACTAAAATTAAGACACTACATGAGTGGTGGATTTTATGGACCAAAAATATGTGCATTCCTAAGTGATCTGACGATGTCTTCTTAGTGAAAAGGAAGGATTTAAGTCAAGCTAACGACTATAACTTAGAATAATTTATAACCATTATCTCTTTTTATTTATTTTGTTGCTTTTTGAGTCACTCGTTTGAGTCTCTTTGAGTTTGTGGGTTTATAGGGGAGTGTTAATAGTGTCACCCTCACAAAAATATTTTATTTTTTATGTATTTTTATGCCCTAATGTTTAATAATTATATTTTTAGTTTTTGTAGATTTTTGTTTTAGTTTATACATATTAAAAACAGCTAAAAAAGACACAATTTACGGAGTCAACTGAAATTTATAGACCAAATTACAGCTGAAATCAAGAAATATTAAAGTACACGGACTTTATTGAAATTACCTTGCGGCCGCAAGGCCTCTTATTCTTGCAGCCACAAGCTCTCCAGAGTCTTGCCCAAAAATTTGAAGCGTAAGGATGCAATCGCTTCCCCAAAATTCATTGCTGTCGCATTCCGTTATTTGAAAACTTCCCAAACTATGCTGGGACAAGTCTAAGGAAGGGATTATATTATTCAAAAAAAAAAGGAAAAGAAAGGCGGCTACCCTTCTACTCCATCTCCTCTCTCACCATGACAGGCCTGCGTGCTCTTTTTCTCTCCTCTGTTCGATTCCAACCCCAGAAACCTGAGTCAGTCCTCTTCATCTCCCTCTCTAGTTAACTTCCAGTCGGACCCTACATCTTCTCCAACCACTTCTTCTCCGGCCAGTTCAGCCGCCGTCTTCGCCAAATCCACCACAGCCGTCGTCTTCGCCCATTCACAACCGTTGACCACCTCCAATCCATCTCACCTATCCATCTCCATCCTCCCCGCTCCTTTGTTCAAACATCCCAAGCCGCTCTCCCCTAGAATCGAAGACCCAGTAATGGAAGGTATCCAAAACAGTCGGCTTCATCATCCATCTCCGCCCCCTTCTTCTCCGGTGAATCTCCCCCTCCATTTAATCTCCTTTCTACCAGCCCTCCTTCATCGTCATCGCCAAGAAAGCCATCTGCAACTGCCATCACCCCGGCGTCCCTCCATCTCTGCTCCATATCCTCTCTCCAGGCCGCCTTTAATCTCCATCCACAGCCCGCCCCCTTCATCTTCTCGCCATAACCCAGCCGGCCCCTGTTCGTGCCCCTTCAAATTATTCACCCATGTCTGTCCCGGCTAAGCAACAAGACCCAGCGAGGCCTTCATCTTCATCCACCAAGGCAGCCATCCTTTATCAAATACCCCCATCTTGCCTATGTCCTGCTCTGCTCAAACAGCCTCCATCTTTTCCGGCGAAGCAGCTTCCAGCCTGATCAACTGCGTCTCTGTCGCCGGGCGTCGACAACAACCTCCATCTCACGGTCGTTTTCACCTCCATTTTTCCATCACAGTTAAAGGCTTCAATTTTGGACTCCCTTCTCGCGATTTCAAGTAAGATTGTTCCAATCTCTTCTAATTAATTAATTAATTAATTGCGGAATTATGTGATTAAACCATAAGCGATTCTTGCTATTGCCATTTGCCGGTTCAAATGATTGAGAAATTAAGAATTTATTTTTGAAAAAGGTTGTTAAGAAATTAATTGTTGTTTGGAATTAGTGCAACCTGTTTTGTTGTTGAGGTTGTTCTGCTTTGTTGTTGAGGCTGTTGATTGTTGCTAAAAATTGTTGAAAAGTATAATCTTGCTGACATTGTGCAAGTTTAACTTTGGTGGTGATATAACCTCACAAGCTATTTTGGGAAAATTGTGCGCAGCTTAACATTGGTAGATTTGGAAGCTTTGGTTGTAATGTGAATTGTAATTTTGGGTAGTCAGTTGCCTGTTATATGGAAGGGCTTGGAGTATATACATGTTTTGGGCTATTACTGAGTTCCCGTGCTTAATTGGGCATTCTGCTAGTGTAATGCTATCAATTTATGGTTGTATATTTTTTTTTTAAACATGAAAATTGCTGGTATTCTGAATATATATGGGTGCTAAAATGTTGGGTTTTTGTTGTTGCTATGCCCGTAATGCTCATAGTAGCTTGCACCTATGGCCATGTTGTTGACTTTTCTTTACTCCTTTATTTTCTATTTGATTCACATTGGAGACAATGTGAAATTTAAGTTTAGGGGTGGGAATTGCCTTACGCTTAAATAATTAATTTTTGAGAAGAGTCTTGTTATCTGTATTAGTTAATTTAGTTTGTATTTTCTTTTTGTTTTATTTATTTTTAGTAGTTAGTTTATTTTAGTAAAAAAATTGAAAATTTTGAAAATTTTCTGAGTCTTTAATTTTGGCGTGGTTACTTCTGCCAATGATAACATATTGGTTAATAGTGATGCATGTATACTTGTCTGCGAGCTTTAGCTTGATCTAGTTGATGGAACTTTATAACTCCAAAAAATTTTAACGCAAAAATACCATGACTTGATTTATTAAAGAATTTTGATATTTTTATTGAGTTTATAGTGCACATTTCATTCATTTGGACCTTGCTATCTTTTGGTGGTCACGAACATTTTAAACAGCCGGCATTACATGATTGTTGCATTATATTTGCGACTTAGGGTTAATTGCATGCTAAGTTAGATTTGTTAGACTTCTTTTGCTAATATATCTCAAGCACACTTTCGAACCGTGAGTGCATTTAAGTCTTGATTTTCCCTACCTCTTTTCTAGCGAATGCTTATGTGAAATACTTGTAGAGCTCGTTTTTAAATTTTGAGTTAGGGAATGATTTGAAACTTTGTTGAATTTCTGTGAAAACGAAGCATGAGCATTGTGGCAGTTAGGATATGATTTAGGCGATCTTTGTAACGCTTGAGCCTTTTTATCTCACCACCCCTATTATATATTAATCCCTAGTGTCCCCTTTGAGCTTTATTAAAAAGAATGGCGTGTGCTAAGCACACATCGACCCCCATTAGACATCGTTTCTATTACCCACATTAACTTAACCCTTAAGCTTATACACTTTTGCCTACCATTTAAGAGAGTACGATTGGGTTAGGAATGTTGTGTACATGGTGGTTGATGTAATAAAAAAATAGCCCCAATGATTTCTTGTACTTATATATATATATACATGAAAAAAAAAGAGAAGAATGAAAAGGGTGCGAAAATTCAAAAATTGCACATGCCCTTCAAAAGAAAAAAAATAGAATGAAATTAAAAAAAAAAAAAGAAATCAAGGAAAAGGATTATTGGGAAGAAAATATTTATGATGATGATGATACTTTCTTCATCCCAAAAGGGGAATATTCTTACTCTCACTTTGTAATTTCCTATCCCTTTTATTGTTACCCCTCACCTTGACCTTACATTATAAGCTTAATAAAGTCCTATTGATCTAGTTGCCACATTTATTTGTGTTAGTTGACATGGTTTGGAAACATAGTTGATTTGACTCTTGTTTTGAATTATATACATATCTTGATATAGCTCACATTATTTGCATAATTTCAACTATTATAAGTAATTGAGACTTGAGAGCATTGTATTTCATACATAGTTAGTACATGAGATGGATGTATAAGAACTTTAATTCTAGCAAGATCTCTCTTTGTGTTGTTAACCAGACATTGATGGTATGTACATGTTTTGTGATGCACACGTTTTTATTTTAAATATTTTGGGAATGAATGTTGTCCTTAGCTTGATAAAACTTTCTAAGTTTGGAGATAGTCAATTAATGGTTCACACACACATACAGAGATGTACAAGTGAGATTGATGATGATTGAGTGAAAGCCTAGACTTGTGGCTATGTGTTGTTATTTATTATTCTTTGAGGCATTATATGGTACCATGCTGATTCTTTGACTTATGAAGAAAAAATATTTTATTTGCTTTAATTTAGTTTAGTTTAGTATTTGTATTTATATGTTTTATTTTACTCGAGGATGAGCAAAAGTCTAAGTTTTGGGGCATTTGATGACTGTGTTTTATGCTCAGTTATTGGGTATTATTCCGGCTTAAATTATGTTATTTCTCAGGGTTTTTGTTGTCTAATATATGTTTTAGTGTTGTTTTATTGTTTTAGGGACTTTTGGAATAATTGTGCAAAATATAGGCACTTTATGCTGAATTGAAGAATTTCAGGGACCAAAGTGCAAAAGCTAGAAACTTGGAGGCAAAAGCTAAAAATCAGATTTTCCCAAGCACAAATCAGCCGCCCACTTTAGTGTTTTGTTTGTCTTGGAAAACGTAAAAGTCCTATTTGTATTCTTTTTAGTGTTGTATTGTATCTCCTTTTCCTTTTTGTTGTAGGATTAATTAGGTATAAATAGATCCCTTTAGGTTAGGAAAAAGGAGAGAGAAGTTATGCATTATTTTTCTTTGTCTATGATTCTTCAAGAATGGTTCAAGGTTTTGTACTTTCAATTATGGGGAACTAACTCCATAATCTAGGAATTTGAGGTAACTTGTATCGAATCTTTTGTTATATATTATCTTCTTATTCAATCAAATCTTGTTGATCATAGTGTTTATCAATCTATTTACTGTCTAGCTTTGACCAAATGAATGAAATCGCAAGTAGTAAAGACCTAGAGGCGAGGATAGCTGCACGACCAAATGCATATGTCGTACATTGACTCGCCATTGTGATAAATTGACCTTATCGATGCACGAAAGTGATAAGTTAGGGTCAGGTTCATATATATGTTCTTAAGTGATAGATAGGAAATTCATATGTTCTTGTTCTTGAGGGTATAGATTCGGATGAATTATTTAAGATGGACACCGAATTATAATTTGGCGACCTATACCAATCTTTCGTGAACGAACCCAAGATTAATTGATTGATACATTAGACAAAAGAGCATTAGAATAGATACAAGTGAATCCTAATTCCTAGGTGTTTTACAAATTTTGATTTATCTCATATTTACATGCTTTGTTAAATTAGTTTATTTTATTGATTTCTAATTAATTTAGTTTAATAAAACCAAAAACCCCATTAGTTATTAATTTCTTTATTTTGTTAGATTAGTTAAATTTATTTTAATCAAATCCAAATCTCTGTGGTTCGACCATTGCTTTCCGTACTCTATTCTACAATAGTCTTGTGCACTTGCAAGGTATAAATTTAAGACATGATCACTGCTGCTTTGCTGTTGTGGGGATTCGGGCAGGGTGACTGCTTCTGAAAGTTGATTTTTGCCTCGGGATCCGAGCGGCACAACTGCTTGCTTTTGCTATTTTGCTTGCTTGCTGACGGCGGAAATTAGGCAGAACAACTGCTTGCTTTTTGCTGATTTGGCGTCTGAATTCGGGTCGCGCAACTGCTCTTTTGAGATTTTTGGACTGGAGGAATAGCGCGGAATCCTAGCAGGGCAACTAAGGTTCACTTTGGCCAGAGGGTTTTTTACTATTTAGGGGAGATTTGGCAGAGCTTTGGGACTAGAGGAAGAAATTCATTCGGCGTTCACTCGGGAGAACGATGAAAACTCACCGCACTGTTTCTTAAATGTGTATTCTCATTGCGTTCACTATGTGTTCTCTCTCTAAATTCACAAGCCGGAGCCTCTTATTTATAAGCCGAGAAGAGGGATTCCTTTGTGGTTAAGTTTTACTTTATGTGCTTCATTGTCTTGTATCGCGTGCTTGGAGAGTTGCACCAAAGGCAAACTACTACAGTGCTGGAGGAACTGTTGGGCGTTGCCCATAGAGGGTCTGGGCGCCGCACCTAAGATGGTTGTGGGCAGTGCCCATGGCCTTTTCTGATCTCCTTTTTGGCACTTAGGCCCCCTGCATTTCACCGTTTACGTATCCTGCTTTTTCTTTTGCACTTTCAACCCTGTAACTTGACATTCGTTAACCTTTTAACATGTTTTGATATTTTATGCCATGTTACATACCAGGGGTACGAAATTGGGGTGTCTACACTTTGCTAGATCATATTGTTGTTTATCTTCTAACATAGGATCTCTATGATCTTGTGAGAAGATACCTTCGAATTCTTGGCACATTTCAAATTCAAATGTGTGTTCTAACAGACTGCACTTCAAGTTCATCTATTTATATCCAGGAACCTCTTGAAGATATACAACTGAAGCATTCATACTCCCTAAAGTAGATTACTCATTTGAATTGCCTCAACCTTAAAACTTTAGCTAGATAGTTCTCACTGTTATTCTTTTCTAGTTATTGTTTTAGACAATCACTGTCTTGTTATTCCTTACTTCTTTAATATTCATTAAGGAATCAGTTGATTGTCCCACGAGTGTGATTGTTTTCAATCATACTTCATATTAGTGCACTTCAAAAATCCAAGTTTGATCAACTTGGTAGTGGACGTAGCAGCTTATACTATGAACCACTTCAACTGCTTTGTTTTTTACTCATCAGCTCTTACAAACAGATTTAACACTTAAGCAGTCTTAATCTATTTAAGTGTCAGCTAACACTTTACATAAATTGTTTACTTACTTGTTCTATAAATTGTACTTATGTACTTTCCTCATAGCTTGTGATCTATTTTTAAAACATTAAAATTGTGTTAGCCAGCTGACCATTATATTCTTTTCAGCCGACAACGTCAGCTTCTTTAAACCATCAGCCAGCTCACACTATATCAGCTGACTAACAAAATTATAATTTCCGCTGCAACTTTTGAAGTTTTTCAAAACTACCCTCAAATTTTTAAAAGAATATTCACCCCCTTCTAGCCTTATTAGTTGCCAACTGGAGACGTTAAATATTTTGTAAAAAACAAAATTTCCCTCACTATTTTTAATGTACATGTGTTGTCAATGTATTGATGAGTTGGAAATTGAACTAAAAATAAAAGAAAAATAAAAATAAAATAAACCGACGACAAACTCAAACTCTACAGGGATTACACCCCACTTCTTCTCTCTCTTACCACCACTCTCTATAACTCAATCTCCACATAGAATTGATTCGGGCTCACCAAGCACCTTCAATTTGTGTATCAAATCATACAATTCTCAAGGAAACTTGAACTTGCTTGGTCTCTTCTTTGGAACCCACTCGAACATGTACGTCAACTCCATCGTCGCCATCCATGGAATTGGAACCATCCTCGATTACACCATGTACGGCGGCAACTTCTTTGGGTTTTCTTTTTGGGTTTTATGTGTGTGTGTGTGTGTGTGCCTTGAAATGGATCTAATAAACTCAACAAGCTTCCTTATCTTTGTTGTATAGTGAGAGAAATTGAGGAAGAAGAGCTGAAGTCAAAAGCATTTAGTCTGATTTCTACTTAATATTCATCACTTCAAATGGATCTAATTTAATTTGCTTTGGAAACTCTCATCCTTCACATGAAAACTTGGCTCAAGGCCATAAAATTTTGGTGCATTTTCAATAAAAGATATGCAAGCTCCATAACTATGCAATGTGCACATGTTTGAAGGCCTTAGAATAGTTCCCTTGCTTAAGGAGCTTATCTTTTCTTCCTGTACGTACCAAGACTGTAATACCCTATATTATTGCATGTTTGACTTATGCTTGAGTTCATACATTCATATTCATCATAAGTATGCTTACTTAGTTCATTCGTATGTTTGAATTCAATAGCTTGTTCGTTGACATTGATTTTTATGCTCGTATGCATCCTTTTCGTCATGATATGTGTTGGGACTTTGATTGCGTATATATGTTGAAAGCATGTGTATAAGTGTTAGATGTCATTCATAACATCCTTAACATGATTTAGATGTTGATTAAATACTGGTTGCATCGTCGATTCGATCGTTGGTTACTTCTAGTTGTTGTTTTTCTTCGTTTGGCCTGTTTGAGTGTTGTTCGGGAGTTTTCTGTTTAAGTTCTAAACCATCTTTGAGTGAGGTTTGAGCCTTGGGTACTTTGGTCTTGAGTTTGGGGTCAATTTAGGTTGAATTCTAGACCTTTCGTGCACTGGAGGGCTTGCGGTCGCAAGGGGTTTGGACCTTGCCACCGCAAGGTGAGCAGAAAAGTTGGGTTGGTGATTCTGTGGATCATGCGCTCGCATGCTAATGACACCATGCGGCCGCATGGTGCCATTTCCTGATATGGGATATTTTGCTCGTTACTCAAATTTGTCTATCCTAATCCCACCCAAACCCATCCTAAACCATTCCTAAATCATCCCAACTATCACCCACTATATCCTAACCATCTATTTGAAGTTTTAAGTGGGTTGGTCGACGCTTGTCTTGGGAAGACCTCTGTGGGTCCCAATGAGCACAATAATAAGCTAGAAGGGGGGGTTGAATAGCTTATTAACACTTTAAAACTTTTTAAGTAAGTTCCTTGAAAGTTACTTGCAATCTATGAAAAGAATCAAGTAGCGGAAGACCTTCAAGAAAATTGTTCAGTGTCCGCCGATAAGGACTACCAGTAGACCTTTTACTGATTACTTAAGTTACTTTGAAATGGATAATATAAACAATGAAACTAAGTAGTTCAAGTAATAGAGCAGACGGTAGGAAATAACACAAGTATTTTGGGATGGTTCACACTATAATGAGTGCTACGTCCACCACCAAGGCAGTCAACCTTGGATTTAAATTGTGCACTATGTTTTCCACTTAGATCAATTACAAAGAATATCCCTAATGGATCGTGTACAAAATATTGACTTGTGTTTGGGTCTAGGGAATTAAATATCGTAAAAACAAGATATTTAATTAGATGTAAATATAGTTAATGGAAGTTAACAACAAGAAGAATAAAGCAATAAATGTTGATGAACGACTTCTTGTTGTTGGCGAGGACTTCTAGATCTGTTAAGGATCTATTGAATGCTTGAAATGAAAGACTTGGAGTTGTGAAGATTCGAGCAATTCTTTAAGTGTTCGATTGATTACATGCTTGTCTCTTGGTTCCGTCTTCAATGGCGAGTATATATAGTAGGTGCATTTCAAAAGAATCCGTTGGAGAGGGCGAAGACTTCAACAACTCTATTCATAAATGCATTAAATGCATGGGGTCACGATCAAGGATTTTCGTCTTCCCACGATATCTAGAGCGGATAATCATTTACGAGATCTTCAAAAGGTGGGCGATTTGGTGTCGATCGAGAGATGTAGCGAAAAGTAGGGGCAGATGCACCTTGCTTTTCGGGGCGAAAAGTATTCTGCTTTTCGGAAAGTTGCTTTCGGCTTGACATGTCGAAATGACTTGGATTAATTCAAATAATATATGAGAATAAGTTTGAATTAATCCAGCTAGCTTTTGGAGAGGACACGTTGAAGCATCACCTGGACACGAGGTCTACCGATCTTAAGCTTTGGCGGTCTTCCTAAGGTGAAGGCGAGAAGGAGTCTTCCGTTGAACTGAAAAGTCCTACAAAAACTATACAAGGCAAAGTTCTATACACAGTTGCCACGCTAATCGATCACGCGACCCGATTAACCAGCGAAGTATAAAACTAATGTAATGTCTTGATCGATATAAATTTAACATAAGAATCAACAATCTCCTCCTATTTATATCGGTCATCATTACTACAAATGAGGCTTTAAAACAAACTATTTCATAGATAATAGCATGTAAAGAAATTTTATATATTAAGTAATCGGTAGACATGCCTCTATTAAAGCGAATAACACCTCAAATGCAAGGGACTAATCTAAGTGCATACAAGAATAAGAGAGTCAAAGAACAACACTCAGTTAGCGGCGGTTTAAATAAATTTAAAGCTGAATGTTTAAATTCTAATTAAGATAAACAATAAAGCGACAAGAATTTAAACAAATAATTTTTGAAAAAGCAAGTAATCATACGTATTTATAAACAAGATGTTTACATTCAACGAGTTTTCAAAAATAAGATAAATACAAAGGAAAGGGAAGAAAAGATACATAAGCTACCAATGTCTTTTCCCTTTGCCTTTGTCTGCAACCTCCTTTTCTCTTCTTTCTCGCTCTAGCTCTTCCATTCTTCGTTGGTATTCGTCATTTGCATCGGTCGGAGTGCGGTGGAGCGAGAACGGTAGTCGGTTCTTCACGAAGGCGGTTGTTCTCTTCCATCGGCATTCGTTGATAGTTGATAGACCTCATTTGCTTCTCCTCGTGATGGCGGATCACGATCACGGTTGGCATTCATAATATCGTGAGCGAGTTGCGGCGAGGTTGTTGAGTTCCATAATGGGAGGGCGACCATGGCGAGATGGAGAGTGATGGCGTGGAATAACTCGTAGAAAATGGAGCCTATGATCACGGCAACCTTCATCGTTGAGCTTCGATGTTGATCTTGACATCGGTGAAGTCGCAGCCGCATCTGCAGCATCGTCCAAAAGCGAGTCCAGACATCCTCTTGAAATTGTCGAAGAGTAGTGGCGATTCGGTCGTTGGCCTTGGCATTGCAGGGGCTACTTCGGCGGTAGTGGTAGATATGATTGTGAGCTCGCTGGCCAGGGTAGATGGCATCTAGCCGGGTCAAAACTTCATCATTGGTGGCGGATGGGAAGTAGATGCTTGGCCAATGTGAATGGTTCGGCGGAGGCGAGTCTGCGAGGCGATGTTTGTTGGATATGGGGAGTTACGGAGGCGAAGAGGATGAGTCTTGGGTTGGTATGGTTTTGGTGGAAGAGGATAGGGTTATAGGGGAGGGTGGAGGAGGGGTTGGTGGGAATCGGTTCCATATCGATGTCGAGAATTTTCAGCGATGTGGGAGGATTGGGGAATGGGTTCGGTAGAGAACCGAAAGAAGGGGCATGGTAGAAGAGGGATTTTGGTTTTTGAAGGGAAGGTTGAGGAGGTTGAGAAGGTTGAGGAGGTTGATGAGTAGGGGTGAAGAGATCTGCTCTTGACGAAAGTTCGAAGAGGAACTTAGCGGCGGCGAGTCTAAAGGTTGTGGTGTGGTTGATGAAGTTGGTTGGGATTGGGGTGGTGAGGAGGGTGTGGATGGGCCGGGTGAGTAGTTAAAGGGTGAAGGAGGAGGAGGAGTTGGGGTTGGTGGCTCCTCTGAGGGATAGACTCCTCGGAGGTGGTGAATTCCTCTGAGTAGATGACTCAGAAGGAATAGATGAAGGGTTGATAGGTATAGATGAAGCATTGTGAGGTAAGGTTTGGGCGTCGGTAGTTGGTTGAGCGTCGGTAGATGGTATAGATGAAGGGTTGGCAGGTTGAGTGTTGGGCGTCGGTATAGGTAGTTGGTTGGTGGCGGTAGGGTTCGGTGGGGTAGCTCTCCTTTTCTTCCTCGGTGAATAGGAGACTCAGTAGCTTCATCGGTAGAGGTTGGAGGGGCTGCTGCCGGTGGCTGGTCTGAGGTTTTGAAGTTTCCTTCGTTTTGGTTTGGGAGTGGGTGCGGAGGATGGTGAAGGTGGTTGGTGGATTGGGTAGGAGGCAGCTTGGTAGATGGAGGAGAGAGGAATGGTGGATTGGCTGGTGCCTTGGCTTCTTCTTGGCCTTCCTTCATCTCCTCTTCGATCCTCTTCGGTTGCTGAGTTGCCACTTCGGCCTTGTTTTCTTGGCTTTGCCCCGGCCTGCTATTTTGGACCTTAGCGGCGCCCTTTGCTACGCCTCATCGGCCAGGGCCTTTGGCCTTTAGATGGAGGTCCGTGGCCACGATCGTCAAATTTTGCGAGATGCCTTTTTGTAGGTCACTGTAGCGCTACATGTGCTTCCATATTGAAGCGGGTGACCAAGATAGTGCAGGCTTGGCCACTTTGTCAAGAGGCTGGCGGTAGACCTTTCTGCGGCGCGCTTGTTCTCGTATTCGGTGTATTTCTTGAAAAACGAGAGGTGTGAGTTGCTTCTCCTTGGCCACGATACAACTCATCTTCTTTCAAGAAGTTGATGTTTGCATCATCCTCAAAAGGGCATTGATCACCGGCCGACGAAGGGTCGTTTACAAGTGGGGTTGTTCTTAGCTTTCTCCACCCTTGCTTTAGCTCGTCGAAAATGATGAGCCCCAGTTGAGGCGTAGGCTGTAGAAATCTGGCTGGTCGGGGTTGATCTATTGGCTGTAAGCATGTCATGAGCTCCACTCTTGAATAGGAGCACCTTGTCTAAAAGGTGGCTGGTGCAATAAACGTCAGAGAACAAATTTGAACATTTTCCTTGTGGCTCTGGAGAGTGTCTACTCCTCATGGCTTCCCTGGGCATGTAAAGCCTCGGCCATAGTTCTTTGAAAAGAGCTCCTCCGTAATGCGCGCGTAGATGATGGTGGAAATAGATTTAGCGGTGAGAGAGATGGGACGGCCTCGAATCCACCCACGAAGAGCGATGCAGTTCATGAGCTCCATTCTCGATAAAATTCTTCTGCAAGGAAGATCTCAGTAGTTTTGTCGTTGAGGCGAAAGAGGGCATCAGAGGCGTCCATATCCTCGCAAGCTTTGATCTTGGCCTATAGAGTTGATTGGCTGAAGGTCAATGCATGGAATGTATAGCTTCGGGTCCAAGCGACAATAATGTCATGAGAGAGGCGGGATAGATGGGGTATCTGGAAGATTGATATTCGAATTGGAAGGAATGACGCTTTGGTCAAAAGCCTTCCCATTGTCGTGCTTTGATTTTGAAGTTCTTGCAAAGAAAAGCAAAATAAAAATTAGGGCTTTTCATCTAGACATCTAAACAAGTAGGAATTTCAAAGTTTTCTTAAAATAATTGAAATTTTCGAAGCAAAAACTTGAAACCCTAGAATGTTTAGAGAAACCACACTAGAAATGCATTAGAAGTTTTCATAAGAATGAACAATGAATAAACAAAAGCATTGTTAGTATTCAAGTTTGTAAGAACAACAATGGCGAATCACTTTGTATAAACTCGAAAATGACCGTTTGAATTCCAAAAGGATTTTAGGTTGATAATGAAATCTTGAGCAGAGCAGTACATAGAAAATTACAGTGCAGAGAAGAAAGGAGCGTACCATTGTTGATGATGAGAAGAAGAAACAAGAAGAAGAGAACTTGAATTTGCGAGAAAGTAGTTACTTAGAGAGAGAGGAGAGAGAAAAGATTTTTGTTGAAAGGGTTTCGTAAAGTTTGCAAATGACGGTTCAAGGACTATTTAAGGGCGAAAATATCGGTTTTGAAAAAGCGGAACTTAAGATATTTTCTTAAGTACCAAAATTTATCCTTGACCCACTTTATTGCTTTAGAAACCTCTTTAGAAAAAAAAATAGACTAAGTAAGAGTACTAACCTTTAAGTCTTCCTCCTAAGAGTGGAGAACTTCGTCTTCAGATTAGTCTAATCTTTGGGTCTACCTAAGTATGAAAGAAACATTAACAAAATTTTAAAATTAAGCAAGAGGATCAATCATACCAAGATTTCTCCTTAAATAAGCAAACTGGTGGCATCGGTGGTTTGTGAGAATGTCACGCCAATTGATGCTTGATCGATGTTTTATTTATCTATTTCCTTGCAAGTGTACAAGACTATTATAGAATAGACTCGGAAGCAAGGGTCGAACCCACGAGACAAGTGATCACGAGCAGTGCGATTATAGATAGCAAATTATTAACCTAAGGGGTTTTATGTTTAATTCTACTCTAAATTACTAGTTATAGATGTTTAACTAATTAGACAAGATAATAGAGATATGAAGATCTTATGGTGAGTGGAAATCTAGGATTACGGGTTTCACTTATATCTCCTTTATGTTCAATTCATAATAATGTCATTCAATGTCTTGGGTTCGTTCACTAAAAATAGATATGGTGCGTTGAACAATTGGTTCGGCCTCCATCCCATAAAATTCACCCATTCCATATCCTAAGCACGAGAACTATCAATCTAGTCGTCACCTAGATTTATGATCTATGTCACCTAGATCATGTAAGAACTTGGTCCTAACTTATCACTCGTGCTTCGATAGGTCCAATTTATTGTGTTGGTGAGCCGTGTACGACATATGCACTTGGTCATGCGGTTATCCGCACCTCTAAGCCTTTATTATTTGCGATTACATTCATTTGTTCAAAGCAAAATAATATAGGGATTGATAAACAACACAATCAACAAGCATTGAATAGACATATATATATGAATCAAAACATAAATTCGATACAAGTTACCTCCCACCTCCTAGATTAGGGATGATTTAGTTCATCATAGGCGATGAACGACACATGAAGATGATGGGAAACATGATTTGATCTTCAATACTTGAAATTACAAAACCTAACTATGTTATACAATCTAAAACTACCTAAAATCTATGTAAAGAGAGCTTCCGGCCGTCCTCCTCTTCTTAGGCTCGGCATCTGACTTCTATATATACTCGGGAGTTGTGATTGGATCGAATGACTGTGTGAAAATCCGAAAAGGTCGCATTCTGCCTACCTTGCGGTCGCAGGTCTTTGGATACCTTGCGTCAAAGGTCTCCGGTGTGGGTGGCTTTGATTCTTTGATTCTTGACTTCGGGGCCTATCGCCTACCTTGCGGTCGCAAGTGCGAGGCACCTGCGTCCGCAAGGTGTCAGTGTGCGATCTTTATTTTTCTTCAATTTTCTCTTCCTTGTAATTTGCACTTAAAACCACCGGAGTTTCGCGTATTTTCACAATAATCCTGAAACTTACAAAACTCACAGAAAACATATATTAGTACTCAAAAGACTCGTGAAATAGCATAATTTAAGTCATAGAAGTATATAAAATCGACGTATAAAATACATCGATCAAATACCCCCAAACTTGAACTTTGCTCGTCCACGAGTAAACAAATAAACTTATAAATACAAAAGCATATAAATAACAAAATTAAAATCTTTTTGTGAGGGTGACACTATTTACACTCCTCTATAAACCCACAAACTCAAGGAGACTCTTTCGAGTGACTCGACTATGCGAGATAAATACAAAACAGATAAATATAAAACTAAAATACAACTACAAATAAAACATAATTAAAACATAAAATCTTTTTGGTTTCATCCTCAAGTTATAAGTGTATGGCATGCATGTAATCTCGGTTTGGTGCTCACCACATATATGCGGACTTAGTCATATAAAACCAACTAGTCTTTTCTTAAAGGCACTACTTTTTAATTTCTCCGTGTGTGTGTGATCACCGGTCTTAAAGAATATCTTAACTAAAACGGTTTTATTGAGCTAAACACCACATTCATATGAAAATCACAGTTTAATAGAAAATCATGCATTAAGAGTATGAGATCTACCATCCAAACCCAGGTCGATTCTGATGAAAGGTCCCAAGGATTCAAAAGATTTATACATCCATCCCATGCACTTCTATGTATGTATACAATGCTCTCCTATCCCAATGACTTGTAATAGCTAAGATTATGCTAACACGGTGAGCTTTAGGGTGAATAATAATGATTATGAAGTGTGTGATCAATTTCATGTTACTCACTTGACAATAAAAACAACATAAGCATTGGCAAAAGATCATTAGGACTTTATAAGCTTGTAATGTAAGGCCAAGGTGTTGGGGATATGAAGGAAAGGAATTGGAATTCAAAGTGAGAGAGTAAGACTACCCTTTATCCCTCATACTTCCAAGAAAAGAAAGTTTTCCCTATTTAGGCTAGGACACGCAAAGACCACAAGTGGAGGGTGCTTTGTGTTACTTTTCACTTTCTTCTTCCCCCAAACTTGTTTTGGGCAATATATTTTCTAAAAATATCATCATTCTATCGCATAATTTTTCTAACATATTTTCTCTTGAAAGCTATGCTTTCATTTGAATCTTTGTTTATCCTCTTCTTCTTAGTTTCATTTTTCGTCGACACATGATTTTTTTTTTTTTCGACAACGGAAGAAGAAGTCTTCGAAAAATAGCCTAAGCGAAAAGAAGTGGTCCTCCTAGAATCAATTTCCCACCCAATCCTACTCTCTCTCAAAGGGTAGGCTAAAAGTGTATAGGCTTTTAGGGTTAAGTTAATGTGGGTAATAGAAACGATGGCGAATGGGGGTTTAAATAGTGTGCTTAGCACACTCCATTCTTTTCATTAGGCTCAAGGGGACACTAGGGATATATTTAGTATAGGTCGGGGAATATTTAGGCTCTAACGATCCAAAGATGGCCTAAATCATTTCTTAATGCCAAATGCTCACATAGTATTTAAAGCAAGTAAGACAACACAAAATATCATATCAACTATGGGAATTGGGTTGAGTGTTTAGCATCACTGGATTTCACATAAGCATTCGCTAAGACAGATGGTAGGGACAATTGAGACTAACATGCAGACACGGTTCGAAAGTGTGCTTGAGATATATAAATGAGAAAAATCCAAGGGATCTAACTAACATGCAATTGATCCTAAGTTACAATTTAATGCAACAATCATGTTCGAATGGCTATGCATCATATTCTTGTGCATATCTTGTTGAAGTGAAATCGGTGTTATAAACTTTATAAAACTATTCTAATCAATCCATAGTTATGGCGGTGTGAGTGCATGAAGAATTTGGAGAAAAGTAAAAGTTTCGCAAAATTAAGTAAATTCGAGGGGATCTGGACTAACTATGCGGTTCATTGCACTAATCTCCTCATGGACTACGACTAGCATTACCATACCTAAACTCGAGGATGAATATTTTGAAAAAAAAAAATTTTTTAATATATATTTTTTAAGAAATTGGGAAATTTGGAGGTGATGACGATGACTTAATTGATGATGGGTCCCCATAAGAGGAACCCACGAGTATCCAAAATAAGTGTATTCTGGTCAAGGCAACACCTCAGAAAATCGAAAAAAAAAACAGAAAAATAGGGTGAAGAGTTAAATGGTCATCAAAGAAAGAAATTTTTATTCACCACTAACGACATAGCCCAACTCCATTCCTCGTTAGGCTGGGTCCTACTCTAAGACTTAAAGTTTTAAATCCCCCCCCCCCAAACTTAATTTCTATTTTGTCCTCAAAATAGAGGAACATATGAGAGGATTGATGGGGAAGGACAAATATTAAAAGGAGATAGCGGGTCCACCTAACGAGCGAGGGCGGAACTTGGGCCTCGACTCAAGGTGGTCGAGGCGGAGATAACGAATGAGGGCGAAACTTGGGGATCGTGCACGGTGGCAGCCATAATAATTTGAAACATTATGTCCCACGGTGTTAACCAGAGAAAATTTTATTTGGTCGGTAAACGCATTGTTAATGCCAGCTATTTGACTCACCATGTCGAGGATTTGGAGGGACTTCCTCGACTGTTGGAGATCCCAACAGCAGCGGGTCCTCTTCCTCTTCTTCGGGTTCCTCCTCTTGAGGAACCCTCACTCCTTCTTGGTGATGATCAAACAAAATGGCCTAGTAATGACCGGACCCGACCTTGACCTCTCAGCGTGTTTGGGCATTCTCACATTTGCCCCCTACCAAGTCGGTAATCAAATGCGGGAGCAGCGAACCTCGCATTCGTCCTACCTCTAATAGGGTCTTGATTTGGCCGTTGATCAAGGCGACATCAATGGACCCGCCCGATCATAATGGTGTAGGTCAAGGTGACCCTCTCCCAATTCAGGTGTTTTGGTGACTTGAGGGCATGAGGCGTCACAAACAAATTTATACGGGCTTGGCGTGTCTTGAAGAAGGACTCTCTCATGGTGCGTGGTCCATAAGGTGGAGTTGCGGTTATAGGACCACTCCACACCGGGGAGAGCAATGCGGCATTCACCACCTCGGGGATCACGGGGTGGAGGTGTGTGCTATAATCATCGGCACCAACCCATTGAAGTTGGAGGTGCCAAAATGTGTTAATGCTTTGGGCCGAAAAAGTCAACTGTTATATTCTAATTAACGGTGTCTAGCACACGCCATCCATGCCAATGTTGCCATTGGCGTAATTCTCGGACAATAGGGACTACGTCGCCCAGGCGGAGAATCTAACGAGAAGCCCCCACCTACGAGCCATCGAGCAGGGGCGAAGACCAAAATCTTGACCTTAAATCCCTTTCGGGCACAAGGACTTGGAGAGTTTGTTGGTGTACCTTTCGATGCTTCGTAGAACCAGCAGGTGATGTCAAAATTATGCTCTTCCTCTGGCGGGGATGAAGAGCCCATTTCTACGCTTTCTAAACATTTTGTTTGATATAAAATTTTAAAAACTAAAAGTTTAACAATTAAAAATGTGTTTTAAAATTTTAAAATTAAAAGTTAATCTAAAGCATGCAAAAAA
>CM028383.1:89748278-89774793 GCA_013146195.2 Codonopsis lanceolata
TTTCCAATACTGGCGCTACGAAAATCGCCGGAAGGAGTCAACGTACAGACCAGTTTATCCTGAGCATCTTCACAACAACACACCCGACTCACTGAATCATGGAGGGCCAGATCAATAAGACTATATAAATATTCTATATGGATCAATGCATTCTGAACAGATAAATTAATATCCATAGGCAAAGGACCCTCTAGACAAACTCCGCACCAATTCGTATCTCAGAAAAAAATATCGCCACATCCAACAACCCATCTCTTGAATTGTAAATATTAATTAATGTGAATAAATATGCCATTCCATGCAGCTGTAGCAGATTGCTTGCATAACAACCCGTGAGAGTTTCCATACTTTGCATGGCAAAACTTTGCCCAGAGGCTTTGATGCTGAAGATCACGCCATGCAAGCTTTGTGTGCATCGAATGCATGACCTGAGTAAGAGATTGAACTCCCAAGCCTCCCTCCTTTGTAGGCCTACACACCTTGTGCCAAGCCACCGAGTGAGTTCTTTGTTCACCCCTAGAATTCCAGAGAAAGTCTACCATCAATCTCTCAAGCCGAAATAAAATTCTTTTTGGGATTGTCATTCGCACTCGACCACTTATCAGTTTAGCATTTCAGGGTTCCTCGAAATAAATAAATTTCATCCGCCCCGAATAAAGCGGCAACCCCAAATATTTCATAGGCCATGCCCGATTAGCACAACCCGTCCATTGAGCAATACGTTGAATGGACGTGTAGGAGCTGTGATTAGAGACATATAATCCACTCTTTTGCATGTTGATAAATTGGCCCGAGCTATGTTCATAAGCAGTGAGGACTTTGCGAAGGCCCATGATAGAAGACTTACTACCATTGCAAAACAAAAGCATGTCGTCTGCATATAGCAAGTGAGAAATCATCAAACCTCCCCTTCCATGTTGAAAAGGTTGAACCAAGCCATCCCTTATAACTCTATTGATGTTAATTGATTGGATTTCCTGGGCCAAAATGAACAATAAAGGAGAAAGCGAGTCACCTTGCGTCACCCCACTCATGGAATGAAAAAATCCACTATAGTTGCCATAGATATGGAGGGAATACGAAACATTGCCAATAAGGCTGTGAATAAAAAGGTACCAAGCCGGGGGCAAAGCTTTGAAAGGAAAGCTTGTCATAAGTTCGAATGAGGAGTAAAATGACATTCCAACTTTTTTGTTGATCTGGACCGACTCGTTTACTTAATAAAATTTTCTGAATACTTCAGGATAAGAGCTGGGCATGATGGATGGAATCATTGGAGAGGTTGGGATTATCAATTTTGGAATTAAAACCAAAGTAGTGGTCATGCCTCTATGGTTGATCAAAGGTTCTCGAACATGAACTATAACATCATGCTTAACAATATATGACTTTGGTAAAACCAATCGGTGTACCGTCGCTTTGGAGCACTATCAGGATTCAAAACTTTAATGGCATTCCAGACCTCTTCCTCAAAAGGACTGCTAACTAAATACTCATTATCCGTTGTGGAAACTTTGGGTTGAATATTACTAAAAATATTCTCATCCACCGAATGAGGCTTATAAGTAAAGATCAATGAAATAATCTAAGGCCTTTACCAATGGTTTGTCAGACTTGAGATCCATCCTCTGTCAAGAAGACCTAACAAGTTTCTGACGAGATCTCTCTTCATGCATGCATGAAAATAAGTTGTGTTTCGATCCCATCCGTAACCATAGTTGCCTAGAATTCATTAACAAGCTCCTCTTCCCATTTGAGAAGCTGGTCCATGTTCTGCCTCGTTTCAATCAGCGGTCAGCTCAGATCGGTCCCGGTTCTTTGCACTAATAATTCTAATTGCATAATCTAATCGACAAGCCTCAACTACGGCTGCATGTGGGTCCCAATGAGCACAATAATAAGCTAGAAAGGGGGTTGAATAGCTTATTAACACTTTAAAACTTTTAAGTAAGTTCCTTGAAAGTTACTTGCAATCTATAAAATCAAGTAGCGGAAGACCTTCAAGAAAATAGTTTCGAATTAGATAAGGACTACCGTAGACCTTTACGGATTACTTAGTTCTCTTGAAATGGATAATATAAACAATGAAACTAAGTTCAAATAAAGACAAGCGTGAGGAATGACACAAGTATTTTGGGATGGTTCACACTATAATGAGTGCGTCCACCACCAAGCGCGACACCCTGGATTTAAATTGTGCACTATGTTTTCCACTTAGATTAATTACAAAGAATATCCCTAATGGATCGTGTACAAATATTGACTTGTGTTTGGGTCTAGGGAATTAAATATCTGTATACAAGATATTTAATTGTCTTAATATAGTTAATAGAAGTTAACAACAAGAAGAATAAAGCAATAAATGTTGATGGCGACTTCTTGTTGTTGGAGACTTCTAGATGCATTGGGATCTATTGAATGCTTGGTAGAAAGACTTGGAGTTATGAAGTTTGAGCAATTCTTTAAGTGTTCGATTGATTACGTATATTTGTCTCTTGTTCCGGTCTTCAATGGCGGTATTCTAGCGAGTGCATTTCAAAAGAATCCGTTGGAGAGGAAGACTTCAAGACTCTATTCATAAATGCATTAAATGCATGGGGTACATCGATCAAGTTTTCGTCTTCGATTATCTACAGATAATCATTTACGAGATCTTAAAAGGTGGGCGATTTGGTGTCATATCGAGCGAGAAAGTAGGGGCCGATCTACTTTACGCTTTCAGCATTCGGGGCGAAAAGTCTTCTGCTTTTCGGAAAGTTGCTTCGGCGTCTTGACATGTCGGGGAATGACTTGGATTAATTCAAATAATATATAGGAATAAGTTTGAATTAATCGATTCTTTTCTTTGGAGAGGACACGTTGAAGCGATCAATTGGACACGAGGTCTACCGATCTTAAGCTTTGACGGGTCTTCGGTGAAGTCTTCATTGAACACGAAAAGTCCTATAAAAACTATACAAGGCAAAGTTCTATACACGGTTGCCACGCTAATCGTCTGTGACTCGATTAGCCTTGAAGTATAAAACTAATGTAATGTCTTGATCGAGATATAAATTTAACATAAGAATCAACAATCTCCTCCTATTTATATCGGTCATCATTACTACAAATGAGGAGTTTTAAACAAACTATTTGATAGATAATAACATGTCTTAGAAAGTTTTATATATTAAATAAGACATGCCTCTATTAAGCAGAATAACACCTCAAATGCAAGGGACTAATCTAAGTGCATACAAGAATAAGAGAGTCAAAGAAAGCCACCAGATTAGCGGCAATTTAAATAAATTTAAGCGAATGTTTAAATTCTAATTAGATAAACAATAAAAGCGGCAGAATTTAAACAATATAATTTTTTAAAAAAACAAGTAATCATACGTATTTATAAACAAGATGTTTACATTCATGAGTTTTCAAAAATAAGATAAATACAAAGGAAAGGGAAGAAAAGATACATAAGCTACCAAGGTCTTTTCCCTTTGCCTGTCTGCCGACCTCTTTTCTCTTCTTTCTCGCTCTAGCTCTTCCAATCTGCGTTGGTATTAGTCATACGCATCGGTCGGAGTGCGGTGGAGCGAGCGGTAGTCGGTTCTTCACGAAGGCGGTTGTTCTCTTCATCGGCATTACGTTGATAGACCTCATTTGCTTCTCCTCGCGTGATGGCGGATCACGATCACGGTTGGCATTCATTATATCGTGGCGAGTTGCGGCGAGGTTGATGAAGTTCAGGTGGAGGCGTGGCCAAGATGGAGAGTGATGGCGTGGAATAACTCGTAGAAAATGGAGCCTATGATCGGCAACCTTCATCCGTTGAGCTTGATGTTGATCTTGACATCGGTGAAGTCGTGCGCATCTGTCCCAAAAGCAGTCAGACATCCTCTTGAAATTGTCGAAGAGTAGTGGCGGTCCGTCGTTGGCCTTGGGCTGCTTCGATGGCTACTTTGATAGTGGTAGATATGCTTGTAGCTTCAGCCATTTGGTAGATGGCATCTAGCAGGAGACAAAACTTCATGGGAAATAGATGCTTGGCCAATGTGAATGGTGTCGGCGACTTTGAGGCGCGGAGAGGGGGTGCAGGCGGAAGAGGATGAGTCTTGGGTTGGTATGGTTTTGGTGGAAGAGGATATGGTTATAGGGGAAGGTGGAGGTGGGGTTGGTGGGGAATCCAGTTCCATATCAGTGTCAGAATTGTCACTGAAATGGGAGGATTGGGGAATGGGTTCGGTAGAGAACCAGGAAGGAAGGCGAGGGAGTAGAAGAGGGATTTTGGTTTTGAAGAAGGTTGAGGAGGTTGAGAAGGTTAAGAAGTAGGAATGAAGAGATCTGCTACGGACGAAAGTTCGAAGAGGACTTTGGCGGCCAGTCTAAGAGGCTGTGGTGGTTGATAAAGTTGGATGGGATTGGTGATGTGGGGAAGGGGTAGATGGGTCGGGTGAGTAGTTGAAGGTGAGGGAGGAGGAGGAGATGGGGTTACAGGCTCTTGATTTTGATGCTCTCTGAGGGACTCCTCGGGAGGTGGTGAATTCCTCTGAGTAGATGACTCGGAAGGAATAGATGAAGGGTTGATAGGTAAGGTTTGGGCGTCGGTAGTTGGTTGGATGTCGGTAGATGGTTGGGCGGTAGAAGATGGTTGGGTGGTAGAAGATGGGGGACCGGTAGCTCTCCTTTTCTTCCTTAGTGGCTGAATAGGAGACTCAGCTGCTTCATTGAAGGTTGGAGGAATTGGGGTGGGCTGGTCTTCGAAGGTTTCTGAGAAGTCTCCTTCGTTTTGGTTTGGGAGTGGATGCGGGGAGATGGTGAGGGTGGTTGGCTGGATTGGGTAGGTGGGTGAGAGGATGGCAGCTTGGGTAGATGGAGGAGAGGAATGGCTGGATTGGCTGGTGCCTTCTTCTTCGGCCTTCCTTCATCTCCTTCGATCCATTTGGCTCTCCTCTTCGTTGGGTTGCCACCGGCCTTGTTTTCTTTGCCCTTGAGCGCCATTTTGGACCTTAGCAGTGCTCTTCCTCATCGGCAGGCCTTTGGCCTTTAGATGGAGGTCAGTGGCCACTTGATCGTCAAATTTTGCGAGAGGCCTTTTTGTAGGTCTGCTTTCAGCTACATGTGCTTCCATGTTGACGGGTGACCAAGATAGGTGCGAGGCTTGGCCACTTTGTCAAGAGAGACCGGCGGTAGACTTCTGCTGCCGTCGCTTGTTCTCGTATTCGGTGTATTTATTGAAAAAGCGAGGTTGTGAGTTGCTTCTCCTTGGCCACTTGTAAACAACTCATCTTCTTTCAAAGAAGAGTTGATGTTTGCATCATCCTCAGGGCGTTGATCGGCTGACGAAGGGGCGTTTGCGAGTGGGGTTGTTCTTAGCTTTCTCCACCCCTTGCTTTAGCTCGTTGAAAATGATGAGCCCCAGGTTGAGGCATTGATTGGAGGAATACTACAGGTCGGAGTTGATTTGTTGGCCGGTAAACATGTCATGTGCTCCACTCTTGAATAGAGTCCCTTGTCTAGAAGGTGGTGGTGCAATAGGCGTCAGAGGAACAAATTTGAGCATTTTCCTTGTGGCTCCCGGAGGGTGTCTACTCCCTCATGGCTTCCGGGCATGTAAAGCCTCGACCATGGTTCTTTGAAGAGTCCACCGTAATGCTTGAGCCGATGATGGTGGAGATTTATTTGGTGACGAGATGGGGCGGCCTCGAATCCACCCACGAAGAGCGATGCGGTTCATGAGCTCCATTCTTTGATAAAATTCTTACGCAGGAAGATTGTAGTTTTGTCGTTGAGGCGGAAGAGAATCAGGCGTCCATATTGGTCGCACTCGTTACTTGGGCATATGATTGACCGAAGGTCAATGCACATGCCGAATATATAGCTTGGGTCCAAGCGACAATAATGTCATGAGGCGAGATAGATGGGGTATCTAGAAGGTTGATATTCGAATTGGGAGGAATGACAATTTCGGGGTTAAAGCCTTCTATTTGCTTTTGATTTTGAAGTTCTTGCTTGCTGAAAAAAACAAAATAAAAATTAGGGCTTTTCATCTAGACATCTAAACAAGTAGGAATTTCAAAGTTTTCTAAAATAATTGAAATTTTCGAAGCAAAAACTTGAAACCCTAGAATGTTTAGAGTAACCACACTCGAGAAATGCATAACAGAAGTTTTCATAAGAGTAAACAATGAATATACATAAAACGACTGTTAGTATTCAAGTTTGTAAGAACAACAATGGCGAATCACTGCTTCAAACTCGAAAATGACCGTTTTGAATTCCAAAAGCGTTTTAGGATGATAATGAAATGCGAGAACAATACATAGAAAATTACGAGTAGAGAAGAAAGGAGCATACCATTGTTGATGATGAGAAGAAGAAACAAGAAGAACTTGAATTTGCGTAAAAGTAGTTACACGTAGGAGAGAGAAAGAAAGAAAGAGAAATATTTCGTTAAAGGATTTCAGAAAGTTTTCAAATGACGGTTCAAAGGACTATTTAAAGGCGAGAAAGTTTTGGTTTAAAAAGCGGGAACTTAAGATATTTTCTTAAGTACCAAATTTTATCCTTGACCCCCTTTATTGCTTTAGAAACCTCTTTAGCAAAAATAGACTAAGTAAGAATACTAACCTTTAAGTCTTCCGTAAAGGATAACTTACGTCTTCCGATTAGTCTAATCGAGTCTACCGGTATGAAAGAAACATTAACAAAATATTAACCTTAAGCGAGGGATCAATCATACCAAGATTTCTCCTTAAATAAGCAAACCCGGTGGCATCCAAGGGTTTTGTGAGAATGTTCCGCTAATTGATGCTCGCTTGAACATATTCCCAACCGATGTTACCTTTTTCCACATGATCTTTGAGAAAGTGATAACGAATATCAATGTGCTTTGTCTTTGAATGCATCATCGATTTTTGGAGACGAGATAGCTGATGTGTTGTCACACATGATTGGGCGCTTTTAGCCTTGATGTTGTAGTCCACTAGTTGTTGCTTCATCCATAGCCATTGAGAGCAACAAATGCTTAAAGAATGTATTTTGCTTCGTGGTTGAGTTTGCCACCGATCCTTGTTTCTTGCAAGACCATGAGACAAGTCTGTTTCCAAGAAATTGACAAGTCCCACCGGTGCTTCTTCCTCGCTTCACTTTGCAGTCGCATAATCAGATCCGAGTATCCAACTAGATTGAAGTTGTTGGATTTTGAATACCGATGCCTAGATTTGTTGTTTTTGAAACATATCGATGATACGCTTGGCAGGCAAGCAAATGTGACTCCTTTGATCTGCCCGAAATCTAGCACAAACACAAACAAAGAAACATAATGTCGTCTACTAGCGAAGGTAAAGAAGTGAACCTATGATTCCTCGGTACTTGGTCATGTTCTCTTGCTTTCCCTTTTCATCTTTGTCAAGATGGCAATCAGTAGACATTGGAGTTTCAAATCCTTTGGCTGAATCAAGACCAAACTTCTGATTAGTTCCTTTGCATATTTGGTTTGGCCGATGAAGATTCTCTCAAGTCCGATTGTATCGCAATGCCTACCTAGAAAATAGGTAAGTTCACCCATCATGCTCATCTCGAACTTGCTCTTGCATCGCTTCTCGAATCTTTTGCACAGTGCTTTGGTTAGTTGATCCAAAGATGATGTCGCCCACATAGATTTGTACCGTAGAAGAGAATGGCCTTTGTGCTTGAGGATGAATAAAGTAGTGTCGATTCTTCCTCTCACGAATCCTTGTTCAATTAAGAACTTGAAAGAGTTTCATACCAAGCTCTAGGAGCTTGCTTCAGCCGTAGAGAGCTTTCTTGAGTCGATAGACTTGATCCAGCTTGTCCGAATTGACAAATCCTGAGGTCGCTCCACGTATACAGCTTCTTGAAGATCACCATTCGTAAAGGCACTCTTAACATCCATCCGATACACTTTGAAGTCCATGAACGAGGCATAGGCTAGAAAGATTCTGATTGCTTCTAGTCTAGCAACAGAGCAAAAGTTTCATCAAAGTCAATTCCTTCTTCCTGTCTGTAGCCCCGAGCAACCAATCTAGCTTTGTTTCGTGACATTTCCATCTTCATCTCTTTTATTTCGAAAACCCACTTGGTGCCGATGACGGATGATCATTCGGTCTTTGAACTAAGCTCCACACCTTACATCTTTCAAACCGGTTCACTTCTTCTTGCATAGCTTCAATCCAGCTTATGATCTTCGATAGCTTCATCAATCTTCTTTGGTTCGAGTTCCGATACAAATGCATAAGCAAACAAAGTTTCTTCTCGAACCTTATTTCTCGCATTAACTCCCGAGTTGAGATCACCAATGAGGAAGATCACTTCGGTGGATTCTTCCCTTAAGAATTCCTCGGAGTTGGTTGAGAAGGAGATTCACCAAAATCCGTTCAAGAAATAGAGTCTTCAAAACTTTCATTTTCTCGTGAACAAGAAGGATGAGAGATCAGAAAGGTGCTTGGGGTAAAACAGAAGAGATGGGTTCATGGTCAACGTAAGAGTTGTTATCGGTCCCTACAGAGTTATCGCTCACCGTGAAGGGTTATCGGTATTGATGGTTCTCAGCTTGCCATTTTTTTGATGATGAGTGGAAGTAGATGCAGATTTGTACTGCCTCATCATTATCGAATCATTAGCAACGCTCGAGCCTTTCTAGGCTCTAACAAGTCATATTCATCAAAAGAAACATGCACGCATTCTAAGATTTTTAAATTAGATTTACTAAAAATGCGAAATGCTTTTGAATGTTTGGAATATCCTTAAAATTCCTTCGTCTGATTTTGCATCAAATTTTCCTCTATACTCTTTTCCATTATAAAGAATAAAACATTTACAAATTTAAGATTTTAAGAAATCCTATGTTTGGGGATCTTCCTCTCCATATTTCATATGGAGTTTTATTATGAAACTTGTTTACTGTGGATCTGCTTTTGGGTAAACATGCAAGATTGATCGCCGCCTGTAAATACTTCTAAGTTTAGCTTCGCCAAAGATTGTTCTAGCCGCTCAATCGTTGTTCTGTTCTTCCTTCAGCCTACACCATTTTGTTGAGGAGTACCAAGCAGAGAAGTTGTGGCCGATCCCATGGTCATCGCAAGATTTTCTACACCATTGTTTTTGAATTTAGTGCCGTTATCCGATCTTATGTCACAAATGTCTTCAAGCTTTTGAGTTTGAAGTCTTCTAAAAAGTGCAGTTGACTAGATCATACGTTTCATCTTTAGATGTCATAGTTTCAATCCAAGTGAATCTAGAGTAGTCATCAACTACTACAAGTGTGTACTTGTCTCCGAAATACCGGGTCGTTGTAATAGGTCCAAAGAGATCCATATGCGAGTTGAAGAGGTCTGTTTGTTGACAATACAGACTTTCTTTTGAAGGAAGACTTGGAAAGTTTTCCTAGTTGACAAGCTTTACAACTTCGTCATGATCGGCAGACACCGTAGGTAGACCTTGACAAGCCCATTTTTGGAGAGCTTGAGAGGTGCTTGAAGTTGAGGTGATCGAGACGCTTGTGCCATAGCCACCGTTGTCACGAACATTGTTGGCTACTAGACACGTGTTTGAGAATCTCCCTAGAGATTTAAGTCCACGACATAGACGCTTCCTTGTCTATTGCCGGTCAAGATTGTAGAGCATGATTCACCTGCCTTTGATGAGGCACCGGTTTGAATTGAATTGGCATAGAAGTCCTTTGTCGCACTGAGATATGCTCGTAAGATTGTGCTTTAAACCACTTACTAGAGAAACTTTGTTGATGGAGAGACTTCCTCTAGTAATTGAGCCATATCCAATTGTCTTTCCTCTTGCATTATCCCTAAAATAACCGTGGGTCCTTTTGCTTCAGCCTATATTCAGAAGAAGACTGCTCCCATGTGCCTTGAACAGCACCTGCCTAGGTTCCGTGATGTCTTTGTTTTCTCGATTCTATAGCCATGAAGCATTCCTAAAAAAAATTAAAGCAAACAAGGTACCCTTTATTTTCTTTTGGGTCCTAAGGATTAGCAACCTTTTGCAACCCATACCTGCTTGACCTTGAGAGAACTAGGTCTCTAAGATCTTGGGGTGAACCTTAGCATGCATTCTGGTGCCAGATGGCCTAAGCATTGGCAAGAATGACATAAATGGAAAGTCCACAGAGAACTGTTAGAGTCTTCAACTGAAGAGTGCTTATGATTATTCCTTTTCTTGATATCCATTTTTGGTTCAAATTTTGCTTGTTGACGGTAGACTTAATTGGTTTCTTTCGAATCTTCCTAGGTAGGTTACCAACATTTAGCTTTAGCTTTTCTCGTTGAATACCTTTTAGAGGATTCGGTAGAATACTTTTAAGTTTACTTTCAACAGTAAAGGAGCTCGCTGCTTCATAGACAAACTTGATAGTTACCGGTAGAGGTTTAGTAGGTCTACCGTCACAGACTTTGCCTTGGCATAGTTGTTGCCGCGAGACTTCACTTTCTCTACCGCTATCTTTTCGTGTTTCTCATTTGAGTCACTCATTTTGGCTTTTCCTTTCTCGAGATTTAGGGTAAACGTAAGGGACACTTGAATAACCAAGGCCTTGTTTCCCTATATTTCCAAATGTCTGTTTAGAGAAAGATATATCATTAGTAGTTTTGGAGGATTCACCCTTCTCTATGACTGAAGAGATTGTCGAAAGAGACACATCTGAATATCCTATGCCTATTTTATCATTGCTAGATTTTTGGCTTGTAAGGATTTCTTCAAATGCATCCTTGGAGCTATTCCAGGAGTCAATTGTCTTTTGCAAGACAATTTTCTCTAGGTCAAGTCCTTTGATGTGCTCACTGACAATCAATTTTGTCATGGAGAAATTTGTTTTCTTCCTTCGCTTGATACTCTCTTGTTGACAGCTATTGAGAGTTTGAATCTCACCGCCATCAAAGATTTCTCAACGTAAGTTTCTCACGCTTCTGGCCGCTTAACATAGGCTACTCTAAAGGAATTAAATTCATCAAGCATATCCTGATTATCCTTGAGAAGTTCTTCCTTGCTGAAGCTATCACTGTTGATTTCATTTTTGTCCAAAGGACTTGGTGAAACTACAACTTCATTTTTAGAGTCATAGGTAGGACATGAATCATGAGCTATTAAGCATATGTTAGCTTGCTCACAATCATCTTCCTCCTCTTCTGAATCAGTCTCAAACCATGTAGCAACCTGTTTATCTTCTATGTCTTCAGCCAACATACCCTTTTGTTTTGAAATTTTCTAAACGAGGGTTTTCGGTATGCTTCAAATTTTGGCTTAGGACATTTTGAGGCAAATGACTGTTTTCTACGGTTATAACACACAAGCTCTTCCTTAGATGAGCTTTCACCAATCTTCCCGAAAGGTTGTTGGTGAGTGTTCTTCCTTCCATATTTTGCAAATTTTGAAAACGCTTAACAAACATAGCAAATTGTTCATCGATAAAAAATCATTTTCACCGGAAGAAGTAGAAGGTTTGTTTTCAACAATGATTTCTTCTTGGACCATGGTCGGCAAAGACACGCTTCGAATGTTTGTCTTGCTCTAGAGCTTGATTAACTTCAAGTTCATAAACCTTTAAACTTGCGTAGAGACTACGAAGAGTCATCTCGCTTAAGTTTTAGATTCTTTCATAGCCGTGGTCTTCACATGCCATAAGCTACCTAGAGAGCCTAGAAACCTCATGTTCATTTCCTTTTGTCATACATTTTACCAAGAGAAAACAACTATTTATTACCTCAACGAATCGATCGTATGCTTGTCTCAAGGTTTCCTTAGGATCCTTTTTGAAAGAATCAAACCGGATGTATGTATATTTTACGTTGTCTCTTGTGTCTTGGTCTCCTTCCAAGTATTCTACAAGAGCTTCCCACATCTCTTTCGCTTGTACATCGAATCACTTGCCGGTATGTGCTTGTATCTAGAGAGTCGGTGATTATGTTGATTGCTTTCTTTGTCAAGTTCAACCAACTTTCTATCGTCCTCCGTCCATTCGATTCTTCTTTTGGAACTTCGCAGGTTCCCGATGGAGGCTAGAAGATTTGCCTTCATTGGTACATGTTGACCTGTTGACACATTTCCATAACCCGTTGTCAATAGAGTTCATGAATCTCATTACTTTATCCTTCCATACATCAAAATGACCTTCGTCCAATATTGGGACGTGGTTAGCATTAGATGTAGGCAGATATAGTGTGTTTGTGCCATTATGTCGTATCTCTCAAGAGTTTAATCTTGGAAAAACTTGTTTTCGAAGAGTAAGCTCGATACCAATGTGGGTCCCAATGAGCACAATAATAAGCTAGAAGGGGGGTTGAATAGCTTATTAACACTTTAAAACTTTTAAGTAAGTTCCTTGAAAGTTACTTGCAATCTATGAAAAGAATCAAGTAGCGGAAGACCTTCAAGAAAATTGTTCCGTGTCCGCCGATAAGGACTACCTAGACCTTTTACGATTACTTAAGTTCTCAATAAATGGATAATATAAACAATGAAACTAAGAAGTTCAAATAAAAGACAAATAGTAAGGAATGACACAAGTATTTTGGGATGGTTCACACTATAATGAGTGTTACGTCCACCACCAAGGCAGTCAACCTTGGATTTAAATTGTGCACTATGTCTTCCACTTAGATCAATTACAAAGAATATCCCTAATGGATCGTGTACAAAATATTGACTTGTGTTTGGGTCTAGGGAATTAAATATCTGTAAATACAAGATATTTAATTGTGGTGAAGTATAGTTAATGGAAGTTAACAACAAGAAGAATAAAGCAATAAATATTGATAAGCAGCCTTCTTGTTGTTGACGAGGACTTCTAGATCTGTTAAGGATCTATTGAATGCACTGAGCTGAAAAACTAGAAGTTATGAAGTTTCAGAGCAATTCTTTAAGTGTTCGATTGATTTTGTACAGTTGTCCCTTGTTCCAGTCTTCAATGGCAGTATTTATAGCAGGTGCACTTCAAAAGAATCCGTTGGAGAGGACGAAGACTTTAACAGCTCTATTCATAAATGCATTAAATGCATGGGGTCGATCAAGGATTTTCGTCTTCCCGATATCTAGAGCGATAATCATTTACGAGATCTTCAAAAGGTGGGCGATTTGGTGTCGATCGAGAGATGTAGCGAGAAAGTAGGGGACGATGCGCTTTTTCGCCATCGCTCAGACGAAAAGTCTTCTGCTTTTCGAAAGTTGCTTTCGGCGGCTTGACATGTCGTGAATGACTTGGATTAATTCAAACAATATATAGGAATAAGTTTGAATTAATCCAGCTTAGCTTTTTGGAGAGGACACGTAGAAGCGCATCAGTGGACACGAGGTCTCACCGATCTTAAGCTTTGAGCAGGTCTTCCGGTGAAGTTGAGAAGGGGTCTTCCGCTGAACCTGAAAAAGTCCTATAAAAACTATACAAGGAAAAGTTCTATACACAGTTGCCACGCTAATCGATACGCATCACGATTAGCCATTGAAGTATAAAACTAATGTAATGTACTGATCAGATATAAATCTAACAAAAGAATCAACACTGCACATGCCCAAATACATCCCAATTCCATTGCTTTAAAGCAGGACGTAATAGCTGAAGCTTTTTGAAATGCACATCCATAGCAGATCCATAAACATGCCGGCACCATTGACTCTCCACAAATGATAAAAAAGAAGGATGATCCACCCATATACGAAGAAATTTAAAACTACTTTTGGGCTTACCCTTCAGTTGGTAATTCCAACAGAAACGACGCATGATCTGAATCAATCGTAGCTAGATGTTTCACCCGTAACCAAGGATATTTAACTTTAAAAGCCCCATTAGCCAACACTCGATCTAACCGTTTCCAAATTCGGTGTATACCCTCCTGATTATTGCACCAAGTGTAACGGCTTCCCTCGAAGCCCAAATCATCAAGACCTGCCTGGGCAATGAAATTATTGAAGTCATCTAGCTCACGAGGATCGCTCGGGGCCCCTCCGAGATTTTCCCCAGAATGCGATATAACATTAAAATCACCACCCACAATCCAAGAGTCACCGCATTGATTCGAAAGGAAACTAAATCTGCCCATAAATCCTGTCTTTCCTCCTTTGTGCACTTTGCATAAATGAAACTAACATTGGCCTCAAACCATTGCTCTACTTTAACGTGAACTGTGATAAATTGATTGGAACTGGCGAGGAGGTTAACCTCCACTCTATCATTCCATAACAACCAAATGTGCTGATTATCAGGGTTAACATGTAAACTATCTGAGAAACACATGCGCCTACAAAGCAAGGCAAGACGATCCCCTGATGCCTTTGGTTCTAGAATAGCACACAAAAAGGGGTTATGCTGTCTCTTTATCATACGAATATAATTTCTCGTGCGTCTGTTACAAACGCCTCTAGCATTCCAGATGAACATCGTCATGAAAAAATTATTGAGAGGATCTGATCTGGGCTTTGGCTGCAGCCCTAGTCAAGCGGACATTTTGTTGCCCAAAAGAAACTTTCTTCCGATGTTTATGCAAATTCTCACAAAAGCGAATGAAGGAAGGTCGGATACTAACTAAAGGTATGTACCAATCTGTCAATGAAGCTGTCAAATCTATGGCATTAGGTTCCTTATCTCCATTCACTGATAGAGCTCGTCTATCAAAACCTGGGAAGCGATGGGGAACATCCTTCCATACATTCTGCCAGTCATGACCAGTGTCGTATTTATTCCTATAACCATCTGCATCATGCGCAGGATTAGTGTCAATAGCATCATCTAAATCCATTAAAACCTCTATGAATTACAAACTGTTATACCGCCTGTATTAGGGATCCCCGACTCCTCGCTTTTCCCACTACCCGTCTGAACTCCTTGAATGGGTCTATTCTCAAAATCCTGCCTCCCTTTGTTATGTTCCTGAGAGTCTATAACCACCGAGGGTGCTGCTTCCTTTCTTTTCTTTTCATCCTTGTCTACTAGAACCCATTGTTTGTTACTAACCACAGTTGTCCCATGCAAAATAGGGGATTCCTTGGGGGTACAATCTACCACAACCTCTTTTCCTTTAGAAACTGACCGCGATTGTATAACACCACCATTCCCAGTACAAGTATCACCAGTTAGTTGCTCAGATTGTGGCTTGGCAACCCTTCTAAAACCTTTACGACAAAATTCCTTTGTATGTCCAAGGAGTCCACAACCAACACAAAAGTTAATATTCCCTTCAAATTCCAATGGTTGCCAAAAACCTTCATCTTTACTTGTGCCAATCCAAAATCGAGAGGGAAGTTTCTCCGACACGTCCATCTCTACACAAATACGAGGGAACATGGGACGTATTAAGGCTAGGGTTTTATCATCCGCCCTCAGAAACTTGCCTAGATAATTGCCAATGCACTGAAGGAATGACGGGTTGAAATATGTCAAAGGAAGTTGATGAAGCCGCACCCACACTGCCACCTTCGTGGAATCCTTATGAAAAGAGAAGTCTGAGGACCAGCGGAATAAACGATACATGCACGACTGAATCATATGCGATTTTTTGGATAGGGCTAAAACAAGATCTTTAGATGACGAGAAATGAACCATGACATGGCGTGGATCTAAAAAACCCACAATGAAAGGACCGTTTAACCTCCATCACTTAGCTATATCTTCCTGTATAGCATGAACCGATGGACGTCCAGTCGAGAACTTCAAAACCAAAGTGTTAGAGAATAGTTTGTCGGCAATTTCAACCTCCAACGGGGTTAAAATACTCCCTGGTTCACCATTGAAAGAAGTATGGTTTTTGGGAGCCAAATGGATAGCTTGGAGAACAGGCGTACTCTTCCCAACAAAAGGGTTAGGGTTTCCAACGATATTAGCTTAGGAAGTGGGAATGAGGGCTGTTGAAGGGGTTGGAACAGATGATGAGGGTACCAAAGAGACACTAGCCGAAGGTAGTGAAGGCCCAGCCGGAGGAGGAGCCTCCATTCCTACTCCGTCCGGCGGCATGTAGGCGCAACCCTAATTAGGGCGTCAAAGCCTTAGAGAGAATTTAGAGAGAGAATGTTTTTTTAAAAAAATTAGTTTCAGTGTTTGTTGCACCCACTATCCAGGGCTCTGGGAACATTAGATAGGCATATGTTTCTCCTTTCCTTACAAAGTATCCATTTAGAGTTTTTCTATATGGCTGTAGAGGAGGATCTTTGTAAGGTCGCTTTTCACGTTCTGCCTTACTCTTTTCACTTTTTTGTCTCATGACCACAACTAACTCAGTTGGCCTAGGTTTGTATCCTAAACAAAATGGAGGAGTACATTCCTTAAGTTCATCTTGAACCAGATTCATAAGTCCCTGCTAATTTCTGCGAAGACCCAGACCAGGCTTGTAATTCATTTTTCGGAGCAGGTTTAATGAAACCATATCTCCGAAGATTGTGGTTTTCTTTCCGCTGATGTCAGTTTCTTGCCCATATTCAATGGCGTTGACTCTGGCTTGAGGGATGACTTCAAAACCACTAAGGAAGATACCCATGTCATCATGCTCTATTTCGAGGATTAGGATATCCCCACTTCTTTTGTCTTCCACGATTTTTTCAGCAAGTATGATTACTATATGGTCATCGTGGTTGAGCTTGACGCGTTGGTGCAGGGAGGAGGCTACCCCTTTTACTCCAAGGATCAAAGGACGTCCCAGCAACAAACTGAAAGTGGCAGGAATGTCTAGGACTTGAAATTCAACTGGCATAGTCAGTGGCCCAATGGTCATCATCAGAGTTATCACCCCTAGGGCACATCCACTTGTGTTATCATATGCCTTTACTATTTGCGAGGAAGGGGTCAATTCTGAGATATTTGTCCCCAATTTTGCCAATGTGGTTGTGGGACATACATTCAGAGACGAGCCATTATCTATCAGGACTCGAGGAACCCTTTTTTCCGTGACCCCTACAGTGATGTGGAGAGCATCAATGTAGTTGGTTCCTTCCTTTGGTAGATCCAAATCGGTGAACATAATCACATTCCCAAAGCGTATGATTTCGATCATTTGGGTTAGCTCACTTGGAGATGTTTCAATAGGAATGACTACTTGACTCAAAGATTTGGCCAATGTATCACGATGATTTTTGGAAGCACATAGCAAACCCCAAATGGATATGTTAGCTTGGGTTTTCTTCATCTAAGGTAACGGGGTATCTTCCCTGCTCTTAGACCCAGTGTTTATTTCTTTGTCTTTTCCAGAGTGGTCACCACTTTCCTGGTTTGGTTGATATGGTCGACCAAATCTAGTAAGATGACTGACATCCCCATCGATCCAACTGGCTTTCTCAGTGCTACTGATAGTTTGACTGCCCAAGATAGTGTCCCAAGAGTGCATGTTGCATCTAAGCTCTTTTATTGGTAGAGAGAGAGAGAGAGAGGAACAACGATATACAACAATGGTTCTTTATTCCTTTCAAACTTGGGTACACAGTTTTCTTCATCGACTTCAATCATGTTGATTTGAGGTAATGGGTTATTGACTACATTGGGCCTGGGGTGAAGTTTCTCAATGACTTTATCCTCTATCAGATCTTGAATTGCATTTTTGATTATGTAGCACTTGTCGATGAGATGACCACTGCAGCGATGGTATTCACAATACTTGGCATGGTTCCATGAGTTAGGCAAAGGATTTGGCGGCCTGTAGTTTTCCATGGGCTTTAGCACTCCCTGTGCCATTAGCCCTTGCAATATCAGTGATTGGGGAGCTTACAATTCATCATAATGCCTATTTCCTCTATTTGGCCCTTTGAAGTTTTTGTTTGGACCATTATTCCCACCAACTGTATTGATGGATCTATCTGCTCCATAGGACCATGGTACAGTGCCATAGCTTTGGGTAGGGAAACTAGTTGGTGGCATATTTTCTACCATGTGGACAGTTGATCCTGATGCGACTGTTTTCCCTTTTGAGTAGCAGAATGATCTAGGAGGTGTACTGACTTTCAAATTTCCAGTGCATATATCTTCGTCGATACGGATCCCTATTTCCACTACCTCATTGAAGTTACCATAGGGGAGATATTGCATATTCTCCAGGTAAATGGATTGGAGATTTTTGATGAACATCCTGGCTGATTCAGCCCGTTCAGGCCTGTCAAATGTTTGGGCTATCTCTCTTTTCCACCTGGCTAAAAAATATGCGCAGGTTTCTTTTTACCTATGGGTGCACGCCTTAAGTTCCCATTTGCTCTTAGAGCTGGTATTGTCTTTGTACCTCTTTTGGAACTCTTCGGCTATTTGGTCCCAAGTACCCATAGTACTATTATCTGCTAGCATTAACCATTGCGTAGCTTCCCCTATCAAGGTGAGATGGAAATTGTGGGTCCCAATGAGCACAATAATAAGCTAGAAGGGGGGGGGGGTTGAATAGCTAATTAACACTTTAAAACTTTTAAAGTAAGTTCCTTGAAAGTTACTTGCAATCTATGAAAAGAATCAAGTAGCGGAAGACCTTCAAGAAAGTTGTTCCAGGTCTGCCGATAAGGACTACCGGTAGACCTTTTACAGATTACTTAAGTTCTGCTGAAATGGATGAAGTAAACTATGAAACTGAGCAGTTCAATAATTAAGCATGAAGGAAATAACACAAGTATTTTGGGATGGTTCACACTATAATGAGTGCTACGTCCACCACCAAGGCAGTCAACCTTGGATTTAAATTGTGCACTATGTTTTCCACTTAGATCAATTACAAAGAATATCCCTAATGGATCGTGTACAAAATATTGACTTGTGTTTGGGTCTAGGGAATTAAATATACGTAAATACAAGATATTTAATTAGATGTATATAGTTAATGGAAGTAAACAACAAGAAGAATAAAACAATAAATGTTGAAGAGCGACTTCTTGTTGTTGACGAGGACTTCTAGATACGTTGAGGATCTATTGAATTGCTTGGTGAAAAGACTTGGAGTTACGTAGATTCGAGAGCAATTCTTTAAGTGTTCGATTGATTACAGCGGTTGTCTGTTCCGGTCTTTAAAGCGTATTTAAAGCAGTGTGCACTTCAAAAGATCCGTTGGAGAAGGCGAAGACTTCAACGACTCTTTTCATAAATGCATTAAATGCATGGGGTGTCGATCAAGAATTTCGTCTTCACAGATAACTAGAGCGAGATAATCATTTACGAGATCTTCAAAAGGTGGGCGATTTGGTGTCGGATCGAGAGATGAAGCGTAGGGGGGGATGCACGCTTTCTTGCTTTCAGACGAAAAGTATTCTGCTTTTCGGAAAGTTGCTTTCGGCGGCTTGACATGTCGAAAAGACTTGGATTAATTCAAATATCAAATGAGAATAAGTTTGAATTAATCCAGCTAGCTTTGATCCGAGAGGACACGTAGAAGCATCACCGGACACGAGGTCTACCGATCTTAAGCTTTAGTCTTCCGGTGAAGCGAGAGAAGTGGTCTTCCGATGTTCTGAAAAGGTCCTACAAAAACTATACAAGGCAAAGTTCTATACAGTTGCCACGCTAATCGTCGCACCCGATTAGCCAAAGTATAAAACTAAAGTAATGTCTTGATCGATATAAATTTAACATAAGAATCAACAATCTCCTCCTATTTATATCCGTCATCATTACTACAAATGAGGAGTTTTAAAACAAGCTATTTAATAGATAATAGCATGTAGAAAGTTTATATATTACGTAAGCGGTAGACATGCCTCTATTAAACAGAATAACACCTCGATGCAAGGGACTAATCTAAGTGCATACAAGAATAAGAGAGTCAAAGAATAGCACACACGATCACAGCCAGTTTAAATCAATTTAAAGCTGAATGTTTAAATTCTCATATAAATAAACAATAAAGCAAAGACAAGAATTTAAACAACATAATTTTTGAAAAGCAAGTAATCATCGTATTCATAAACAAGATGTTTACATTTGACGAAGTTTTCAAAAATAAGATAAATACAAAGGAAAGGGAAGAAAAGATACAAAAGCTACCATGGTCTTTTTCCCCTTTGCCTTTGTGCAACGACCTCCTTTTCTTTCTCGCTCTAGCTCTTCCATTCTTCTTTGGTATTCGGCATCTGCATCGGGCTTGGAGGTGTAAGACCCCCGATTCCCGGTTAGCGTGAATTGCGTGCAATGCTCGCATTTCTTCCTTGGTTGATTGCTCGTTTGACTCGTGAGAGAGTCTAGATATGTATGAGAGACCATATTAAGATCAAAATACTTTTAAGAGATGCCATTTAGTGGATGACTTGTTAAAGTCACAAGTCGTAACCCGACGATAGTCGAAATGCGACGTGATTGAGAGTTTGTTCGGTTTTGTGTTCTCGACCTCGATTTGGTCCCGCATCTTTACATGATGATTAAATAACATGTTTAGATGTGTTAGACTTCTAATTGGATGTATTCCATAAGTCTCGTGAAGTTTTGACGCCTCGAGAATAACAATTCTCCTTATCGCGTAGTTTGAGATTGAGCGGGCGAACGCCTTCGCCTTTCGAGCCTATTTCCCCTATCTGTTGAGCATCATCTGGGAGGCATTCAGGCCTATTTTGTAGCCCTAATAAGTGTTTACAATCATGGGTTATTACCCGTCGGTTTGTGGTTTCATTCGACGTTTCGATAGTAAGTTGTTACGTCTTGCGCCGGTTTTGCCCTCGGTTGTTTCGGTGTTGTTTTGGGAGTCTAGACCTACTTTAAAATTGGTTTGAGACTTGGATGGATTAGTTTAATGTTTAAGGACTTTAAGGGTTCAATTGTGAGCCATTTCAAGCTTTAAGGCTCGAGGATGCATGCGGAATCGAAACCGAGCAAGGAATCAACAAAGTGGTTTTAGTGTGAATAGTGTGATGCGCCGCATCACACTCCTAGATGCGACCGCATTGGTCCAATTTCCAGAATTACGGATTTTGACTCTTTTCTGTGCTGTCCGAAATTTTGACATCTCAAACCCATTTTTAAACCACACCTTGACCCAATTACTTAACCTAAACTAGTCCTAACATCTATTAGAGGATTTAGAGGTGGATTAGTGAGTTGATTAAGAGGATTAATCCCCCATATAAAATCAAAACTCACACACTCTCTCTCATTTGTTCGGTAACAGCGAACTCTCTCTCTCTCCCATCTTACGCAGCAGGACAAACGTGAGAGGAGAGGGTGATTTCTAGGGCTTGAAGGGTTCTATCTTGGGAGGCCATGGCTGAGGTTCTTCCTTCTCTAATCTACACAGTTTGAAGTGAGGTTGAGGAAAACAACCTCCCTCTTGGAATTTCGGAAGGCACTTGGGGGGCTGTTTGAGGTAAGTTTCTACCTCTCTTCCTTTGATTTTAGGCTCCATTGACCTAGGAAACAACATTTGTGCTATGTGAGTCAATGGAAGCCATTGTTAGGGTTTGAAGATGACATGAACCTAGGTTTCCAAATTGATGTTAGAATGGGATTGACCTATGTGAGACCATGAAATATGTGAAATTCATGTTCTAATTAGTCTATTGAACTTGGGTATGTTGATTATCCATGAGTTTTGATGTTGGTTTGGTTGAGATACTTGGAGGGTGTTTTGCCCAAATTTGGTTTAGCTTGCTAAATTAATGAAGTGAGCTTGATTACTATGTTTTATATGCTTAATAGAGTATATTAAACTAGGTTGTATGATTTAATCATGAGTTTGGAATTATGATTGGTAAGATGAGCTAAATGAAATTGTGCTCAAAATGATGAATTTATTCTATGTTATATTAGTAAAGGTTTTGTCGGGTTTATGTGAGTTAAACGAACCCGGGATGATGGCTATTGTTGATAGTTATGAATATAGGGAGAATTGAGAACCATAGCTTCTATGCCTAAAATTTTAGAAAGGGTAGATTAGACTCAACGGAGTCATTATAGGCTTGATAATATGTTAAGCAAACTTGGGTTGAAATCCTACGATGATTGGATTTCGTTTGGTTAATGGTGGGAAGAACATAACTTCCAAACTTTAATGATTAGTGATTGAGATGTGTTTTGTGGATTTTTAGTCTTGGGAATTAAGCCCGATGACTATTGAGATTTGGTTATAAACCTTAAGAAATTCTTACGGTGTGAATTTATAGAACACATAAAGAATGAAATGTGTTAGTAAGACTCAACGAATTAATAAGGCCAATAAAATGATAAAGAGCCTTGGGTTGGAACCCTACAATGTTTGGGTTTGCTTGGGTTGTGTTTGGGCACAGGGTTTTGGTTGTGTCCTATGGCGACACTTATGTTTTGAAGATGACTAGAATACATTTTAAGCATGCTTGTTAGAGCATGGGACCATAAGACCCACATAAGGTCATGAGATTATTTAAAGAAGATTAGAGAGAATCTTCTTCTCAAGGATTTTTGTTGCGTACATATGAAAACACTTGTGCGAAGTGACTACGGAGTAGTCATAATGTTTAAGTATGGTGTTGGTGTTATCGATCATGTATGACGATTAGGACTATGATTGAGTCGGTGTACTTAAAATAAAGACTAAAATAATAAGTCTTGATTGGTGGATATTTTGAGACTAGCGTAGTGGTCTTGGTTTGGTTTGAGTTGAGGATTATGGAAGACCTCACATACATTTGTTAAGCTTGTAAGCTATGCTTGAAGGGGTTAATGACTTGAGGAATAATGAATACCTCAATAAAGTAGTTCTTGAACTAAACTTGTATGTTAGTTGAACATAATGGTTATATGCAAATATATGCATTCATGATGTTTGGTAGAGCATTATGTCCTACTTGATTTTATGCAATTATATGCATGGTTTATGAGATTTCGTAGAGCATTATGTCCTCGTGGTTATATGCAAATATGTGCATGGATTATGGGATTTTGTGGAGCATTATGCCTATTTGTTTATGTGCAATTATGTGCATGGTTTATGAGTTGTTGTAGAGCATTATGTCACATGATTTAATCCGATAATAATGAATTTGGTCTCATTGGTTTATGCAAGTAAATATCTATGGTTTTGGTTTAAAGTCAATTTGGCGGGTTTGGTTGTTGTGTCGGCAATGGGGCGATTCATAGTCTTTGAAACAATCGCTATGAATCGTTGCATTGGTTCCCTCCTCACTATTTGGCCAATAGTGGGATGTGATCTCGAGTTATGCCATCTAGCTAGACATCGAGCTCTCATTTCTCATCAGGAGGCTGGATGAATGTAGAGTAGTACATTAAAGGAAATCGATGAGTTGAGATTATTTGGGAGAAACCGGGGTATTATTGATTGGGAATTGAGCCCGAATCATGGTTTGAGATTTGATATCATGGTAAGTTGGTTGGGTTTGGAACCCGGATTTGATTATAACGGTTCGAAATACGTTTCTTATTACACATATTTGTTTATGAGCATTTATATGAAAAATAAAATGCTACTTGATTTATGTGAGTTTATGTGCTTTAAAAATTAAGTACATGTTTCATGATGGTATACTAGCATGATACCATGATTTTATATATGATTGCATTTATGCCATGCCATGTCATAATATGCCACATGTTGCATTTAGAAACTTCTTGGGTCATTATGACTCACTCAGTGTGATTGTTTTCCCTAGTGTGTGTGCGATGATCCGTTAGCCTGCAGTGCCGGATAACGACTACTTTAGCGGGTGGTCTTCCAAGTCAAAAGCTTGGAGTTATTTATTATTATGTTGTATTTATTGTGAGGCTCGAATGTAAAGTTATGTAGACTTTACTTGGGTAGATGTAGTGTTATATTATGGTTGTGTATTTGGGAGCCGGTTGTATTGCGAGCATTTGTATCCTTAGTATTATTTCCTTTGTCGTTTCGAGCATGTGTTCGTTTATTCTAGTTGTGGTATTATTGTTGTTCCTACCTCCGACAGTTTTAGTCGTGAGGTTTGGTTGGTGGTTTAGCATTGATTATATGGTTATAGTTGAATTGTTCCTCAGGCATGTTATAGCCGTTGAGTGTTGTTTATCGGGTTGGGATTTTGGTAGTTCTTGGGCCTTGGTTGCCGATGGTTTGTTGTGCGTGTCTAATGTTGCGTCACGCGTCGAATTTTGAAGAGATTTACTATCTCTTTGGTTGTTTATATTTAGGAGCTTGATAGCTCGGGTCCCATTATGGTTTTGCTTCCGCGAGTTTTGGTTTTATTTTCCGTATTGCCGTTATGGCTTTACCTTCTGCGTGGTGGTTGGCTCGTCTTTTGATTCGCACCATTATGCTTAGCAGTGCTTGTGCATCTCTTAGTTTGTCATGATGGCACGACCTTGGGATCTCGTATTGAGATCAGGAATTAGAATCCTGATTATTATCGAGCTATTGGTTAGCTATTTTGCGGGATAGGTTCCTTGGCCTAGTTGGGTTGGGTTTATTGTTGAGATTTTTAACGCCAGTGTTCCTTGTAGATATATTATGTCGGGAGGCTTGGCGTGGAGCTAGTTCTAGTAGAGACTCGTTCGGGTACCGTTGGTTATGAGAGAGGAGAAAATGTTAATGATCCTCGTGTGACTCCTCAACAAATGGTTAGAGGGAGAATGATTCCTATACTTGAGAAATTTTTGAAGTTGGAACACGAGGACCGATGGAGAGCCGATGCTTCTAAAGCGAGGCATTGGTTAGAAAGCATGGAAAAGATCTTTGAAGTTATGGGTTGTCGTCATAGGAGATATTTGTGGCTCGGTGTCAGCCGAAGTTCTGAGTTGGTTCGTTCTTGTGGTTGCCAGTACGGATGAGGCTAGAAGACCCACGGTTTGTAAAGGCCTAGAGATGAAGTATCGTAGGCGGCTTATTCCCACATACGGCTCACGGAGTACCGAGATGTTGTGGATGGGCAGTATGGAGTGGAGTTAGGCTTGAGGAGTATGCTCAAAGAGAACCTCGAGAGCTATTAAATTGATAATATTGGAGGCAAGTGGCACCTCATAAAGTTAATCAAAAGTCACATGTCTTGGTAGGCGGTGATGTTCCTACCTCTAGTCGAGAATTTGACGGGCGGTGAGTTGATATGTAATTTTGTTTTGAGGAGCAAGGACATCTTGAAACGGATGTTGGGAGCAAGGCGGGGAAAAGTGCTTTGCTTGTGGCGGTGATCATGTTCGTAAGTGCCCAAAGATGAGAGTTGTCGATGCAGGAGTACTAATTCGAAAATGCGGTGGCTCTTAAGAGATGGTGATGGTCGACCTAGAGTTTGAGGTGGGTAATGCTGGCGGGTTGTATTTTGGAGTTTTGAAACCTATCCGAATAGGAAGGTATGCTCTCAAGTATATATTATACCGATGATACTATTATTGTTAGTTGAGTACACGTCCTCGGTGCTCATTCATACATACATTACATGGTGTATTGCATATTGTTGGTTTATTGTTTGATTGGGGATAAAACCCCAATGAGATCTTTAGTTTATGGTATTGTTTGATTTGTGATTGGTGAGTAATCACACATGATTTAGTTCTTGTGTAGTCTTATATTTATAGGACTATACTATATATAAAAAACATTGAGGATGAATTTGTGTTACGATGATAGTAACCAATGGTTTATAGGGTTCTGATTTTTGTCGGCCTATATTAGAGCAGGTATGAATATTTGTATATATATGTATATATGAAGCATTAATTATGCGATGATACTTATTGATTTGATATGATACTTGTATATCCTATGAGGGGGATATGTTTAAGGTGATGAATAATATACACCTATAATATTGTATATGATTATTATGCGAGTAGGATACACTCGATAAATGCGAAGGTTAAGTATTACGATCTATGGGTTGATTTTAATGCGTGAACAAATATGATGTTTCACCACAATGTTGTTGAAGTTTTGGTGTTTTGGGGACGTTAGAATATACGCCGGTAGCCTTGGTCTAGAGCTTAAGAAAGGATTTGTGAAGTATAGACGCTACGCTACTAGTAGCCGAAGTCGATACGGTGACTTCTAGCGAAGTTTTCATGGTTGCGTGCTAGGTGCACGAAGTTTTGTGGTAAAATATGGTTGTTGTTTGTCAAGGTAATAGACCTTGTTACTTGACTTGATTTTATTCAGCTATGTGCATTAGTTGTGTGGAACACCTACTTGATGCATTTACATTGTGGTATATCAAATTCTCATTTCATAAATTGTTATCTCCTCGCTCATTCATTTCCTTAGCATAGAGACTATTAAAGGATGCTTAAAACCTTTTATCATGAACCTCAGATCCTTGCAACGAAAGTTTTTGAATATCCAATTTAGCTTGCATTCTAAATTGGTGATCAAAAGTGATCGTTGTTGGACTAGGATTGGTATGAATTGTGGTAGAATTGACTATACCCATTACCAAAAGGAATGGACCTAAATGAAAAGAATTTTCAAAACATTTCATTGTTGCACTCTTATAAAATTTTACCCGCGATAAAGGAGATCGCGAGTATTATTTGCGTGGCTTGAAATGTCGCCTTGATTGTCTCGATGGTTGAAAATTGCTCTATAGGCAATTATTACTTCTTGTGACTTAAGGTCCTGTTATGCACCTAATTTTATGATGTGCCCGAACAAATAGTTTCCGTGAGTTGAAGGTTATGATGTGTTTG
>CM028383.1:89774893-89812454 GCA_013146195.2 Codonopsis lanceolata
TTGCTTCACTTAATAGCCTAATCAATCATATAATCTCCTTCACTCATAGCCATGTCATAAAATGATTTCCAACTAGATTTTTCACAACCATTAAGGCAATATAATACATTTTAGCCAAAAGGATAATCCTATAACAATTCAAAGTTTCTTCCTATTCTAGACAACCAACTCGGGCATTCTAATACCTTCACATGGATCGATTTAGTCAGCCTTTATGTTGGAGTTTTGAGCTTCTCCAGTTCGCTCAGTACAATTTCCAAGGGTTCCCGCAGCTTGTTTTTCTTGCCCTGAAAGAAAATAGAATTGTAAGACAGAGGTTTGATGACTAAGGAAAACAGCAACAACAAAATGCTCAATCTCTTGTACATTTTCAAAGAATTGATAGATATTGGTTCACTATGGCAGTTACTTCCACATTGAGTCTTTGCAGTATCCAAAGTTTTATCATTAAACAGTCAGAACCTAGTTTGGCAATAAGAACGTACGAGAGCAAAAAATTTCCTAAGCCTAGCATACCTTGAAGGAGCAAAAAACTTCATCAACAGATTCAGGAGCAGTGTTCGCAATCATGCACATCTGCCAAGTTTACAATGTGAAGTTGTAAAATTTAAGGAACTGCACTTCCATAATTCACTAATTGAGGTTGAGATTAGTACCTCGCCATCAGCAACGCTGTATTTCTTGAGAGTTCTTATTTTGAGTTAACAGATCAACAACACATCGCTCATATATTATAGCCGTAACTCGTGAGAAAGAAAAGATACATTATAGAATAATGATGAAAGAAAAATAACAGTGCTCATATTAGTCTTTACAAGGATACTCAAGTGCTCGTTTCACAGACTGATGATTCTTATAGTGGTTGCCTCTTGTGGCATACTGCAATGCCCTGTCAAATGAACTGAAAAGAAACAATTTGTAATTGTTAACAGCAAACTGAAATTCTATTGCGTCAGGCGCTGATAACGAGCCGTGCTTTTGAGCAACAAAATAAGGTTTCCTCACGTGGGAATTTTAATAGTTGGATTCAATCATATATTCCTCCTCCATTTTGCTTTACAGTCTATTATGCATTTAGCATTCTCCGGAAGTTCTGCCAATCACCATCAGTGGATAAAAAGAAACATAACTAAGAGCACCAAAAAGTAAGAAAAAATAATAATAATAACAAGACGCTTACAAAATAATGATAATAACAATTACAATGTTACTGGTTTAAACTAGATCATCAATATAGGCCAGGTTCCAGCTAAACCGAATAACCACAACACACATATCCAACTAAACTATAGTTTTCTAAGAGAAAGAGCCTCACAAGATATGTAGTCAAAAAGGATCAGTAAGCTATTTCAAAACTACCAACGGCAATAAGTCGTTGAATATAAAATCTGCATGCACAACGTTAATCGGTAGGTGTCCATTCTGTTCCCTCTCCCTCTAAGAAGGACGGTTTTAGGATTTTTGGCAATGTTGATGAACTACCCATTTAGCAGCCTAAGAGCCTAAAAAACAAAGTTAGCAGTAGTATTAGAAGCAGAATGATCACTCTGCTGGCATACTACACTCGTAGAAAAAGCATGCATTACATAAATTATCAACGCTATGATGGGGCAATACACATCAATTAAATGCACTTTCTTTTTTGTATTTTCAATATTTCGTGTTTTTATATCACAATACTTACTTTGCATCCCCTAACAAAACACTGGAAACCCTAAAAAAGAATCAAGTACTTCCTCCGTTACTAAGAAGAAAAATGTATTTCATGTCATGTTTGACGCGATACACAAATTAAAAAAATTATAATCGACTGTATATAATAGTTTGTATTTTTTGAGGATACCCACGTGAAAATAGTTAAAGTGATAATCAAATCAATGGTAAAATGATAAAGGTAACTACCCAAAAAGAAAACATATTAAAAAAGTGAACACTTTTTTTTTTTGGAATAGCCTAAAAAGAAAAAAATTGTTTTTAGGATAGGAGGGAGTACATAATATCCTCTATTGGCCAACATTCTATTAAATGTATGAAAAAGTTATCATAAGATAGAAGAATACATGTTCTTAGATCTAGTAGATTATATATTTAGGGAACTTTAAATCTAAAACAATGTGACTGCCTATCCCAAACAGGTAATTATATGCTAGGACTTTTAATAACTGAGCTGATAAGCAATTAAGCATACAAAGTCGCTAATGATTATAATGTAAAGCCTTAGGCACGTTTATCTACAAGAAGAGTGAGGAAAAACTACCAAGACATAAAAAATAGATAGGATTGCCTATACTCATGGATCTTATCGTCACGTTGATTTTTCAACTCTTTATATACAATCATTCTATATCAAGAACATCAACAAAAATGTAAGATGACAAGATACAATTTGGAAAATGCCTTCATCGCTTACCTTGTGTAAGCTGAAATGCTATGAATAACGATCTTATCTTCTACCGCTTGTGAATAGCCATAACTTGATAGCATGGCAAGACCCTGAACGTGGACAACGAAACACAAGCGGAAAAGTGATTACATGTTTATTCCCACAATTGCTATTTCAAAGATTTTCGTGAATAAAGTCAACCAAGAACGTAAAACTTTGTAATGTACCGCTATAAAACAAATAAATTTATTGTTTATTGATCATTGTCTTCATTTTCTCAAAACAAGTATCATAATTTTGTTAAGAGTTACGAACAAACTTCATAGTAAGAGTTATGAACAAACTTCATAGCAACAATAGTCCACAATTAGAATAAAATGAAGCTTTTGGGACAATAAATTTATAGAAAGTGGTAATCAGTTAAAATCACCTCATTATGCACAGGAACGACAAGGAGACCCGCAAGTGGAAATTGGCAATGAGTAAAGTTAAACATGGATATTCAAACTCTTAGCGTGAGAGACGGACAAATGCTTAAGTTAAAACTTTAAAACCGCAAGTTTCCTCTTTGGCTTAAGTTAACAATTAAAGCAAACTCTCCGGATAACAATTTCGTTGAAAACACCCCGCAAACCGAGTTAAAAGCTAAACAAGAGTTCTATCATATTGAGCGTTAGATCTCAAAAACATCAACATTAGTAATCTTGTGGGCAAAATCCACAAAGTGAAATCTTAGAAACTCAAACCACCAACGTAAAATAAATAAACCAGTTCATTAAATCAATCATCAATCAGAAATAAAAAAGGAAACAAACGGTTTCCAACTTGAGTTATCAAGAATACAATTGGGAAAGCCTATAAAGAAAAAACATAAACAAAGACGAAAATCATAAATCATGATAAAGAACATAAACATGATCGATATCAAACATACCAAAGAACCACTAGTAAATTGCACAAGAAGACTCCGATTAATGGAAGGTGGAGCACATGTATTCGACTCAGATCTCAATGGGATCAAATTGAGCCAGTAACAATCAAACAAACAACAAAAAGGCAAAGAAATAAACAACACAAAAATGAATATCGATGATGACACAAAGGGCAACTATGATACGGAATTTAAGTACCTCGAATTAGAGAAATAGGCACCAATCACAAGTGAGATCGGTGACACAAAGGGCAACTATGATGGTTTGCTCGGAGATAGAGCTCCAAGTCCAACCTACGGCATCGGCGGGGTAAACGAGAATGAGACCGAAGAGTGGGTGAAGTGAAATGGAGGCTTTATATTGACTGGCAACCCTAGTTTCTATGCGTGGAAATCAATATATTGTGAGTTGTGACGTTAATCAGGTGTATGTTGTCGGGCCCAACTCGTGCGTTGTTAAAAAAAAAAGAATAAAGGAATAATTACGGTCGATCACTTTTCAAAAAAAATTATTTTCTATTCCGGTTTTTTTTAATTTGAAAAAGATATTTTTGTGGGAAAAAAAGACAACGATGCCCTTAATGAATCTGATGCACGTTACGGAAATGAATCGCGATGTATCAATTTAAATGAAAACAATTTTAATTACATAATCTAATTTTACATCACGTGCATTAATTTTAATTACCTAATTCAATTTTATTTACCAAATTTGTATCACTATGCAAAAATTAGTTTTAATTATCTAATCCAAATTTATTTACCTAGTCCAATTTTGTATTGCGATACAAAAAACGTTAGGAAAACACACATCCAGGTACCTTTTTTCCACTACACAATCAACTAATTATTTAAATTTATATGTATCTTTCATGCATCCCAAATCCAAATTGATGCATCACGATTCACAAATAATGCGTACGTTGTGATTTAAAATTGATGCATCCAGATTGAGAAAGGTGTCAGACAACCAAAAATAAAATTTTAGGCATTTCATCGAATAATTTACATGCGTAACAACACAAAAAGATGACGAAGGTTTCGAACGGATTGCTTTGCTTTGGAGCTTTGACTTTCATGACTATGGCGTCGAATTTGGTTTGCTAGTTGGGTTTTGGATAATGTTGTTGAGTCCTTGTCAAATGTTTAGGTTAAGCATATAACTAATGTTGTAGAGTCCTTGTCGGATGCCGAAGAAGAGGTGACTTCCAAGTTTTTTTTTCTTTCATTTGTTGCTTCTGCTAGCTAGGTTTTGGGTTTTGAGGTTGAAGATGATATATTTCACGATGCATTACTTTTGAATTACGATATGTCATTAATGAATCATGATGCATCGATTTGGATTTGCGACGCAACGAATTGGAATTGTGATGTATCGCTATGTTACACAATATTTGAAATCATGTAATTATGCATCACGATGTACATCACATGTAACACTCGGGAATTGTATATTTTATTGATTGTGCATTAGGATGAATTAGTATGATTAATTACGTGTAACGTGTTATATTTAATGTGTTTATGTGTTTTATGTTGTGGACTTCGGTAATTGTCCTACAAGAGTCCATTTGAGCTCAAGATATGTTGGGCTTGATGTGTGACGTGTTTAAAGTCCATATTGGACTTTGATTATGTTAGTTATGATTTATAACATTGAAATAGGAAATGCAACGTTAAAGCTATAAATATATATATTTTCGTCTAGATTGACCTGACATGCATCGTATGTGTTTCTTTTTATATTGTTAAAATATATTTTTATTTTGAACTTAACTAATTAATAGTGATTAGTTAATGTTTAATTTGGGTTTAGTTGGTGATCATTTGTTTGACACTTTTGACTTTTGTTTGCCTTTGTTATTTTAACTTATCTTATATATAGATATATATATATATATATATATATATATATATATATATATATATATATATATATATATATGGCAAAAATTTGTGTAGGACGGTCTTACGGATCCTAAAACCGTAAGACGGAGCCCCATTTTATAAATTTGTGGGTTAATAACTAAACCTGTTAATATACCAGGGTTCGACCCCCTCCAGAAGCGAATTTTTTTTTAAATGCTCATTTTCTCTATTTGTTTGGTGCCCCTCCACTTTTAATGTTTGTTAGCTCCATTAGCATCAATTGTCTTGGGATACTTGACACATCCTAACGGACTTTGACGAAATGCTAAATGACACATTTAAAACCAAACGTGACACATTAAAAACACAAAAAGTGATACATTTTAATGTTAAAAGTGACACTATAAATGAAAATTTATTATAATTTTTATTAAAATACAAAGTAACACTTTTAAAACTAGAAAGTGACACATTTAATACTAAAAAGTGACACTCTTAATACTAAAAAGTGACACTCTTAATATTAAAAAGGGACTCTCTTCCTTAAAGAATTTACCGAACCAAAATGAATCATATCGTGTTTCAAGTTCATCTACTACATGCCTAGATCCTGCTCGCTCTGTTATGAAGGGAAGGAGAAACAAAATTAAGGGAAGTATTGAAAATGGCAAGAAAAAGACTACTGATTTTTCTGATTCCAATCAAGCCAAGGAATTTGGTTCCAAGACTCCTAATGCTCGGTTATTTTAGACATATTTTCAGTAAATTTTGTAAGTTTAAGTAAGAAACATATACTTATCTTGAAAAAGTTATGATTTTGTGTTTTTAACGATTGCCACTTGGGATTATATATTTTTCTATGAATGGAATATATATTTAAATAGTGTTAAATTGGTTATTGTTGTTAAAATCACTAGCCCAAAAATGACACACTTTAGTCCTAAAAGTAACACACTCCAAGCCTAAAAGTGACACTCTTATTGATACAAATTGTATGATTATAAAAATGAGTTATTTTACCAAAAGTGACCAATCTAATACCTAAAAGTGACACAATTAATACCTAAAAGTGACACACTAAACGTGACACTTATGAATAAAAATTTAAAGATGAAAAGTGATTTTTTTTGCCAAAAGTGACACACGTAAAACTTAAAAGCGACACATTCTATATTTAAAAGTGACACTCTGATTTAAAGTAACTAAGTAAAACTTAATCAGACCTAAGGCAACAATTATTCAAAAGTGACACATTTTTGTTCTCAAAGTGACACACGCCAAGCCTAAAAGTAACACTCTGATTGATCGTAAATGTAAACAATGCCCAAATGACACATCTCTGACAATTAAACTTTAAAAAAAAAGTGTTGAAGTGTTTTGAACTACCGACCAACTATGTAATTTTTTTTATTTTTATTTTTTTAGATTTAGAAATCTTAAATAAATCGCAAGGACCAACTCATCTAACCGATTATTGTTATTTTTTATAACATATTATTTATTTATTATGATTGCGAATTTCTAAATGGAGGAACTTCTCATTAATGAGAATTAAAACTAAAGTACGTAAGGTAAGGAGATTCAAACAACTGACCTTCAGTGACCGCCTTCATGCAAGAGTTCCGTCCATTGGGCCAAAGTTGTTAGTATGATTTCTATTAATATATTTAATTATTAACCCGCGAATTTCTAAATGGAGCTCCGTCTTACGAATAAGGATCCGTAAGACCGTCTTACAGGAGACCACCTTTATATATATATATGTGTATGTGTGTGTGTGTGTGTTATTTTATTTTTAGTTGACCAATTTGACTAGTTGGACCGCATGTCATCTCTTATTGAAACAATTGATTTGGTTTCCTTCTTTAGTTTGTTTTGAATAGTGAACAAGAAGTTTTGTTTGCCTTTGTTATTTTAACTTTGGTCAGTGGTGTCACCCACACCACCTCTTTATCTTCTAAGTGTTTGTTTGGTGAAGCGTTTTGATCAAAACGTTGGTAAAAAACGAAGTGTTTTCTCTTTAAAAGTGATTCAATGCAGCGTTATAAAACGTAATGTTTTAAAAACGTGCAGCGTTTTAAAACGCTTCAATTTGGAGCGTTTTAAAAATATGATGCGTTTACAACTATTTTGTTTATAAAAATAGTGTTTTGAAATAGTTTTCCAAACATGTTTACAAGAAAAAAAATTACATTTTGAAAATACTGCATTTTAAAAACACTGTGTTTAGAAAAAGCTGTGTTTTCAAAACGCTGCACCAGACGAGGCCTAAGTCATCTATGAGCAGTAACAACTCAATTTCTTCTTCTCCCGCATCTGTTCGCCTTACCGTGAGTGAGTTTGAGGGTTCGAGCTTTTCAGGCTCGATTTGTTAACGAAAAATTACTCGTTTTTAATTCCGACTCTGCAAGGATATTTTATGTGTTGAGGGTTACATTTACACCCGAATATTTTGTGTTTTCATTGATATTTCTCGGTAGAGGTAAGTTATTATCCCCTTCTCTTTGTATGTAATAATTACATACATGAACTGTGGGCTACTACCATATGATTTCTTTTGAATATAGAGTATAAATAATTTAGTTACGAATTATTATTAATTTTAACTGGTTAATGTGTTAAATGGTTTTAAACCATTATTATGCCGAGTAATACGTCGGTGAGATTGTGTTGGGATGAATCCTACAAATCGCAGTGATGCCCAAAATTTATAAATATTAAACAAATGACTCAACGGAGTCGATTTAGGGATAATAAAGTATAACGAGTGACGTGCTCGATTCCTACGATAATAAAGAATACTTTGGTGTAGTTTATTTTATGTAAAATATTACATACCTTTGTATTTGTGTGTAAGCAAATAAATGTTTAAGTGTTTATTTATAAACAAATAAGCATGCTTGTTACGTGTGTTGAGCTCCCCTACTTTAGGACTTGACGGTTGGGTTTATTAGCAAGTAAACATCTACTTGTGCATCACATTGATTCCAACTGACATATGTGGTTGTGTCGACAATGGGACGACAATAGTCTTTACGAGAGTTAAATCTCTTAATCGCTACGGCTCGTTGCATGGGTCTTTCCCTTTTTATTGGCCGTAACAAGGATGTAGCATTGTTAGAGCAATTCGCATGACAAAAAGAAGGCTAGACTCTTGGGTAAAACTCGGGGTAATGAGACTCCTGGTTAAGTCCCAAGGTCCTTAGTTCTGGATACTATTGGGTTCAAACATGGTTGAGCATGTGATCAGGCATGTATCAGTGCGTGTACTGCGGTAGCAACACAGCCATGGTATTTGAGATACAAGTCAAGATGGAAAGCTCGCCTACAGCTGTATTGATGCGGGTAGGGCGTCCGAGATAGGTATGACACGAACGAGAAGTGTTAATCAAGGGAACATGGGCTGGATTTTGTTGGATAAGGAGCTGCCAAACAACCGAGGCATGCGTAGGAGCGGGCTGAAGGAAGTCATTCACACGGGTGGTCTTGAACGGAAAGGTAAGATGGGCAAACAAGGGTCGGGCAGGACTTGGTACAGCTCGTGGGAGAGGGGCACGGAATTAGCTAGCCGTGCATGGCATACCATGCAAGGCTTCGGCAGCTACAAGTCTTGGGGCGAGCAACCTCCGTGAATCCAAGCGGATAGGGGATTAGTTTGTTTAGGAAAGAATCTGCCTTTAGTAAGATTAATATTTTATTTCCTTTAGCGTGGTTTCCTTATGTCATTTGAAGTCTTTTCTTTCTAGTAATTTAGGACTCTTTTTTTAATTAAGGTATGACTTTTCTTTCCTAGTTTGATAGGAGTTCTTTTTATTTTGGTAAGTAGATTAGGATGAATTCTTGTAGCCTTTATAAGGCATTTGCATCTTATTGAAATGGCAAATTTTGTGAGCGCAAAGAAACTTCAAAGAACGAGTTCGTTCTTCTCTCAAACCGAATTAATCATACCAAGGTGAGTGAAGCCTAGGTTGATTTCTTCGTCGGATTTATTTACGTCGAGCGAGTGAAACTCGAATGGTGAGTCCGCCTACCCGTCCTTCATTTGGTGCTGTATTGTGCATGTTTTCAAGGTTGTTACGGGCTATTTTGGACTTGTGTTTGGAACAACTCGCTCGTGTGGTTCTCGACAGATTTTCTTGTTAAAAATTGGTGTTGTGAGGCGATATTCGTGGTTTTAGAAGGGGTTTTGAGCAGGTTTTGTGGCGGAAGTTGAGGCAGTTTTGAGCAGGTTTGGACAATCTAAAGGGCTGGGAATTATTGGTTAATTGGCTAGCAAATTTTGGGCAGGTTTGAGTCGGGTTTAGGGTTGAATTAAGAGAGCTGAATCAGGTTGTTGGTCCAGATTTTGACACCGCATCAAGTGGTATCAGATCACAGTTATTACGAACTCTTATTCGTAATCGATCATGGCAGATGAAGCTTGCCCGAGGGGACGTACGTTGGAGGAGGCACACAACATGAGACGAGACCATGAACTCCGCGAATTAAGGCAGATTATGGGGGAGTTGATGATAGGACTGCAAGGGCTGCAAGTGAGGGCGGCATTGTTAGAGGGACAGAACGCTGAAGATGAAGAGGGGGATGCTAGGGTGCGGCCTCTCAGGAGCAAGGATGATGACGATCGGGGTTTGAAGTTAGATATTCCTGAGTTTGAAGGCTCAATGGATACGGAAAAATATCTGGATTGGGTTCGAAGAGCAGAACTAGTCTTCGAGTATAAAGACTTCAGTGATCGGAAGAAGTTCAAGGTAGCTATCCTGAAACTCACAAAGTACGCCTCTGTTTGGTTCGAAAACTTGAAAACTCAGAGGAGACGCGAAGGAAAAGAGAAAATCGAATCATGGGACAAACTCAAAAAGTACTTGGACCGAAGGTTTTTACCCGCTACATACCTACAGGATAGTTTTATTATCCTTCATCAACTCAAGCAGGGCAGTTTGAATGTGAGCGAGTATATAGAAGAGTTCGAAAGATTATCTATTCTATGTGATGTTCAAGAAAGGGTAGAACAAAGGATTGCAAGATTCATGACGGGGTTAGATTCTGAGGTGGCGAACATGGTGGAATTGCAGCCGTGCTTCACTTTCGAAGAACTTTGCAAACTGGCAGTCAAGTGTGAAAGGCAAATACAGAAGAAGAAGGGAGGCAAGGGGACGGTTACTAAAGGAACTGTGGGGCTCAAGACGACGCCAAGCAGCACAACCACCAAGGAAGAAGAGGTCGCAACTAAGGAGGATAAGGGGGACAAGACTGAAGGTAAGCGGCCAGTGAGAAGCAAAGACTCGGTTAAGTGTTTCAAATGTCAAGGATATGGGCATTATCAGTCCGAGTGTACCACGAAGAGGGTTCTAATGGCACAAGAAATCCGGGCTATTGAGGAAGAACTCGAGAACAAAACGGAGTGGACTGGGAAACAAGAAGAGGACATCTTGGATTGTGAAGAGGTACATGATAACACCCTTGTGTTAAGCAGATCCTTGCATGTGAAACCAAGTCAATTGGATGAAGGAACACGGGAGCAAATATTTCATGCTAATTGTCTTGTGAATAATAAGGTATGTAGACTCGTGGTTGACGGGGGGAGTTGTACGAACACAGTGGCAGCCGACCTCATTGAACAACTTAAAGTTCCCACAATGGTTCATCCACGTCCCTACGAGCTTCATTGGCTTAATAATAGTTCGGAAGTAAAGGTGGACCGACAGGCAATGATCGCATTCTCGATGGGTGGGTATGAAGATGAAATTATGTACGACGTAGTCCCTATGGATGTTTGTCACGTACTTTTGGGTCGACCCTGGCAGTATGATAGGTGTGCGATACACGAAGGAAGAGAGAATACCTACACCCTCACCAAAGGAGAGAAGAAGTTCAGAATCAAGCCTTCGACATCCTACCCTAAGGGTTTATCAACTACCTTGTCTACGAAGAGAAATCTGTCCGCAAGAAAATTGAAAGGAACGAAGGGTAGGGCTGTTGTAGCCGAAAAAAAGAAGAAGGGTAGCCCACAGGAAGCCACGGGTTGGCAGGGGTTTAGGGAAACATTTTTGAACTATGTGTGGTCTCGTATGAATGAAGGGTTGGCTGGAAGATGGTGGGCAGTGGCTAGGGAAATGGCTCAAACCATGGGGTACGAACTCGTGGGAAGCAAAAGGGAAATGGTAGACCGAACGGGTATTAATCAGGAAGAAAGTTTTAGCAAGGAAGAGGGTCAAGGATTGGGGTTAATCCTTTTCAAAGAAGGAGGGTTTGATGCGGGTAGGGCGTCCGGGATAGGTATGACACGAGCGGGAAGTGTTAATCAAGGGAACATGGGCTGGATTTTGTTGGATAAGGAGCTGCCAAACAACCGAGGCATGCGTAGGAGCGGGCTGAAGGAAGTCATTCACACGGGTGGTCTTGAAAGGAAAGGTAAGATGGGCAAACAAGGGTCGGGTAGGACTTGGTGCAGCTCGTGGGAGAGGGCGCGAATTGGCTAGCCGTGCATGGCACACCATGCAAGGCTTAAACAAGTCTTGGGGTGACCAACCTCCGTGAATCCAAGCGGCTAGGGGATTAGTTTGTTTAGGAAAGAATCTGCCTTTAGTAAGATTAATATTTTATTTCCTTTAGCGTGGTTTCCTTATGTCATTTGAAGTCTTTTCTTTCTAGTAATTTAGGACTCTTTTATTAATTAAGGTAGGACCTTTCTTTCCTAGTTTGATAGGAGTTCTTTTTATTTTGGTAAGTAGATTAGGATGAATTCTTGTAGCCTTTATAAGGCATTTGCATCTTATTGAAATGGCAGATTTTGTGAACGCAAAGAAACTTCAAAGAATGAGTTCGTTCTTCTCTCAAACCGAATTAATCATACCAAGGTGAGTGAAGCCTAGGTTGATTTCTTCGTGAGCGAGTGAAACTCGACTAGTGAGTCCACCTACCCGTCCTTCATTTGGTCTTTGTATTGTGCGTGTTTTCGAGTCATTGGGGTTGTTTTGGACTTGTGTTTGGAACAACTGCGTGTAGTTCAGACGGATTTTGGTACATTAAAAATTGGTGTTGCGAGGCGATATTTAGGGTTGTTTTAGAAGGGGTTTTGAGTAGATTTTTTGGCGGATGTTGAGGCAGTTTTGAGCAGGTTTGTACAGTCTAAAGGGCTGGAAATTATTGGTTAATTGGCTAGCAAATTTTGGGCTGGTTTGAGTCGGGTTTGGGGCTGAATTAAGAGAGCTGAATCAGGTTGTTGGTCCATATTTTGAGACCGCATCATGTATATCCTAATTATGTGTTTAATTATGTTGAGTCAATGTACATTATAACATGATCAATGTGATGTGTGCAAGTATATGTATAGCTATACTTGATTTACATATATGTTTATAACATGTGCATAATAGCATGCCATGTAGTTGCATATAGTAACTTACTGAGTTATCACTCACCCCGTTCCCTTTATTTGTTTTCCTTAGATCCTAGCTGGGCAGGGAGTTCGAGGTGAAACCGGCGAGGCACTCGTGTGCAGCAGGTTGTCTTTTGTTATGCAGCTCCATAGGAGTTGTATTTGTATAGTGTGAGGATGGGTTGTTGTTACGTAGAGTTATATAAGCTCTACTTTGGGTACTTTGACGTTACTGGTCTTGTACTAACTTTTGATGCCGAAGTTTAACTTCGTGCATGTGTATTATATTACCCTAGTTGGTTGGTTGTGGTGTTTATATTAATCACAGAAGTGACTATATTTTATCAGGTGATTTTATTAGCCTATTATTAGTAGAGGCTTTGCACGTGTTTTGTTGTTTTATATGTTTGTTCGACGCTCGACCCGAGGCTCGTATAGAGATTGGGGGTCGGGTCGTTATAGTTGGTATCATAGCATGGTTAGCTGTCGGCCAGGATAGGATCTTTGGCCTAGTTGGATTGAATATAGGTTGGTGTGTTTTCTGATTTTCTTACGCCGAGTGTTTATGTGTAGGTGTAAGAAAAGTTAGATTTTAAAGTCTTTAAACTAAAGACTTTCACTCTTATTACACGAGATGTATCTCACATTGGTGAATATTCTACTATTATTACCAATAGAATATATTTATTCCACATTGCTTAGAAATTGATGTTGATTTTAAAAATACTATTGTTAATTACCAATAGAAGATATGTATCATACATTAGTTAGAAAGTGATGCTTGCTATCAAAGTCTTTTGATAAAAGAGATATATCTCACATTGTTTAAAAAGAAAAGTTTGATTAAATTAATCATATGAAACTAAAGTGAGACTGGATAGAAACTTTGATGGGATATTTGCTTTTTAAGCCTAATTTTTATGGGGCCTAAATACGATTTGCACTCACAAGTATCTACTTAAATCTCACCTTGCACCCTAACCTACAAATTAAGTGTCTCACTTTCATACACAATTTTGTTATTTGTTTCACTTTGTCCCCTCACATCTATGAGAGTTAATAATATTAATAGAAAATGACATGTGCATGTCACATGAGGACTATTTTGGTCATTTTGCTTGAGTGCAAAGTTGGATTTAGTTATAATTCTATCATTTAGTTAACCATTTGATCGATATTTAAGATCTGTTTGTAATAAAAATAATGAATAATTGTTTCAATAATCCAAAAATAATTAAATTTTGTCTCATAATTAACTTTAAAGTAAAACAAATGTCCAAAAACAAAAATAAAATTTTATTAAAAGGAAAATTACACCATTAGTTCCTGAACTTAAAGAAAGTCCATGTACAATGCAAATGCACGCTACAGACCAAATAATCCAAATTTTGGACACCAATAGTCCTAGACCCTAACTCCGTTAGTTGAAGTGCCGTGAAGTTAGAAAGGTATGTGTTGCTTGTAACATAGTCAAAACAAGGGATATGAAAATTACAAACAATTGCAAACTGAAATTGGAAGAAGAAGATGGCACCAACAAGCAGACCAGCCCCTCCTTCTCACCAATGTGTCCTACATCTACAACTATGGTCATGACCGTCTCCCTCCCAAGGTCCAACGAGCTCCGACTTTTTTCTTCAACTCTGGGCTCCTTCCCTCTCTATCTCTCTCTCATCTTCCAAGCAAAACTAATCTCTCCAAGCACTAACCACAAAATCTTCGCCATCCATCTTTCTCTATCTCCAGCAAGCTCTATCTCTGATCACCTCCTTCAAATTTGATGAACTCAACACCCCCTACAGCTTTCTCCTTAGAACTAGTGTACCAAGTTGCTCCCTTCTCTGGCATCCATCTTCTTCATCTCTGGTCAGAATCTTCAAGTACATCAACGCATCCCATATTTCATCCAGGTTCGCTTAGATTATCCTCATATCCATTTGTCATTTTCTGACTCAGCAACAAAAAAATTCAAGGCTAAGGCTCAAAATTTGGAAACCCTTATATCCATTCGGTGTAATTATGAAATCCCAGATGAAACGTTTGTCCCAAAATGACTTTAAATTGTATGAAGTTTTAGTCAGAAAAAAAAAGGAGGGAGTGATGGCGGGCGCTGATGAGGAGAAAATGAAGTACTGGAAGTGGGGTATCTTTGAAGGAAGAAGGTACAATAGGTACAATAGTTTTGAGTTTTGAGTTCTTCAAACTTTCGGGATTCCCATAACATCCTAGTAGTTCTTCAAACTTTCAGGATGGTCCCATAACATCAGCTAGGGTAATAGAGTTAGGGCTACTGACTTGTGATGAACAAAATCTGCATTTTTTGGTCTCTAGCATTTGCATTGTACAGGGGTTGCGAGTGGACTTTCTTAAAGATAAAGGACTAATGGTGTAATTTTCCCTTTATTTAATTTCTTTTCGTAACCCTCACTTTCTTTGGTCTCATTATTCATAGACTTACCATCACCATCACCACTTCTACCACCTCAAATTTCACCACCAACCCGAAAATCAATTTTTAATTTAATTTTATTAATTTCAATTTCTTATTCCTTAATTCTTCCTTCAAATTAACTCATATGCAAAAATCATCATTTGTAAACCCTACACCAACACAACCTTTAAATTTCATTATTTACAAATCCAAATTATTTTTTTTAATCTTAAAATTTGAAAGTTTAAACCCAAACCCATATGAATTTTTAAAAATTTGGAGATCTAATAATATTGTATTTCACCTAAACCACAACTGTCATCCCTACAATTGTCACCACCACCGCCCCTAATCATTATAGTCATTATCCATGAACTCACTTGTAAGGGTAAAATAGGCCATGCCTATTTTGTTTTTAGATTCCCCTTTCTAGGTAAAATTCATATTAGCCAAGTTTGACATTTTTGGTATCTAAATCTTTAACTAGATTTTGTGTTCCTTGGTCCTTAAGTTTGGGCATTATTTTTGGAAACAAAATATGGTCAACAATCCTTTTTCAACCGTGTATCTAGGCTCATTGTTTATATGGTAATAAAATCTAGAGATAAGGTAAGTAGATTTTATTCCTTACCACTAATCCTTGTTCTTGTTGGAGTTGGATTATTTAATGTGTGTAGGAGTCTTCGCCATTATAAAAAGGGGCCTTGGACACGGCTGGAAGTGCATGGCTTTGAAGAGAGAGAGCTGATACAGAAACTTGTGTGCAGAAAATTCAGATTCAGAAGCTGTTTTCTTTCCAGACATGCATCAGTTTTGATTGTAGCTTCGGATGTTACAACATTGGAAGCTACATTGAGTGCTGGATTTATTTTATCTTCCTGCTAGGTTTTAGGAGGTTGTTTTGTTTCTTCCCACGTTTATTATACCAGTTTTTTGTGGGGTTTGTGCTCTCCAAGACGTGTTGTCTTGTGAGAGAGTTTTGTTTGGTGATTTCACAATCGTTTTGTAAAACAATTAATCTTTTTAGTGAAATCTTTTTGGCCATGAGGCTAGGTCTACAAGCATAGTCTTGTAGATCGTTTGGTAAACTTTTGTGTTCTGTTTCGCTGTCAGATTTATTCGTCTTCCATTGTTTGGTTGTTTTTGACCATTGTGACTTCCATTGTAGCTACATTAGAAGCTACATTGGAAACTACATTGGTTTCTCTTGAGAATCCTAGCTATTTTGTTCTTTCAATTGGTATCAGAGCCTTCTCTTGACATCACTAAGAGTTGATTCTGGTAGTAGCCATGATGGATTCTCAGTATGAGAATGTCGTTCGTCCTCCTACTTTGACTAATACAAATTATTCTATTTGGAAAGTCAAGATGTGTATCTTCATCAAATCAATTGATGAAAGAGCGTGGCTTGCTGTTCTGAATGGTTGGAGTCCTCCTAAAACAACTAATTCTGATGGTGATGTTAAGATCACTAAAGAATATGATTGGTCTAATGAAGATAGGAATACTACTTCTTTTAATTCTAAAGCCTTGTCTGCCATATACAAAGCACTAGATGCTAACATCTTTAGGGTTATAGCCAACTATGAGTCTGCTAAGGATGTTTGGGAGGCCCTTCAGACCTTGTGTGAAGGACCTGCCAGTGTTCGTGCTTCTAAATTAAGATTGCTCACCACACAATTTGAAAACACTAGAATGAATGAATCTGAGGATATCATGTCATATTATGGTAGACACCTTGATATGTTTAATTTTGCTCTTGCTTTAGGTGATCCCATCACCAATGAACGTCTTGTTAGCAAGATAATGGGAACTCTGCCTGAAAGTTTTAATGTCAAAATATGTGCTATAGAGGAAGCACATGATATTGACAAAATGGGTTTTGAAATATTTGCTCGTATCCTTCAAAACTTTGATTTAAACCTTAATGATCAAATCAAACAAAAAGGCAAAGGGGCATCATCTTCAACTCCTATTGTGAAAAACATTGCTATGCCTGCTGCTATTGATATCTCTTCTGACTTGCCTGATATTCAAAGGGATATTGATGAGTCTGATTTTGGAGAAGAGTCCATAGCTCTTTTGACTACTAAATTTAAAATTTTTTTGAAAGCCAAGAGTCAAAATAGAACTCCATCATCAAGCTCCAAAAACACTTTCAAGCCTGATTCTGGTAAATTTGCGCCTAAGGAAAATTATTTTCAAACACCAAAAAAACCTTTCACAAATCCTTTTGCTTCAAAATCCTCTTACAATGGGAAGAATATTGATTCCATTCAATGTAGAGAGTGTCAAGGATATGGGCATTATGCAAACCAATGTGCAAATACCTTAAGGAAGAAGGGTTTAAACTTTTCAGCAACTTTGAGTGATAGTGATGGAGAAGATCCAGGAGATCTCATCACTCTTACAACAGTTTACGACTTTGAAACTGATTGTGTAGGTCCTCTGTCCAATGTAGCTTCCGATGTAGCTACATCAGAAGATGCAGTGGACATAAACAGGGAAGATCACTGCTGCTTTAATTCCTCTGTCACAGAAGACGGTGGAGAATCAGAGTCAGACCTGCTGGAAGGTTACAAAGAGCTCTACAAGGATTGGGAGAAGCGAGCTCATCAAGTTACATTGCTTGGAAAGGCAAACGAACTGCTAAAGAAGGCCAATGAAGAACAGAAGAAGTGTAGTACAAGACTGGAAAGTTTGTTGAGTAAGAAAGACGACGTTGAGATCGAAGGATTAAAAGAGCAGCTCATTCAAGCCAATGAAACCATGGCCAAATGGAACTCAAGTCAACAAAAAATGGATGAGATGCTAAATTCAGGTAAGTGTTGTAAGTCAGGAATTGGTTTTATACCAAAGATGTTTGTGAGAGAGGGTGAAGGTACCTCTGAACCTAGACAGCCCACGCAAAATTTCAAAATCCAAATTTCTTTGAAAAACCAAAATCAAGAAAGAAAAAATTTGTGTGTCATTTTTGCCATAAGCCTGATCATATTCAACCATTCTGTTTTCTTAAAAAGGCTATCTATGAGGAAAAAGTAAGGTAGGCTTTCTTGGTTAAAAATCAGATGTAGCATCGAATGCAACAACCAATGCAGCATCCAATGCAGCAACATTGGAAGTCACATTCGAAGCTACATCAGAAGTCACATTCACATAAACAGCAACCTAAAACCTTTAAACAAATGTGGGTTCCCAAAGGTAGTGATAAGAAAGGTAAATCCAAATACTGTGAGCCATTTGACATATGTCCTGGTGCAATATGGTCTGATGATGAACAATGTAATGCAACCTTCACATCTTTGAAGTCTCATATAGCTGTGTCATGGTACTTTGATAGTGGTTGTTCTAGACATATGACAGGCTCTATTGAGAATTTGAAGGACTATGTGAGTGTCAATGGTGGATCTGTGACTTATGGAGGAAGAGCCAAAGGTAAGATAATTGGCAAAGGAACCTTGAATGTTGATGGCCTTCCAAATCTCACCAATGTCTATCACGTGGAAGGACTTAAGACCAACTTGATCAGCATAAGTCAACTATGTGATGATGACCTTTAGGTCAAGTTTGATAAAAATTCTTGTGAAGTTTTTGATCAAACTAACAAGTGTCTTCTGACAGCTACTAGATCATCTGACAATTGCTATATGTTCAACAATGGTCAAACATGTCACAAAGCTAGCCTTGATATTACAGATCTATGGCATCAAAAATTAGGACATATGAGTTTTCGTAAGCACCATGAGCTTGTGAAACATGATGTAGTGAAAGGACTGCCAAGCTTGGATAAGAACTACACAAAGGTATGTGGACCCTGTCAAAAAGGTAAGCAAATCAAGGCTTTCTCACCTTCCCATATCTCAGTGTTCCACATCTAGGTGCCTTGAGATGATTCACACATATCTCATGGGTCCTATTGAAGTAGAAAGTCTAGGAAAGAAAAAGTACACCTTTGTTTCTGTTGATGATTTTCTAGATACACATGGGTAATTTTCTTGAGAGAAAATTTTGATACTTTTGAGGCTTTTAAAATTTGGTACACCCGTGTTATGAACTTGTATGATCTAAAGCTTATTAAAATTAGATCAGATCATGACACGGAATATGAAAATTCCTCATTTTCTAGCTATTGTGCCTCAAATGGCATATCCAATGAATTTTTTGCTCCTAAAATTCCACAACAAAATGGAGTGGCGGAAAGAAATAATAGGACACTTCAAGAGATGGCTAGAGTCATGTTGAGTTCTAAGAATTTGGCAAAAAGATTTTGGGCTGAAGCTTTGAACACAGCTTGTCATATAAGAAATAGGGTCTTCTTGAGACCAGATAGCACCATGACACCTTATGAAATCTTACTAGGAAAGAAACCGACATTAAAATATTTTCATGTTTTTGGGTGTGTGTGCTATCTTCTCAATGATAGAGATCATCTTTCTAAATTTGATTCAAACAGTGACAAGTGTGTTTTCATGGGTTACTCCACTAATAGTCGTGCATATAGAGTCTTTAATCTCAGAACTAAAACTATCATGGAGTCTATGAATATTGTGTTTGATGATCTAATGGATCATGGCCACAAAACCATTGAGGATGATGTTTTGGGTATTCTCGATTTTGGAGATCACGGTTCATTAGAACAACCTTCAGAACCTGCATCTGTAGACACCCCAATTTCGTACCCCTGATATGTAACTCTGGCATGTGATATCAAGAACTGTTTAAAATTAACAAATGTCAAGTTACATGGTTGAAAATGCTAAAGGAAAAAGTAGGATGCATGAACAGTGAACTGCAGGGGAGAAAAGTGTCAAAAATTAAAGTGAATAGTGGGCTTGGTTCCGCACCAAGGGCTGTGGGTGCCGCACCCAAGGAAGCATGGTGTCGCAAGACTGTAGAAAGCTTCGTGCCGCCAAGGAATGAAATGTAGCTTGTCGACTTAACACATTGTGCACTCGCGGAAGCTCATTGTACAACTGACTGAAGCGGCTGAAGGAAATTGGAAAATTCCCGATGACTCCCCACTCTTCACCTATAAATAAGAGGCCACGGCTCCTCATTTCGTCGTTCAGAAATATCGCAACGACGCGCTGAAGAATTCTTCTGTGTTCCTTCGAAGCGAGTAGTTACGAGAGGTGTGAGATAGGTGAGTGGAACCCACTAAAGTCTCCAAACCCCGTCCAAACTCTGCCAAAATAAATATCCACTGGTTATAAGTGATCCCTAGCCTAGTTGTTAAGTATCCACCTCACTTCCCCTGCCCAAAAATCCCAAAGTAAGCCGTTACTCTGCCCGAGTAATAGGCTGAAAAACACCCTAAATAAGCCGTTATTCCGCCAAACCAAAAAGGCCAAAACCACCATATATAAGCCGTCATTCCGCCCGACCAAATACACCAAAACTACCATATATAAGCTGTCACTCTGCCCAAATCACTTCAGCAACAACAATAAAAGTCTCCCTCTCCCGAGAAGGACAGAGCAAGCACACCCTGCTCTAAAAGGTAAAAGCCTTTAAGGGCGTTATTTTATTTATTTATTTACTTTTCCGTTCATTTATTATTTAAAGTTGTATTTAAAATCCAACACAATGTAGTCAAAATAAGTCGTTGTGCTGCCTGGATTAGATTAGGAAATAATATGTAAAAGAGCCCTTATAATGACAAAATATTTTTAAATGCATTTGTAATTATTGTAACAAAATGGCTGCAAGTCCGTAAATAATGTAGCCACGGATGTATTTGTTTTATTTTCCTATCTTTTAATGCTTTATTTATTTGCTAAATAAATATAACAATAAGCATACTTTAGCCAAAAACTATTTTGAAACCGAAAGGGCGAGTTGGGTGTCTAGCACCTTCCCAACTCGTAACTTAGCCTCCGAACCCACTTTTTTTTATCTCTGATTTTCTTTTTCTGGTTTTTATTTATTTTTGCCTTAAAATAAAGATGACAACTCTAAACTCTTTGGATCCAGTGGGGCCTTGCAACACTCCTTCTTTGCACTTTCCTGCTCTCCCCTAAAAAAGGGAGAATGTGAATGGAAGGGTGATGTATTCCTATATCATGATATCCCCTAAACAAGGGATAACTTGATGCGGGAAACCCAAAGCTCCCATAGTGATCTGAAACGAGCCATAAGACTATTTTTATAATAAAATCCACTAAAGGCAACCGAGGCGCATTCCAATGCGCTAACATAGACAACACTCCTCTCTCACTTTTGATTTCGTCTTCCCCTTAACAAGGGAGGGTGGAACGAGAGCAGTGCTGTCCCGCATCCGCACGTACGCGCACCCCTAACCAAGGGCGCGCGGGGTGTAGGTCGCACCCCGGGAACCTCACAGTGGCGACTCTGCTGGGGAGTTGTTTTATTTTAAATAAAATGGAGGGCTAGACTCATAAAACAAAACTTTTTTTTGTTTTTATTTGTTTCTGGCTAAAGTATGCTTGTTATATTAATTTATGCATTTGAATATTGCGTTCCTATACATCCGTGTCTATATTTGTGGATATGATCCTCCATCTTGCAGCAGTTTCGTTTCGATAACTGTTACAGGTGTATTTAAAAATATTCTAAAAGATATTCGAAAATAGAAAAAAAAAATTCGAAAAATCAAAAAATCAAAAAATAAAATAATATATATATATATATATATATATATATATATATATATATATATATATGTTGCAATAAAATTCTGGGCAGCACAACAAAATGGCCGGGGATTTATTTTAAATATTGCTTTATTCTCGGCTCTATACTATTATTTCTTTATGTCATTTTTCCTTTTTTTTATTATTATTCTGTACATTTGTACAAATTTGCATTCATTCTGTCATTTTATTTTGGGGACATAAGACCAAATTTGTAATTAATAGGGATAGATAGTTTCCCCACTTTTCTTTCTATTTCTTAATGTGGTGTGCTTGCTTGCTTGTGCTCAAATTAAAAAGGCGAGAAAATCCACACATAAAAGCAAGACATGCCATATCTGTTTTATTTTTCTGTTTATATATATATGTAAATGAATAAATATTTTATTGCTTTTTAGATACCGCACACACGCACATGCATATAGCTATATTCTGAAATGTTACCCTACACCATGGCCAGCCTACCCCCTGCATAAGCCAATGCTAGAATGCATATAGATTCTCAGGACACTTCACAGACCGACCGGTTTTTGCATCTCCGAATTATGAGTCAGCCCCTACAAAAAAAAAAGATGATATATGAAAATAAAATAAAAAAAGGAAAGGCAATAATATATATATATCTAAAAAAAATGCGCATGTTTAGAAAAAATGAATGATGAAAAAATTGCCCAACAAAAAAATAATAATAATAACAAAAATATATAATAAACAGAGGTTGATTTATTATTCTTTGATGCTCGACCTAGACCATTTCGAATGGTGGATCCTGGAAAGAGTATAGGCCCTTCGCCTCGGGACCGCCCGCCTGGGAGTCGAAGGCGATGGAAATACGTTGGTCCTATACTGCGGAGAAAGAATCCATGCTCCGGGGAAAAATCCTGAGATCGTCAAAATAAAGCAGGTGCTTATCCGGTCAATTGTAGGGAACAAAAATAAATAATAATAAAATATACTAATAAAGGCACACTATACCCCAAACCCATAAAGCCTTCAGCCAGCCTCCTGATACCTCCATAACCCATTTTCCTCAGAAACCTGGCACAAATTTGGAAAGGCAGAGATAGTACTGGCCGGTTGATACGGGAAATAAGCACGTAAATCGAAAAGGTATCGATCGAGATAAGGGGCGGCGAAATATACGATCCAAGCAAAGTATGGCAGAAATGAACCCCCTACAGTCCCCCAGGAAACATTAACATCACACGTGCCTCCAAACCCAACTCTCCAGCCAAACACTAACCCACCAAATAATGCCGCTACCCAAAATCCCAATCCTCCACCAAGTCCCTACTATCCAAATATCAGCCCTTACCCGTCCTATCCTTCATATCCTTCCCCAAGCACCAAAATTCCCCAAAGCCCAAATGACCTCCCTGTTCCCATAGCCAACCCACTCCAAAACAGCCCACATATGGACCCACAAAATTATAACCCGCCAGGCCAAGTTACCACTTATTTACCTTATAATGATCCTGGCCGCCCAGTCGAAACCATCCAAAATCCACCTACCCAGAACCCTTATCCAGCCCAGAATCTGTATCAAGCCCAAAATCCACCAGCACAATATCCATATCCAGCCCAAAACCCTTACCAGACACCGCAGCCAGGAAACAACCCAGCCTTCCCTAATCCTACTACCATATACCAAAACCCAACTTTCCCGCCTGCCAAAATGGAGGCTGACATCGAAAATTTGAAAACCATGATGCTTAAAATTCTAAACCAAGTTTCTAATGGAAATTTGGGGGACAGCTTCCTGGGTATGATGGATGAAGGCACTTATTATAAAAGAGCTCCATGCTGAGTTTTAGTCCATTTCTAATAAGCCTCTGCAGAACTAGTATACTAAGACCGGCCTACTTTTGACACCCGTAGAACTGATAGACCGCTTCGGATATATTACCCCTATTCCTTTCCCTAGCCTTACGGATTGGTCATCTACCGATCCGCTACCTAAAATTGAGGATCTCAAACCCCAGGTCCTCAATAATGTAATTAACCCTGTACGGTGTGCTTTTATAATAATCTAAATGTCTTTGCCTATTTCTTAGTTGCACCTACATTAAAAGACGCATTAAATAATTATAATAATGAGTCATTTAATAGGACCCAAAAGATAAAAAATTACTTGCTTGAGCTTGTAAAGTTAGTCGAACACCAGGAACATCATTCATCAACAGCAACTGAAGACTGATCCACTATCAATCCGGGGCTGGACAAGGAAATCAAAAGAAATCAAAATCGGCAGCTACCTTCAAGGTTCTGAAAAGGATAACACTCATGGATCTCCTCAAAGAGTTCGTGGACATGCTTACCTGGTCCTATGAAGATGTGTCGGGGGTAGATCCAGCCATAGTCGAACACCGGATCCCCATACATCAGGATGCTCGGCAGATCAGACAAAAGCTCCACCGCATCAAGCCAGAATGGTCACTACAAGTTAAAAAAGAAATCATGAAACAACCGCACGTCAACTTCATTCGGGTAAAAAAAAATAGTAAAAAAAAAAGAACAAAAAAAAAAGTAAAAGAAGAAGGAAAATACCCGATCTGGCTGTCCAATGTAGTGACCGTTCCCAAGCCCAACAAAATTTTTTTTTCAACGGCATGCTGAGCTATAGTCAAATCAAAGGCAGCAGGAGACCAAGAAAAGACCTTATTCACTACCCTTTGGGGAACCTACTGCTATCATGCCATGCCGTCTGGGCTAAAAATGCTGGGGCTACGTATCAAAAGGCTGCTACCACTCGCTTCCACGATGTGCCGTATATTGTCAAAGAGATCTGGTCAGGAGATGCCGTACTCCTCCCAAGCCAGGAAAGAAAAGACCTTGTTCAGCCCTCCAATCTCAACGAGCTCAAAGGTATTATGCTTGAGACATCCTATTTGGCAAGTGTTTCCCTCTCCAGCCGCTAGGCCGAAAACCCGAAAGGGCGGCCTAGGCAAAAATTAGAGCCAAATAATATATATATATATATATATATATATATATATATATATATATATATATATATATATATATATATATATATATCGTGAGAATAAGGAGAGGGAAAGCACTCTTGAAACCTCCATCCTACCTCCGGCCTTCAAAGATGCAAGGGGCTCGTCCCGATAGAAGAAAAAGAAAAATCACGATAGGAAGCTCGCAATAAAACACTAAAATATAATATTGCAAGTCCTAAGGTGCAACTTAGGAATAATTGCTAAAGAAATTTAGGTTATGCATTAATTTCCTGTACATATCTATTATTGCATGTACCTCCCTTGTTTCCCCCAAAAATATCCTTCATTTGCAGCTTAAACCCCGTCCATCGTGCCTACCTGCCTATATACTTCTTCTGCAAGGCACAGAAAAGGCTCAGTCTCATCAGAATGAGAAGCACCAGAAGTGTCCTCGTCCTATTTATCATCTGCGTTGCCATTGTCCTGAAACAGCCCGACGAATTGGATCCCAATCATTCACTGATGCCCTGTCTGATTACGAAGAAAAATGCAGGAGCTAGGAGAATAGCCTTACACCAAGTATAGCCCTGTAACAATTATCTGGCCTTTTCCTCTCCCCGCATGTCATAAATAATAAAAAAAGAGAAAGAAAAGCCTGCTCGAGCCCGAAGGTATATTCCTTTAAAATCCATCTTGGAAATACAGAGTGCCATTACCTATTAGACATCGGTATAGGTTTACTTTGTGCGTGTGCCTTGAGTCTGCATGTTTTTTTTATTTTTGCATCATATAAAATTAGATTGCATTGTAAATATTTGTATAGATTTTTAAACAAAAAAAAAAAAACAAAAAAACAAAAACAAAATCAAAAACAAAAAAAAATTATGTATTGTTTTGCATCTAAATAAACGTTTTTGCATTCTAAGCATCATAAAAAAAATGCATTTTGCATTTTAAAGATATATACTGCATTTTGCATTATTGCATGCACGATAGAATAAAGAATACCCATGCATCATAAGCATCTTATAATTTGTAGGCATTACATTTACATCAAATAAAGTAGTACATGCATCTAGCATGTGCATTTATTATCCAATAAGCTGCATTAGAAGTGTGCTAAAAAGAAAATAAAATGCCACCAATCATATAAATATTCTTATGGCATTCACTATGTCCCTGCAGCATAAGCATGCATCATTTAGCCCCATTTGCATTTATAGTATAAATCATGCATAATAAGGTCAAATAGTGACCACTAGTTTAATCATGCATGATAAAAATAAATTAAAAGAATTTCATGCATCATTACTTAATTGCATCATTTAGGCATAAATAGGACATGCATCATTAATAAAGTCAGGAACGCTTCAAAAGTGCCAAACAGTGTCAAAATCTAGCAAATCAGAAGTATTTCCAGGCGGACCAAATAAAAAAAACAAACAAAAAAGGAAAAAAAGAAAAAAAAAAGAGGTAATAAGCATGCAAATAAAGAAAGTGGCAGGCATGCAGAAAAAAAAAAGAGAAAAGAAAAAAAAACAAAAAAATCAAAACACAAAAAAAAAAATCGGAAGAAGGGAGAATGCATGTAAAAGAAAGGAAAAATTTATAGGTGCATGCAACAAGAACAAATGCAGTGGCAGAAGAAGAAATTTTCGGCTGAAGCTAGAAAATGGAGCGAAAAGAAAACAGCAGCAAAGAAAAGATGATTTCAGCTGATACCAAGAGATGCTGTAACAAGAAACAGAAGCTTCTGGCCAAGGTTAGAAGGAGCAGTAAAGAAAATGCAGAAGTATCAAGAAAAATTTTCCAGCTAAAGCCGAAAACATAGCGGAACGGGGAAAAAGATTTTCCAGCGAAAGGCAGCAAAAGGCAGCAAACCAACAGTAGCAGCAATTTGCTGCATGAACACGGCAACGGTAAAGGAAAGGAAGGTATTTTCCTTTTTTGCAGTGCATTTGTATGATGTTTGGAAACTTTCCTTTAAAGACAGCCTGATTAATAGGGAAAGGTCTTGTTCTCCGTTGAAGGCTGAGTTCCTGAGGAGGCAATGCATTCCATGCATTTTGGCTGTGTGGGAAACTTTCCTTTAAGGGGTACATAGCCCCGGATTTATAGGGAAAAGTCTTGTTCTCGAGTAGAGGTTGAGTTCCTAGGAAACAATTTACTCCGCATAGCCGCCAGGCGAACTACGTTTGGTCTGATTCCTTGGCTAAGGATACGTAGGCAGTCTATCATGGTAGACGCGACCATCATAGCACGTATTCACCCTTGCCGTACTTATTTGATAAAGCTTTGCCGCACTTGCTCATTTAGTATTGCCGTACTTGCACCGCAACACTTACACCGCAGCATTTAGTCCCCAGCTGAGTGAACTACGTCTAGGTCTGATTCCTTGTTTAAGGATACGTAGGCAGCCTATCTCGGTAGGCACGACCGTTGTACGAGTGATAGTTTAGGTTTTGGCCTGAACTACGTTTTGGTCTGAGTTCCTTTATTAAGGGATACATAGGCAGCCTATACTAGTAGGTCCGACCATTAGAGCATTTAATTTGAATATCTGCTTAAAAATTACCAATACCTGTTATAACCGACTAAAATTGTCTAGCCTATGGAGTTTGGTCTGTGTCATATATTGTGCATTATAACTACTACCTGTTGCATCTCATCCCCATTCTACAATTGAATGAAATTGGAGAGTCTATTGTTTATCAACGATGTTCGTCTACTCAGTAAGCCTTGGGTTACCCGTAGACTCCATCGTTGAGGGGCTCTGTAGACACCCCAATTTCGTACACCTGATATGTAACTCTGGCATGTGATATCAAGAACTGTTTAAAATTAACAAATGTCAAGTTACAGGGTTGAAAATGCAAAAGGAAAAAGTAGGATGCATGAACAGTGATCTGCAGGGGAGGAAAGTGTCAAAAATTAAAGTGAATAGTGGGCTTGGTTCCGCACCAAGGGTTGTGGGTGCCGCACCCAAGGAAACATGGTGCCGCACCAGAGAAAGCTTCAGGTCGCGCCAAGGAATGAACCGTAGCTTGTCGACTTAACACATTGTGCACTCGCGGAAGCTCATTGTACAACTGACTGAAGCGGCTGAAGGAAATTGGAAAATTCCCGATGACTCCCCACTCTTCACCTATAAATAAGAGGCCCCGGCTCCTCATTTCGTCATTCAGAAATATCACAACGAAGCGCTGAAGAATTCTTCTGCGTTCCTTCGAAGCGAGTAGTTACGAGAGGTGTGAGATAGGTGAGTGGAACCCACTAAAGTCTCCAAACCCCCCAAACTCCGCCAAATTAAATATCCACCGGTTATAAGTGATCCCTAGCCTAGTTGTTAAGTATCCACCTCACTTCCCCGGCCCAAAAATCCCAAAGTAAGCCGTTACTCTGCCCGAGTAATAGGCTGAAAAACACCCTAAATAAGCCGTTATTCCGCCCAACCAAAAAGACCAAAATCACCATATATAAGCCGTCATTCCGCCTGACCAAATACACCAAAACTACCATATATAAGTCGACACTCTGCCCAAATCACTTCAGCAACAACAATAAAAGTCTCCCTCTCCCGAGAAGGACAGAACGAGCACACCCCGCTCTAAAAGGTAAAAGCCTTTAAGGGCGTTATTTTATTTATTTATTTACTTTTCTGTTCATTTATTATTTAAAGTTGTATTTAAATTCCGGCACAATGTAGTCAAAATAAGTCGTTGTGCTGCCCGGATTAGATTAGGAAATAATATGTAAAAGAGCCGTTATAATGGCCAAATATTTTTAAATGCATTTGTAATTATTGTAACAAAATGGCTGCAAGTCCGTAAATAATGTAGCCACGGATGTATTTGTTTTATTTTCCTGTCGTTTAATGCTTTATTTATTTGCTAAATAAATATAACAATAAGCATACTTTAGCCAAAAACTATTTTGAGACCGAAAGGGCGAGTTGCGTGCCTAGCACCTTCCCAACTCGTAACTTAGCCTCCGAACCTGCTTTTTTTAATCTCTGGTTTTCTTTTTCTGGTTTTTCTTTATTTTTGCCTTAAAATAAAGATGGCGACTCTAAACTTTTTGGATCGAGTGGGGCCTCGCAACACTCCTTCTTTGCACTTTCCCGCTTTCCCCTAAAAAAAGGAGAATGAGAATGGAAGGGTGATGTATTCCCATATCCTGATATCCCCTAAACAAGGGATAACTTGATGCGGGAAACCCAAAGCTCCCATAGTGATCTGAAACGAGCCATTAGGCTATTTTTATAATAAAATCCACTAAAGGCAACCGAGGCGCATTCCAACGCGCTAACATAGACAGCACTCCTCTTGAACTTTTGATTTCGTCTTCCCCTAAACAAGGGAGGGTGGAACGAGAGCAGTGGTGTCCCGCATCCGCAGACGCCAAGACCAACTGCTGGGCGCGGTCGCTTCTAGGAACCTCACAAAGATTCGAAACCGGTGAACATGTAACGAGGCAGTAACTCCGCATATCCTGGAGGTTCAGTGGATGTGATTCAGAATGTGACTCCGAATGTAGTTCCGAATGTAGCTACATCAGAAGCTACATCGGAAGCTACATTGGACAGAAATTTAGCGTATGTCGAAACAAAGTTCTAAACAAAAGACTTCGGTCGGTTTGATGATAATGGGCATAACATTCCTAGCAAAATTCAGAAAGTGCATCCCACTTCACAAGTCATAGGTAATGTATATGACGGGGTATCAATGAAAAGAAAAGGTAAGGTAGACTATAGAAAACTTGCGTGTTTGTCTTCTCTTGAGGATGAAGAAATCCATGCCTCATGTTTTGTGTCTACCATTGAACCTAAGAATTTGCATGAAGCCCTAAAAGATGAGTGTTGGATAAATGCCATGCAAGAAGAACTTGATCAATTTGCTAAAAATGATATTTGGTATCTTGTTCCTAGACCCACTTCCATGAATGTTATTGGAACCAAATGGATTTTCAAAAACAAATGGAATGAAGTGGGAGAGATAATAAGAAATAAAGCTAGACTTGTGGCTCAAGGGTATACACAGGTTGAGGGGGTGGATTTTGATGAAACCTTTGCTCCTGTTGCCCGTATTGAGTCCATATGTCTACTTCTTGTCATTGCATGCTTTCTTGATATTAGTCTTCAACAAATGGATGTGAAGAGTGCTTTTTTAAATGGTATTCTTGAAGAAGAAGTTTTTGTGGAACAACCAAAAGGTTTTGAGGATCCCCATAAACCCAATCATGTTTTTAAGTTAAAAAAGGCCCTGTATGGACTCAAACAAGCTCCTAGAGCTTGGTATGAGAGACTTACAGACCATCTTCTGAAAAGTTGGTTTAAAAGGGAAGAGGTGGACAAAACTCTTTTTATTCAAAAACAAGACAAACACATTTTGATTGCACAGATATATGTTGATGATATTGTGTTTGGGTCCACCTCCAAGTCCTTAGAAAAAGAATTTGTGAATTGTATGACTTCCACTTTTGAGATGAGTATGGTAGAAGAATTGACTTTTTTCTTAGGAATCCAGATAAAACAGTTGCATGAAGGGATGTTCATATCTCAAGCCAAGTATGCTCTTAACTTGGTGAAGAAATTCAATCTTGAGAATGGAAAAAAAAAAACCCCTATGGGTACATCCAATAAACTTTGCAAAGATGAAAAATCTAAAAGTGTTGACCATACATTGTATAGGAGCATGATATGAAGTCTGCTGTATTTGACTGCCACCCATCTAGACATTACGTATAGTGTATGTTTGTGTGCTAGATATCAAGCAAACCCCAAAGTCTCACATTTGAAAGCCGTCAAAAGAATAATTAGATATGTTGGTGAGACTTGTACTATGGGTTTGTGGTACACAAAACACACTAATACCAATCTTGTTGGATTTACTGATGCTGATTGGGCTGGTAGTGTTGATAACATGAGAAGTACTTCTGGTGGGTGTTTTTATTTGAGAAACAACTTGATCTCTTGGTTTAGTAAAAAGAAAAATTGTGTTTCCCTCTCCACAGCTGAATCTGAATACATCGCTGCTGGTAGTGGGTGTACACAACTTTTATGGATGAACCAAATGATCAAGGATTATGACTTACACAGCAATGTATTAACCATGTATTGTGACAACACCAGTGCTATAAGTATAGCAAAGAATCATGTTCAACACTATAAAACTAAGCACATTGATATAAGACACCATTTTATTAGAGACTTGGTTGAACAAGGTATTATTTGCATTGAACATGTAGGAACTGAAAATCAATTGGCTGATATTTTCACTAAGAGTCTAGATTTTGAGAGATTTATAAATCTTAGAAAATCTCTCGGTATGTGTGCCATGTGACCCTTCACTTAAAATATATATATGTATGTATATGTATATATATATATATATATATATATATATATATAGGCATCTTGCATTGAGTTTTTAGGGGGGCACACTAGCTTCATCTTTTATGTTCTAGTACCCCTGCTTGCTGTCCTAGATTTTCATTCAAAATATGTTGTGATTTCATTGTTCTGATTCTCCTCACTCTCTCCCAAAAATGTTTTTGCAATTGAAAAATCTTAAGTCCACAAAGGAAAAAAGCTACCTTTTGAAATATTGGGATGTAGCAATTTATCTTGGTACTATGCAACTTAGGTTCTCATGGGTTGGTCTTGAGAATATAGAATTCCCTTAATAGAAAAAGTGTGAAAGCTACCTAATGGAAAAGAGCTACCTATGAACAGGGTTGTGGCACCTTTCTTTTGGGACTATAAATCCTCGGATTTCATGGGTTGATCAAAAAGTAAAGTGGCTTCCCTTGGTAAATAGTGTGAAAGGTTCCTAGTGGCATGTTGTGAATATGATTGAAATAAAGTAGAGCTATTCTCCAAGGGAAATAAAGTACCTATGGATTTGTGGGAGTTGAGTGCTGATTTAGTGAACAAAAGATGAGAAAGTGTACATAAAATCACAACTGTGGTGAATGCATCTTCCAATGCAGCTACATTGGGAACTACATTCAGATAATCTAGACATTTATCAAATGTGTGTGACTGCATTGGTTTCTTATTTTGCCTAGCTTGTTCTTGGCATTTGATAGGCATAATTTATAGGTCATAATATGTTTTTGATCATATCAGCCTATTGATCTTTTTGTCCTATCTCAAAAGGTGCAATCTATGTACCAATGTACACCATGTCGATATTTATGTGGTTGTCTAATCTGTGCAGTGTTCCATGAGCTCTTGATCGAGATTATGCTTGCTGTTGACAGTTTGTGTTTTGACAATTTAGGTTAGTTAAGTGATGTGTTTGTTCAAAATCTTTGATAATTTTGAAATTCAAAGATTCAAAACTGAGATTGGTTGTTACTTCCTCACTCTTAACTCTCCACCTATTTCTCTTGACAGGATCAGATTTCCTATCTCTCATAAATGTGATTTGGTCAATATTTGATTTATCATCAAATTCAAAATCTGGTTAATTGTGTTACAAAAGGCCCCTCCTATTCCCTAATTATTTGGTACTAACGGCTAATTGCAATTAGTGGTGGTTATTAGTGTGTTTTAGGTGGCTGCTTTTTAATTCTTTCTGAACATCCATTCCAAAAAGTGTGCTGCCGAAGCTTGCTCCCTCTAAAATCCTTCTTCATCATCCCGTCTCTGAATAACTTCAAAGATAAATCCATGGCTTCATCATCAACCACTGCTTCTGAGAGCTTTGAGAAGAACCCATCTTGTAATGTAGCTTCCAATGCTACATCTGCTGAAGCTACATCAACGCCAATCTCGTCACCAGAAAACCCTGAATCTGCAATTGTTGTAACCCAACCTCTTCCAGAGCCCCTAACTGTCATACTTCCAGGAGAGAAGGGCAATGCTATTGATGTGGATAATCCAGTTGACCTGTCTGGGTTGCCCCAAATTGGGAACCCTAGCACACGGAGGTCAAAGCGTCTTAGAGGAATCTCGAGCAATTACGAGAATCCGAGTACGGAAGAGATTGCTAGAGCCAAGAAATATAAAATATCTCCGGGCAAATTTGAAGAGGCTGTGCCCGTAGATAGTGATTCCGATGACGAGGATTTTGAGGCTGCAACCGAGGCTGCTCCGGCCACTCAAGCTTCTGCTCCCAAAATTGTCTTATCCACCTTTGTTCCTATTGCAGACGATGTGGTTGATGAGGACTACCCGATTCCTTCACCACGGGTTGTCTTCCAACCCGACTCCCCGTCTAATGTCAAGGGCTCTTCTGATAATGTTTCTACTTCTCCTTCAGCCTCCAATGTCGACTTAAGTTTTTCCGATGAACAACGTACCCTTGCAGATTTTTTGGTTCAATTGAAGAATGCATCTTCTCAACAGTCTCCCCAAGCTTCTCCATCTCCTACTACAAATCCAGTACAGTCATCAAGCTCCTCTGAGTTTGATGATAGTTCCGATAAGGACTTTGCCAGCAAGGAAGCTACTCCTGCTGAAAGTGAAGAAAGTGAAGAAGCTCCTATAAGTTTTACAAGAAGAGGGGCTTCTATGGCCAATGTAGCTACATCCAAAGCTACAATGGCCTCTGCTTCCTCCTCTCCTGTTATTGGTAAACCATTCTCTGTAAAATTTCTTTTCAAAGCTGCTTCCATTTAATATAATACATCAAGAAAAATTGTTGATGAAAGATTAATTCCCTCTGCCAAATTAACTGAGCAAAACTTGAATCAGTTTTTCACTAATAGAGGCCTCATAGGCACTTTATCTTCTGCCTCACCTTATTTTAGGGACCTCATTGTAGACACCCCAATTTTGTACCCCTGGTATGTGACTCTGACATAAGATATCAAGAACTGTTAAAACTTAACAAATGTCAAGTTACAGGAGTTAAAAATGCGAAAGACAAAGCAGATGCGCGAAACGAATGTTGAACCGCGAGGGTGAACCGCGAGTGTGAAAAACAAACCGAATAGTGACATGGATGCCGCACTAGCGGCCTTGGTGCCACCACATGGAGCTGCTGTGCCGCAATGAGCGAGTCCCTTGGCCGCACTCAAGATTTTTACCTGTTGCTCTTCTCGCAAAGAACTGAAAGTGCAAACCTTGAAGCTTGAGTGTACAACCGATCAATGCGGCCGAAGAAACTTCGAAATTCCCACCGAGTCCCTACTCTTCGACTATAAATAGGAGACCCCGGCTCCTCATTTCTCGCTTGCTCGCGAAAAAAAATCGCAACGAAACTCTCTTCGTTATTCCGCCGAAAATATTAGTACGAGAGGTGTGAGATAGGTGAGTGGAAGCCCCTAAAGTCTCCAAACCCCATCCAAACTCCGCCAAAATAAATATTCATAGGTTATAAGTGATCCCTAGCCTAGTTGTTAGGTATCCACCTCACTTCCCCGGCCCAAAAATCTCAAAGTAAGCCGTTACTCTGCCCAAGTAATGAGCTGAAAAACCAAAAAAACTAAGTCATGGTTCCGCCCAACCAAAAAGGCCAAAACCTACCAAAATGTTGCCACTCGCCACTCTGCCCGAGAGTTGACAAGCCCAAAAGTCTCCAAAATAAGGCCACTCTACCCAAATCAAACAACAACCACACAACAAACAACAAAAAAAGACCCTCTCCTAAGGACGAGGCGAAAAGCACACTACCGCTCTAAAAGGTAAAGCCTTTAAGGGCATTGTTTATTGTATTTATTTACTTTTCTATCTATTTATTATTTAAAGTTGTTATTTAAATTCGGCACAATGTAGCCAATATAAGCCGTTGTGCTGCCCGGATTAGAATATGAAATATTATGTAATAGAGCCGTTATAATGTCCAAATACTCTTAAATATGTCTGTAATTATTGTAAGGAAATGGCTGCAAGTCCATATATAATGTAGCCACGGATGTATCTGTTTTAATTTCCTGTCCTTTAATACTTTATTTCTTTGCTAAATAAATATAACAATAAGCATACTTCAGCCAAAAACCTCTTTTGAGACCGAAAGGGCGAGTTGGGTGCCTAGCACCTTCCCAACTCGTAACTTAGCCTCCGAACCCGTTTCTCGGTTTATTTTTCTTTTCTTTGGTTTTGCTTTATTTGCCTTAAAATAAAGATGGCGACTCTAAAACTTTCAGATTCAGTGGGGCCTCGCAACACTCTTTCTTTGCACTTTTCCATTCTCCCCTAAAAAAGGGAGAATGGGAATGGAAGGGTGATGTATTCTCATATCCTGATATCCCCTAAAAAAGGGATAACTTGATGCGGGAAACCCAAAGCTCCCATAGCGATCTGAACGGGCCATAAGGCTATCTATATTACAATACAACTTGGATTGCACATGTGCAATTGATAAATGCTAATGAGGGGTCGAGATCAATTAATTTACCGAGATCCTACGGTCCCAATTTCATCTAGATTTCACATGTGCGAACGGCGGTTGAATGGCGGTTGAGCAACCTACACACCCCTTCTCACATGTTCTCTCCACTTCCTTTCTTTGAACCACATATGTTCTTTTAAATAAAATTATAAATAAATGTTTTAATTTTTTTCTCCACTGCTGAAATCCTCCTCTACTTACGCCGTGCCATAGGCACGGGCACAAAGACTAGTTTTTAATAAAATCCATAGTGGGGGTGTCGCAATATCCTTTTTTGCACTTTTCCGTTTTCCCCGAAAAAAGGAAAAATGGGAATGAAAGGGTAATGCATTCTCATATCCTGGTATCCCCTAAAAAATGGATAACTTGATGCGTGAAACCATAAGTTCCCATATTGGATACAAAATCCACTAAAGGCAACCGAGGCACATTCCAACGTGCTAACATAGACAGCACTCCTCTCGTACTTTTGATTTCGTCTTCCCCTAAACAAGGGAGGGTGGAACGAGAGCAGTGGTGTCACCGCATCTCCACGTACGCGCACCCCTATCCAAGGGCGCGCGGGGCGCGGGAGCACACCCTGGTAACCTCACAGTGGCGACTCTACTGGGGAGTTGTTTTATTTTAAATAAAACGGAGGGCTAGACTCATAAAATAAAACTTTTTTTGTTTTTATTTGTTTCTCGTCGCGATGCTTTGTTATATTAATTTACGCATTTGAATATAGTGTTCCTATACATCCGTTTCTATATTTGTGGATATGATCCTCCATCTGTGCGAGCTTGCTCCGATAACTCAGCATGTGTGTTTAAGAATATAAAAAAAATCCTATATATATATATATATATATATATATATATAATTTTGAAAAGTCAAAAAAAAAATCATATATGCTACAAATAAATTCCGGGCAGCACAACAAAAGAGCCGGGGCTTTATTTTTACTTCCGGCTCTATATTATTATTTCTTCGCTTATTTTCTTTTCATTTTATTCTGCACATTTATACATATCCGCATTCATTCACATATTTTATTTGGGGACATAGGACAAAAATTTATAATTAATAGGATGGATAGTTTCCACTTTTCTTTCTATATTCTTAAATTGGTGTGCTTGTTGCTTGCCCTCAAAAAAAAAAAACCGAGAAAATCCACATAACGCCAGAAGACGGTCATATCTGCTTTATTTTTCTTGTTCATATATACGTAAATAAATAAAGATTTTATCTTTTTAGATACCGCACACACGTGCACGCATATAGATATATTTCAATCGTTATTCTACACCATGGCCAGCCTCCCTCGCATAAGCCAACGCAGAATGCATATAGCCGAACACTTCACTCGACCAACCGTTTTTGCATCTCGGGTTATGAGCGCCCTAGTCAAAAAAAAATCAAAAAAAAAAAATACATATGTCAAAAATATATATCTATAAAAAATGCGCAAGTTCAAAATAAATATATATATATAAGTGCGGAAAAAAAATAAAAAATATAAATAACAAACGTGGGGCGATTTATAATTCTCGATGTTCGACCTAGACCATTTCGCATGGTGGATCCCGAAAGAGAGTAGGCCATTCCCTGGGACCGCCCGCCTTGGGGAGTCGAAAGGCGTGTGGAATACGTTGGTCCTATACTTTGGAGAAAGAATCCACTGCTCCACCTAAAGTCCCGGAGACTCCAAAATAAGGCGGTGTTTATCCGCCAATTGGGGAACAAACAAAAAAAAATAATAAAATATACTAATAAAAGGCACGATGTACTCCAAGCCTGATGCCCTTCACGGCCTTCGATACCTCAAAACCCCATTTTCCTCGAACCGGTCCGAATTTGGAAAGGCGAGAGATAATACCGGCGGTTGATACGAAAAGTAGTGCGTAACTCAGATCAAAGGGTATCGATTTCAGATCGACAGGGACGTAATCGTTCGAGAGGGCAGATTCGAAGCGGTATGACAACGTAAAATGAATGGTCGGCTATGGCAGATTCGGGCTCCAGGTATGTTCGCCTCCCGGAATGCAGAATGGCTTGACCAAAGTTGTGCAAAGAATGAGTCAAATGGCTAGTCTCGGTACAAAGCTAAAATCAGCTGTGAGGTGAATTCTCCCCTACTATCCCCAAGAAGCATCCACATCTCGTGCCTCCAAACCCAACTCTCGGCCAAACACTAACCCACTAAATACTACTCTACCCCAAATCCCAATCCTCCACCAAGTCCCTACTACCAAATATCTATCCCACCCGTCTTATCCACCATATCCTCCCCAAATACCCGAATCCAAACGACCTTCCTTTTCCTATAATCAACCCACTCTAAATAGCCCACATATGGACCCAAAAAGCTTTAACCCACCAGGCCAAGTTACCACATACTTACCTCCTAATGATCCAGTCGCCCGGTCGAAACCATCAATAACCCGCCTACCAAAAACCCACCAACCTAAAATCCCTACATTATCCAAAATCCATCAACCCAGATCTCTATCCAACCCAATACCCATATCCAACCCAAAGTCCTTATAATGCCCAACATCCATATCCAACCCGTAATCCATATACTACCCAAAATCCCTACCAAAACCTTCTCAAACGAAAAATAACCCAGCCTTTCCCAAATCCAAC
>CM028383.1:89812554-89860929 GCA_013146195.2 Codonopsis lanceolata
GCGTGTCCTCTCCAAAAAGCTAAGCTGGATTAATTCAAACTTATTCCTATATTATTTGAATTAATCCAAGTCATTCTGACATGTCAAGCCGCCCGAAAGCAACTTCGAAGCAGGAAGACTTTTCGTCTGAGCGATGAAAGCGAAAAAGCGGTATCCCTACTTTGCTACATCTCTCGATCGACACCAAATCGCCCACCTTTTGAAGATCTCGAAATGATTATACGCTCTAGATAAGCTGGGAAGGCGAAAATCCTTGATCGACGACCCCATGCATTTAATGCATTTATGAATAGAGATGTTGAAGTATTCGTCCTCTCCAACGGATTCTTTTTAAATGCACACTGCTATATATACGCCATTGAAGCTGGAACAAAGAGACAAGCATGTACGAATCAATCGAACACTTAAAGAATTGCTCGAAACTTCATAACTCCAAGTCTTTCACTCGATTGCATTCAATAGATCCTTAACAGATCTAGAAGTCCTCGTCAACAACAAGAAGCTGCTCATCAACATTTATTGCTTTATTCTTCTTGTTGTTAACTTCCATTAACTATACTTCTGCACGAATTAAATATCTTGTATTTACAAATATTTAATTCCCTAGACAAACACAAGTCAATATTTTGTACACGATCCATTAGGGATATTCTTTGTAATTGATCTAAGTGGAAAACATAGTGCACAATTTAAATCAAGGTTATTGCCTTGGTGGTGGGCCGTAGCACTCATTATAGTGTGAACCATCCCAAAATACTTGCGTTATTTCCTCTTGTTTGTCTATTACTTGAAGCTGCTTAGTTTCATTGTTTATATTATCCATTTCAGTGAGAACTTAAGTAATCTGTAAAAGGTCTACCGGTAGTCCTTATCGGCGGACACGGAACAACTTTCTTGAAGGTCTTCCGCTACTTGATTCTTTTCATAGATTGCAAGTAACTTTCAAGGAACTTACTTAAAAGTTTTAAAGTGTTAATAAGCTATTCAACCCCCCCTTCTAGCTTATTATTGTGCTCATTGGGACCCACAGGGATCTCGTGCTTCGAGTAAAACCCCCTAGTTATGTTGATACTAGGGGAAAATGGAAATCTCCATGGATGGGACCGTATATTGTCAAAGAAATCCGATCAGGAGGTGTCGTACTCCTCACGAACCAAGAAGGAGAAGACCTTGTTCAGCCCTTCAACCTCGACAAGCTCAAAAGGTATTATGCTTGAGCCAACCTATCTGGCAACTGCTTCCCTCTCCAGCTCGCTAGGCTGAAAACCCGAAAGAGCGGCCTAGGCAAAAATTAGAGCATATAAAAAAAAAAGCAAAAAGGTGAAATAAGGGCTCGCTAGGTTGAAAACCCGAAAGGGCGGCCTAGGCAAAAATTAGAGAATAAAAAAACCAGGAGAAAAAGGAGAGGGAAGGCACAATTTGAATCCTCGGCATCCTACCTCCAGTCTTGTCGATGCATGCAGAGGCTCTCGACGACAAAGGAAAAAGAAAAACCACGACAGAAGCTCACATTAAAACACTAAAATATAATATTACAGGTCCTAAGGTGCAACTTAGGAATAATTGTTAAGATATTTGGACTATGCATTAGTTTCCTGTACATATCTATTATTGCCTCTACCCCCCTTGTTCCCCCAAACTATCTTTCTTTTGCAGCTTAAGCCCCGAGGTGGTCCATCATTGCCTGCGGTGTCCGCCCAGCCGGACCCATATACTCCTTCTACGAGGCGCAGTAGAAGCTCTAGTCTCGCATGCATGAGAGCCCCCGGAAGTGTCCTCTTCCTCGTCATCAGCATCCCCATTTTCCTGGGCAGCTGTGTTACTTGGACCGGCCCCATCATTTCTAAGGGCAGTGCCCCATCCAGCCTGAGGGGGGGGGGGACAGCCTCCCCTGGCTCCCAAGGATTATGCTGCCTGCTTATGTTGCTCAGTCGAGGAGGCTCGTTGCCATCATTCCTGAAAGCAGTGCCCCACCCAGTCTGAGGGGGAGGAACAGCCACTTTTGGTTCCCAAGGGTTGTGCTACCTGCTTGTATTGCTTAACCGAGGTGGCACGTTACTAGGACCTGTTGTATTTGGTTCAGGAGCTGTCTGGGCACCAAGATTGTGCACCCGCCTGAATTCCTCTTGCAAGGCCTGAGGGACGACTAGCCCCGAATTATCAATGTCCTCGCCTATTTCCATTAGGCGAGCATCTATGCCACTAGCAATATGACGGCCCAACAGTCGCCTCAGTCCATACCTGATCATGCGGGACGACCCCTCAGCAGCCACCATGATCCACGACAGATACTCGTGGGAGAGGAGCATATAATCATAAAATAGATAGGCCACACTGCCTCCGCAGCCTTATCAAAATCCGCTGCCGCCACATTCCACGGATAGTGGTACCCAGTTCCGTCATTATTATCCAACTCGAAATACAGACGAGTCGGGTCGTGGATAAGTCGAGGATAAGGCGTTCTCCCAAAGCGGCGCAAGATCACTCGCTTCTGTAAAAAGAAGTCCGCTCGATGCCCAGCAAGACAACCTGATTATACTCTGCGGAATACATAATAAAGCGCCGGATCTGCCAGTGGCTGATTACCCAAATTATATCCATGGAGCCCCTGCAAAAAAAGCTCTTAGCCCAATCATACTCTGAATAATTGGTCTGAGGGAAGTGACCGCGAGAGCCATAAAGCCCCGAATCACACAATGCTCCCTGCGATACAGGGCCCATCACCCAAAGAAAGTGCTCCTCTAGCCACAAGTGGATCAAAATAGGGCTGCCGGTAGGGAATAACTCATCACCGCCTGCAAAAGCATCCAGGCCCGCCAAAGTCTCTATCAGAATCACTAGGATAATATTCAAGCGGCGATCTCCGCCTGCCTACAATGCAAGGTCTACGACCTGCACATCGATGAATCCGGGTTGACCTACCATCAAATATCTCCCTACCAGACAAAGAAAAAGTACAGATAGCCGACGCCTCAAGTAATCTACGTCATCCTCCCTGAACTCTGTAAAGGCTCCTGGAAGGACAGTCAAATCAAAAGTTACTCCATTATAAGGCGAAGGCACGACGATAAGGCGGGAAGATGCCATCCCCACCATTGCACAGAACTCCTCATAGGTGGGACACATCTCGTTCATACCGAAATTAAAAAGGTGGTCTTGAGGAGACCAAAACCTGGAGGCTCCCCTGAGCATGTCCCAATTAATGACAATATTCCTCCAGGACAGCAGGCACTTGTATCCAAAAATATGCTCAAACCAATCACGCTCGTCTGAGCGCAAGGAAAAGATCCAGAAATCTAAAGCATTCTCATAGTGTAGACACCCCAATTTCGTACCCCTAATATGTGACATGACATAAAATATCAAGAACTGTTGAAACATTAACAAATGTCAAGTTACAGGGTTGAAAATGCAAAAGGAAAAAGTAGGATGCATGAACAGTGAACTGCAGGGGAGGAAAGTGTCAAAAAACCAAACTTGAGTGCAAAGCATGGTGCCGCACTGCAAGGAAGGCCCCTTGGTGCCGCACCATACCACTTCCGTAGCTCTCTCGAGAGATGAAATGGTACAACTCTTGATGCTCGCGGTACAACTCATGAAGCAGGAGAACAAACTTCCAAATTCCCGGTGTCCTCCTCTCCCACTATAAATAGAGAGCTCGGCCTCCCGTTTTCATCGCTCATTTTTCATCGCAACGAAGTGCTGAGAAATTATCTCTGCGTTCTTTCGAAGCGATTAGTACGAGAGGTGTGAGATAGGTGAGTGGAACCCCCTAAAGTCTCCAAACCCTGTCCAAACTCCGCCAAAATAAATATCCATAGGTTATAAGTGATCCCTAGCCTAGTTGTTAGGTATCCACCTCATTTCCCCGGCCCAAAAATCCCAAAGTAAGCCGTTACTCTGCCCGAGTAACGAGCTGAAAAACACCCTAAATAAGCCGTTATTCCGCCCAACCAAAAAGGCCAAAACCACAAAAACTAAGCCGCCACCGCCCAACCAAACAAACCAAAACTACCATATATAAGCCGTCACTCGCCCAAATCAAAACAACAAACACACAACAAACAACAAAAGACTCCTCTCCCGAAGGACGAGCGAAGCACACCGCCGCTCTAAAAGGTAAAACCTTTAAGGGCGTTTATTTATTTATTTATTTTTTCTCTTTCATTTATTTTTAAAGTTGTTATTTAAACCGCACAATGTAGTCAATATAAGCCGTTGTGCCGGATTAGATTAGGAAATATTATGTAAAAGAGCCGTTATAATGGCCAAATATTCTTAAATATGTTTGTAATTATTGGAAGGAGACTCATGAAGTCCGTAAATAATGTAGCCACGAATGTATTTGTTTAAATTTCCCTTGTCATTATAATACCTTATTTATTTGCTAAATAAATGTGACAATAAGCATACTTCAGCCAAAAACCATTTTCGAGATCCGAAGGGCGAGTTGGGTGCCTAGCACCTTCCCAACTCGTAACTTAGCCTCCGAACCCGCTTTTTAAAATCTCTCGGTTTTTTTTCTGGTTTTTCTTTATTTTTGCCTTAAAATAAAGATGGCGACTCTAAAACTTTCAGATCCAGGGGGCCTCGCAACATTCTCTCTTTGCACTTTCCTCGTTTCTCCCTAAAAAGGGAGATACGGGAATGGAGGGGTGATGCATTCCCATATCCTGGTATCCCCTAAACAAGGGATAACTTGATGCGGGAAACTCATAGCTCCCATAGTGATCTGAATGGGCCATAAGGCTATTTTCAATAAATCCATAGTGGGGGCGTCGCAATATCCTTTCTTGCACTTCTCTATTTTCCCCGAAAAAAAAGGGAGAATGGGAATGGAAGGGTAATGCATTCCCATATCCCGTTATCCCCTAAACAAGGGATAACTTGACATGGAAACCACCGTTCCCATATTGGATACAAAATCCACTCAAGGCAACCGAGGCACATTCCAACGTGCTAATATAGACAAGACTCCTCTCGCACTTTTGATTTCGCCTTCCCTAAACAAGGGAGGGTGGAACGAGAGCAAGTGGTGTCCCGCATCCGCACGCACAAGCACCCCTATCCAAGGCGCGGGCGCGCACACCCCTGAACCTCACAAAGGGCGACTCGGCTGGGAGTTGTTTTATTTTAAATAAAATGGAGGGCTAGACTCGTAAAATAAAACTTTTTTGTTTTTATTTGTTTCTGGCTGCAGTATGCTTGTCATATTAATTTACGCATTTGAATAAAGTGTTCCCATACGGCCGTGGCTATATTTGTGGATATGATCCTCCATCTTGCAGCAGTTTCGTTCCGATAACTGTTACAGGCATGTTTAAGAGTATAAAAAATCAAAAATATATATATATATATATATCAAAAAAATTCGAAAAAAAATATATATATATATATATATATATACAAATAAATTCGGCAAAGACAACAAAAGAGCTGGGGCTTTACTTCCGGCTCTATATTATTATTTATTTCAGTTCATTTTCTTTTTTCACTTTATTCTGTACATTTATACATATCTGCATTCATTCTGTCATTTTATTTTGGGGACATAGGACCAAAATTTGTAATTAATAGGGATAGATAGTTTCCCCACTTTTCTTTCTATTTCTTAAAATGTGGTGTGCTTGCTTGCTTGCGCTCAAACTAAAAAGCCGAGAAAATCCACACAAACAGCAAGACATGCCATAATGTTTTATTTTTCTCGCTTATATATCAGAATAAATAAAGATTTTATCGCTTTCTAGATACCACACACACGCACATGCATATAGCTATATTCGAATCACCCTACACCATGGCCGCCTACCCCCTGCATGAGCCAACGTTAGAATGCATATAGATTCTCAGGACACTTCATTGACCGACCGGTTTTTGCATCTCCGAATTGTGAGTCGTCAAAAAAAAAAATATATATATATATATATATAATATATATATAAAAAAAAAATGCGCAAGTAAAAAAAAATGAAAAAAATGACAAAAATAAATTGCGCAACGAAAAAAAAAAATAATAAAAACAAAAAAATATACAGGAGCTAATTTATTATTCTTTGATGCTTGACCTAGACCATTTCGAATGGTGGATCCCGAAAGAGTATAGGCCCTTCGCCTCGGGACCGCCCATCTGGGAGTCGAAAGCGTGTGGAATACGTTGGTCCTATACTCTGGAGAAAGAATCCACTGTTCCAGGAAAGTCCTGAGACCGTCAAAATAAAGCAGGTGCTTATCCGGTCAATTGTAGGGAACAAACAAATAATAATAAAATATACTAATAAAGGCACGCTGTACTCCAAACCCAAAAGCCTTCAGCCAGCCTCCTGATACCTCCATAACCCATTTTCCTCGAAACCCGGCCCGAACTTTGGAAAGGCGTAGATAGTATCGCCGGTTGATACGGAAAGTAGTGCGTAAATCGACGTAAGGTATCGCATCGATCGACAAGGGCGTAATCAAGAGAATGATCCGAGCAAGATGGCAACAGATGAGCAACCGATATGGGTACAGATTCGGGGCTCCGTGGATATGCTCCGACTCCGGTAATGCATCAGTGGCTAGACCAGAATTTGGCTGCACGAGATGAACGCTTGCTAAGCCAAATAGCAAGTCTTATACAAGGTCAAAAACCCAATGGTGAGGTGAACTCTTCCCCTACAATCCCCCAAGAAACATCAACATCCCACGTGCCTCCAAACCCAACTCCCCAGCCAAACACTAACCCACCAAATATGGCCACTACCCCAAATCCCAATCCTCCACCAAGTCCCTACTACCCAAATATCAGCCCTTACCCGTCATATCCTTCCATATCCTTCCCCAAACACCAAAATTCCCCAAAGCCCAAATGACCTCCCTGCTTCCCATAACCAACCCACTCCAACGTACCCCACATATGGACCCACAAAATTATAACCCGCCAAGCCAAGTTACCACTTATTTACCTTATAATGATCCCGCCGCCCAAAAACCATCCAAAATCCACCACCCAAAATCCACCACCCAATAATCCATATCCACCCAAAAACCCTTACCACACCGCACCTTAAATTAACCCAACCTTCCCTAACCAACCAAGATATACCAAAAACCAACTCCCCCATCCACCAAAATAGAGGCCGACGTGGAAAATATAAAAGCTATGCTACTCAAGCTTCTCAACAAAGGGGAATTTTCTACGCGGGCACTGACATTACAACCTGCGGCAGTATTGCCTTTCAAATTCAAAATGCCCGACATAGAAAAATTTGATGGGACCGATGCCCTATATCCCACTTAAAATCTTATTCCACCGGCATGCGCAAGGGGAGCTAGCTTTGAGGCTATGGCTTCCAATTTTCACCTCACCCTAATAGGGCCGCCAAACAATGGCTAATGTTGTCTGATAGCAAAGACCATGAATACGTGGGACCGATAGTCAAGCTGCCTCGAAAGGTACAAAGACAACACCAGCCCGAAAATAGAAGGGACCTTGAGTCGTGCACCCGAGGGAAAAGAAACCCGTGCCGAAGTTCGCAATGTGGAAAAGAAAGTTGGCCTGCACTTTGATGCACTCGATCCACCGAGTCATGCCGAATGTTTATCAAAAACCTCCACCCATTTACTCGAACACATGCGGTACCTTCCCTACACCAATTTTAAAGAAATAGTAGAGATAGGCGCCGTATTGATGATGATATACTGACGGCCAATTACAAGTCAATACGCCTCCTAGCTCTTTCCGTTATTCTAAAGGGAAGACACCAGCCCACACCCGCACTCAACCGTCAATGTGGTAGGAAATGCATCGCCCCTTTTTCCTACCCAAAATTATGGCACTGCTCCATGGTCTTATGGAGCGGATAGGTCTGCCAACACACGGAGGAAATAATGGCCCGAGCGTAAATTTCGTAAATCGAACCGCCATTATGATGAGCCGCAAGCCTCCCGCCTCGTGAATCCTGCAGGGGCTAATGGCACAAGGAGTGTTAAAGCCTATGGAAAATTATAAGCCACTGCACTCCCTGAGACTCGAATCATGCCCAAGATCGTGAATATCATCGCCGCAGGGTCACCTCACCGATAAATGTTATCGCTCAAAAATGCTATTCAGATCTTATAGATGATAAGGTTATTGAAAAGCCCACTCCTGCACCAAATATAATCAATAACCCTCTACCTCAAATCAACATGATTGAGGTTGATGACGCCTTCGGGCATGATAGGCAGAGGTACCGATCATGAGAAGCTCCTCGCCGAGTTTGGGTCTACTTCTAATAAACCTCTCAGTAACTAGTATACTACGACCGGCCCACTTTTGACGCCCGCAGATGGTGGACTACTTGGATATATTACCCTATTCCTTTCCCTAGCCTTACGGATTTGGTCATCTACCAATCCGCCTCCCTAAAATTGAGGATCTCAAACCCCGTGTCCTCAATAATGTAATAAACCCCTGACGGTGTGCTTTTAATAATAATCTAAACGTCTTTGCTTATTTCTTAGTTGCACCTACATTAAAAGACGCATTAAATAATTATAATAATGAGTCATTTAATAGGACCCAAAAGATAAAAAAATTATTTGCTTGAGCTTGTAAAGTCAATAGAGCCAGGGACAACATCATCAACAAAGAATCGAAGACCGATCCACTATCAATCTGGGCCGGACAAGGAAATCAAAAGAAGTCGAATCGGCAACTACCGCAAGGCTCCAAAAGAACAACCACCCATGGATCCTCCTTCAAAAGTTCGTGGACATGCTTACCGGTTCCTATGAAGATGTGTCGGGGTAGACCCACCATAGCCAAACACCGGACCCTCATATGTCCGGATGCTCAGCCAATCAGACAAAAGCTCCACCGCATCAAGCCAGAATGGTCACTACAAGTTGAAAAAAAAACCATGAAACAGCCGCACGTCAACTTCATTCGGGTAAAAAAAAAAAGAATACAAAAAAAAGAAAAAAGAGAAGAAGTAGTAAAAAAAAGAAAAAAAAAAAAAACCCGATCTGGCTGTCCAATATAGTGATCATTCCCAAGCCCAACAGTTTTTTTTCATCAACGGCATGCTGGGTTATAGTCAAATCAAAGGCAGCAGGAGACCAAGAAAAGACCCCATTCACCACCCCTTGGGGACCTACCGCTATCATGTCATGCCGTCTGGGCTAAAAAATGCGGGGGCTACTTATCAAAGGTCGCTACCCCTCTCTTCCACGATGTGCTATATATTGTCAAAAGGATCCGGTCAGAGATGTCGTTCTCCACAAGCCAGAAAGAAGACCTTGTTCACCCTCCAATCTCAACGAGCTCAAAAGGTATGGTGCTCGAACCATTCTATCCGAACAAGTGCTTCCTCTCCAGCTAGGCTGAAAACCCGAAAGGGCGGCCTAGGCAAAAGTTAGGGCATATAAAAAAAAAAAAAAAATAAAAAAAAAGAAATAAGGGCTCGCTAGGCTGAAAACCCGAAAGGGCGGCCTAGGCAAAAATTAGAGCACAAAAAAAATAATAATAATAAAGGCTCGCTAGGTTGAAAACCCGAAAGGGCGGCCTAGGCAAAAGTTAGAGCCAAATAAAAAATATATATCAGGAGAATAAGGAGAGGGAAGACACTCTTTGAAACCTCGACATCTTACCTCCGCCTTCAAGATGCAAGGGGCTCGATCGACAAGAAAAAGAAAAACCACGACATAAGCTCACAATAAAACACTAAAATATAATATTACAGGTCCTAAGGTGCAACTTAGGAATAATTGCTAAAGAAATTTAGGTTATACATTAATTGCATGTACATATCTATTATTGCCTATACCCCCTTTGTTTCCCCAAAACTATCCTTCATTTGCGCCTTAAGCCCCTGAGCCCATCAATGTGGCATCCGCCTCGGCCCGGCCGTCCCATATACTTTTCAAAGGCACGTAAAAAGGCCTCGGCCTCATCGAATGAGAAACACCGTAAGTGTCCTCGCCCTATTCATCATCTTGCTTGCCATTGTCCCCGAAACAACCGACGACTTGGATCCCGATCATTCACCGCCGCCTGCTCGATTATGAAGAAAAATGCAGAGTTATGAGAATAGCCTTATATGCCAAGTATAGCCCCGCAACAATTATATGGCCAAGGAGGTATCCGCCTTTTCCTTTCCCCGCATATCAAAAAAAAAAAGAAAAAAGGAAGCCCGCTCGAACCCGAAGGTATATTCCTTTAAAATCCATTTTGGATACATCGTGCCATTACCCGTTAGGTCGGTATAGCTTTGCTTTGTGCGTGCGTTGAGTCTGTGTTTTTTTATTTTGCATCATATAAAATTATATTGCATTGTAAATATTTGTACATGTTTTCAAAAAAAAAACAAAAACAAAAACAAAAAAACAAAACAAACAAAACAAAAACAAAAACAAAAAAAAACAAAAACAAAAACAATTTTATGTATTGTTTTGCATATAAATAAACGTTTTTGCATTATAGCATAAAAATGCATTTTGCATCTTAAAGATATATACTACATTTTGCATTATTGCATGCATGATAGAATAAAAATACCATGCATCATGTTAATAAGCATCCTATAATTTTAGGCATCACATTTGCATTAAATAAAGTAGTACATGCATTCATCATGTTGCATTTATTATCCAATAAGTCGCATTAGGTGCGCTAAAAAGAAAATAAAATGCCACCAATCATGAAAATAAATATTCTTATGGCATTCACTATATCCCTCAAAGATAAGCATGCATCATTTAGCCCCATTTGCATTTATAATATAAATCATGCATAATAAGGTCAAATAGTGACCACTAGTTTAATCATGCATCGTAAAAATAAAAAATAAATTTCATGCATCATTACTTAATTGCATCATTTAGGCATAAATAGGACATGCATAAGCATCATTAATAAAGTCGAATGCTTCAAAAGTGCCAAACAAAAAAATCTAGCGTATCCAAAAAAAAAAAACAAACAAACAAAAAACAAAAAAAAGAGAGAAAAAAAAAGAGGTAATAAGCATGCAAATAAAGAAAATGGCATGCATAAAAAAAACAAAACAACAAAACAAAAACAAAAAAAAACAAAAATGAAAAACAAAAAAATCGAGAGGGGAAATGCATGTACAAGAAGGAAAAATTTTCGTACATGCAACAAGGAAAAATGCTGCGGCAGAAGAAGAAATTTTCGCTAAAGCTAGAAAATGGAGCAAAAAGAAAACAAAAAGAAAGAAAAGATGATATCACCGATACCAAACGATGCTACAAAGAAGAAAAAGGAAGCTTCTCGACCAAGGTTAGAAGGAGCAACAAGAAAAATGCAAGCAAGATCAAGAAAAATTTTCCAGCCTAAAGCCGAAAACAAAGGGGGACGGGAAAAGATTTTCCAAAGAATAAGGCCGAACAAAGGATAAAAGAAAAATCCCCAAAGAAAGTGCAACAACGAACAACAAAGCAAAGAAGCAACAAAGAAAGCAACATCGCAAAGCAATTTGTCGCATGGACACGACAAAGGTAAAGGAAAGGAAGGTATTTTCCTTTTTAACAAAGGCATTTGTTTGATGTTTGGAAACTTTCCTTTAAGGGGTACACACCCGATTGATAGGGAAAGGTTTTGTTCTCCGTTGAAGGCCGAAGTTCCCGAGGAGGCAATACATTCCATACATTTTGGCTATGTGGAAACTTTCCTTTAAGGGTACACGCCCGATTTATAGGGAAAGGTCTTGTTCTCCAAGAGAGGCCGAGTTCCTAGGAAACAATTCACTCCGCATAGCCACAAGACTAACTACGCTTGGTCCGATTCCTTGTTTAAGGATACGAGGCGCCTATCACGGTAGACGCGACCATCACAGCACATATTTACCCTTGTCGCACTATTTGATAAAGCTTTGCCACACTTGCTCATTTAGTATTGCCGCACTTGCACCACAACACTTACACCGCCACATTTAGTCCCCACCAGTGAACTACGCCGCCGATTCCTTGTTTAAGGATACGTGGCAGGCCTATCACGGTAGGCCCGACCGTTCCACGAGTGATAGTTTAGGTTTTGGCCCGAACTACGCTTTGGTCCGAGTTCCTTTATTAAGGGATACGAGGCGCCTCACATTAGTAGGTCCGACCATCGAGCACATTTAAATTCATATCCGCTTAAAAATTACGATAACTTTTATAACCGACTAAAATTGTCTAGGCTTATGGAGTTTGGTCTGTTATATATCCGTTGCATTATAACTGCTACCAATTGCATTCTCAATTCTTAATTGAACGAAATTGAGGGTCTATTGTTTATCAACGATGTTCGCCTACCAAGAAGCCTTGGGTTACCCGTAGACTCCATCGTTGAGGGGCTCAGAGACACCCCACGTACTCCCTAATATGTGACATGACATAAAATATCAAGAACTGTTGAAACATTAACAAATGTCAAGTTACAGGGTTGAAAATGCAAAAGGAAAAAGTAGGATGCATGAACAAGTGAACCGCAGGGGGAAAGTGCACAAAATTGAAGTTGGAAAGTTGCTTGGTGCCGCACCAAGGCTGCCTTGGCCGCACCAAACTCCTCACCGTAGCTCTCTCTCGATTGAAAAAGGTACAAACTTTGATGCACAAGGTACAAGTCGTTGAAGCCGAACAAATCAAGAAATCCCACCGTGTCCCGCCTCCTCGACTATAAATAGAGACCCCGCCTCATTTCGCTGCTCAATTTCTCCACGATAATCGCAGCGAAGCTCGCTCGTTCTTCCGTCAATATTAGTACGAGAGGTGCGAGATCGGTGAGTGGAAGCCCCTAAAGTCTCCAAACCCCATCCAAACTCGCCAAAATAAAATCCATAGGTTATAAGTGATCCCTAGCCTAGTTTTTAGGTATCCACCTCATTTCCCGGCCCAAAAATCCCAAAGTAAGCCGTTACTCGCCCGAGTAACGAGCCGAAAACACCCTTTATAAGCCGTTATTCCGCCCAACAAAAAAAAGGCCAAAACCACAAAAACTAAGCCGTCATTCCGCCCGACCAAATAAGCCAAAACTACCACATATAAGCCGCCACTCCGCCCAAATCAAAACAACAAACACACAACAAACAATAAAAGTCTCCTCTCCGAGAAGGACAGAGCGAGCACACCGCCGCTTAAAAGGTAATACTTTTAAGGGCGTTTTATTTATTTATTTACTTTTCGCTCATTTATTATTTAAAGTTGTATTTAAAATCCGCACAATGTAGTCATTATAAGTCGTTGTTGCCCAGATTAGATTAGGAAATAGTATGTAAAAGAGCCGTTATAATGGCCAAATATTCTTAAATATGTTTGTAATTATTGGAAGGAGACGGCATGAGTCCGTAGAATAATGTAGCCACGAATGTATTTGTTTAAATTTCCCTTGTCATTATAATACCTTATTTATTTGCTAAATAAATGTGACAATAAGCATACTTCACCAAAAACCATTTTCGAGACCGAAAGGGCTAGTTGGGTGCCTAGCACCTTCCCAACTCGTAACTTAGCCTCCGAACCCGCTTTTAAAATCTCTTTTTTTTCGGTTTTTCTTTATTTTTGCCTTAAAATAAAGATGGCGACTCTAAAACTTTCAGATCCAGGGGCCTCGCAACATTCTCTCTTTGCACTTTCCTCGTTTCTCCCTAAAAAGGGAGATACGGAATGGAGGGTGATGCATTCCCATATCCCGGTATCCCCTAAACAAGGGATAACTTGATGCGGGAAACCCATAGCTCCCATAGTGATCCGAATGGGCCATAAGGCTATTTTCAATAAATCCATAGTGGGGCGTGGGGGCGCAATATCCTTTCTTGCACTTCTATTTTCCTGAAAGAAAAGGAGAGAATGGGAATGGAAGGGTAATGTATTCCCATATCCTGTTATCCCTGAACAAGGGATACCTTGACATGGAAAACCACCAGTTCCCATATTGGATACAAAATCCACTCAGGGCAACCGAGGCACATTCCAACGTGCTAATATAGACAAAGACTCCTCTCGCACTTTGGATTTCGCTCTTCCCTAAACAAGGGAGGGTGGAACGAGAGCAGTGGTGTCCCGCATCCGCACGTACGCACACCCCTATCCAAGGGCGCGCGGGGCACGGGAGCACACCCCGGGAACCTCACACATACCACATTAATAAAACATCTGCCATTCATCCTAACTAATATAAGAAGTTCTCGATGATTTGTATTTTGAGATGCAACTAGCTTAAGTCAAAATCCAACTATGTTACCTACAAAATATACAAATTTTAATTAGTACAAGTAAACAAATGACAAATATTATAGCTATTACTGGACTTAAATAATACAAATATACAAATACTAAATGCCAAGCTATTGGTGCTCCAATCGCATCTCCAATTGTTGTAAAAAAATCCATATGGCCTAATTAACTCTTCATCCCATTCCACAGGAACTTGAATGGATACTTCACACCAATTACAGCCTAAATCTGCACCTCCAACTTGTGTTTTTGGATCAATACTAGAGATGATTCCCTTGGCAACAACATGGTTTGAATTTACTATACTCTTGAGAGATACTATTGCACCGGCCTAAAACATAAACAAAATGAATCTCAATAGTAGTTTATGTAATAAAAGGAATATCATATAAAAATCTGAGGCAACAACTGAAGTACACTAAACAAATATAGACACAAAATCAAATAAAGAATATTTGGAACCTAACTGGGGCTCAACTATCCAAAAAAAAGAGAGAATGATGAATCCCCGATCCGGACATCATTCTTTCCCAAACATAGTTAATGTTTTCATGACAAACATAATTAATGTTCTATGGTCTAGTATTCAACAAGTCAATTTGCTGGAGAGAGAGAAGGTTGTCTAGTATTCAACAAATAATCAATGGTGCATGAATAGTAATTGAAACTTGAAACAGAGACAAGTCATGCATTTCACATCAGAAAGAACCCACATCATCCACCACATGCATTATATTTCAATCCAATATGATAATAACTAGAATATCACAAATCCATGATTTTTAGATAATGTAAGAGCATTGCATATTATAAACAGTAACTGGAAGAAATTAAGAATCTTCCCAAAACATAGAGATTGTCATAAGTTTCATTTTCCTCACATCATGAAAACCCCTTAATACTAAACCAACATACTGAACTCTAAGTTATGAATCTGCAAACACCATATGAAAAGAATTATGGCTAAAGAGAAGAATCATCACTCTTTTTCTCTCTTTTCCCATAAACTAAATAAACTTCCATTGACATGTATCATAACACACTTAAAAGAACAAATTCAGAAGAGGGATCTGGCAACAACAACAAATATACCCATGGCGATACAATTTCACAAAAATCGAACAGACATGCACAAAGCAACCAACAGAGTCACTAGTTGTTACAACTTCCATGTAAATGGCCTAACACAATTAAACATCAATTTCAGAATGTGTGCTCTGTCCGGTACATGTATCCATGGTGATACACTTTCCCAAAACTCAACAGACACGCGTAAAGCAACAAATGCAGTACTAGTTGTACCTACTGCTTTTACCAAGTGTACAAGCCTAAAATCTTCTATTGCCAAGCAACTTATGCATTAGTAACTCCTTTAATAGTTAACTTGAAATCAGTTTGCATTTTGAATTACTAGATCAGCTTACAACTTTCATGCACATACAATAACAAAAGTAGACAACAGTTCAAGAATGTATATGATAACAACACCGTGAAACAATTTCCCAAAAATCAAATAGACATGTACAAAGCAACCAATCCAGTCAATAGTCGTACCTAATGATTTAGACAGTCAATACTCGTCTCATGTATATAAGCAATGCAAAGGGATTACAAATTAAGCTCTTACTCACTGAATTCTGTTTCAGCTCATTTTCTTAATAAGCAGGTATGGCTTCTTGTCTTTGTTTGTATAATCTAGACATTCTTTCTATGTTGGGAATTACCATTTGCATACTTTGGATGTAATAAATTAAAGGCCATTATCTTCTTGGTCCATGTTAGTCAATGATACTGGGAGGCTAAATTGCATAATACTTTTTTTTCCTGTTTGAAACCTACATGCATAAATTCACAGCCCAAACTATTACCCATCCTATAGGTTGTTATCTTGGCGTATGAATAAAATTTTGATGAATCTTCATGAAACATGGAAAAGAAAGGGAGCAACAAGTCTGACAATTTCAAAGGTAGTGGGGCTGATCTGGAACAAGAGTTCTCAAAAGAAGAAGTTTCCTTTGTAGATTTTGTTAATAGTCTCTCCTTAGTTTAGTTTACGTGTGTATACTCCTATGTACAAGGACGTGTCACTTTTTTTGTCGCTTCTAATATATAATACTCTTGCCTAATGATTTTAAAGAATTAGATTTATTAACAGATACATACCAAGTAATCAATCAATAACAACAAAGACAACCAAAAGGATAAGTACTAATGAGACTTACCCGAATTGTTGGACGTCCGACGTTGGATGATAAGTGACCAAATTGACGTTGAGAAGACACATCATGTTGACTAGTGCGGTTCAATAGAGAATGAGAAGACCCATTAGGTTCATTGGAGTGATTCAATTGAGAATGAATTGAATCAATACTTGACACATGGACAGATTATCTTCCGATCAATACTTGCCTTAGTGAATGCCAACTTAAGAAATTCATCTACTCCATCCCTATAGCTTCTGCTCACCCTTGATTGATACATCCAACTCCTATCCATTACAAAATTTTCCCTAAATTAACACGTGTTATTAGTCGACATGAAAGAAATAAAACTAATACTTGCCAAAAAGTTTCATAACTTATTCTAAATAGAAAGTAAATTATCTAATAAGATCATAAAGAAAACCACTATTTTTATAATGAATCTATCAAAATTTATTAATAACACACATGACTGTAAAAAATATATAATTTGTAATGAAAAATGATGCAATGCACAGTTACATAAAAATTTCCCAACCATTAATAATAGATGTAACAGACTCTTCATTTGCTTCGTTCTTATTAATTTTTTAAACACACAGGAGTCTGCTGACACTTTCAATAATGTGACAAAGTGCATGAAACTGAAATTATAAGAAGAGATTGAATTGAACACCATGCAATGCAAAAAAATTGACACTTTCAATAATCTTTTAGAGTGCATGAAAGTGAAATTATAAGAAGAAACTGAATTGAACATCAGACAATACAAAAACACTGACACTTTCAATAATTTGACAGAGTGCATGAAACTAAAATTATAAGAAGAAACTGAATTGAACACCAGGCAATATAAAAAAAGCTGACACTTACAATAATGTGACAAAGTGCATGAAACTGAAATTATAAGAAGAAACTAAATTGAACACCAGGCAATACAAAAAAACTCCATCTGAATTCCTCTCTGAATTCCTCTATGATTATGTTTGTCACTTGGATAAGTAATTTGTACATGGTTCCACTACAACAATTACTCCCAGGACTCCACGTTTATCAGCCAAAAATTTCAGAGAGGAGATATTTCTTTAAATTCTTTGATGTTTTAATTGACATTAGAATCTAATAATAATCATTGTATTATGTATTCACTGATGCAGGTTACTGGAAAGGCAATTGAGAGATAGATAGGATAGAATCGAAGAGGATGACTAAAACCCAACATGTAAAAATAGAACATTTGAAATGGCAAGGTTGAAAAAAATGATGTCTGGTAACATATTTGAAGGAGATTCCATAGGATCTTTTATTGGTTGGCTTAGTCCCTAACTTGAAATTCAACACCATAAAAAAAAAAAAGCCATATATTACTTCTACCAGATTTAAATATGATTTAATCTCTTTTCATCTCTATATGTTCCTAATATATAATCACTCTTTCTCATTATAACTCAAGATTGGCGATTCAGACATGGATCTCACCCAAACATGTTTTTTCGAACTTTATCTTTCCTAAATTCATTCTAACATTGTGGTATTAGCTCGACTAATACTTCAGCTCCAATTTTACGAATTTACATGCGCAACACTTTAAACACTGTTGTTTTAAATAGGGCTAGCTATTCCGCTACTATACCAACACAACAACAACCAATGGTTCTTAGTTTCAAGCAGCAAAAACAGAAAATGGGGAAATCATGACACGAGAAAAGAAAAAAAAGTGCTAAAAATAAAACAATGGTGTGTGCAAAAAAAAAGTAAGCTGCTAAAAGAAAAAGCCATAAAATTTATAATGTGTTTGGAAAATATGTTCTAAATGCAACCGATAAAAATAGACCTTTCATTCGGTGATTTTCATTTGCAACACATAGTTTATCATGAAACTACACGAGTAAGTAACTAAAAAATGAACATTAACATAATACAAGATGCCAGAACGTACTTTTGGACTTCTGTGATGTAGAAGATTGAAACACACTAATGCAGATGGAGACTTGAAAGTTTTCGAGCAGCTGCAAAAAAATGATAATATGAGTATCGATATGTATACAAGGCAGTTGGGCAGAATATACGAGACACATTGGATTATTAAAAGGATATAAGGTTTACAAAAGTATTAAGAATCTTGAGATATAATCTTATGATGCATGTGTAAACCATAGCTGTTGATAAGGTCAAACATTCAATGTTCTAAGTCTAGTAACAGTGAAGTAAAAAAAAAGGCTGCCACTGCACGTTTCCAAAGAAAATAGAAATAGGTGCAAGGTTTAATAGCATGAAACATTATATGATATTAATTACTAAACTAGTATAAGTTGGAGTTTAGTGTATATTGTGGTTGCAGTAGTATAACTAAGCTAAGTTATCTTACAATACTACTGTAATGCATAGTAGGCCTTCATATATTCACATCTAGGTGAAGCAGCATAACAAGCTTTGGAAGACTACAAGTATTGCAATCAAGTAGGCTAGTGTTACGAAACTGATTTTAGGGTTGTTTAATAAACCAAGCTGGTTCGATATGTTCTCGTTTAAAGCTCTACTTGACTCCGTTTGACTCGTATTGGGTATGAGTTGTTATGATTTTAGGTTTAAGATATATACATTAATTTTACTATGTTTACTATTTTCTGTATTTTTTATATCAGTTAATTTTTTTGCTTTGACTCCAAAAAAGCTTGTTCTCAATCTTGGCTCATTAATAAGAAAATTCAATTTATTATCAAAATTATCAAAATAAACATTTAAGAGGGTATTTATATGCCAAAAACAAACTAAACCCTAAAAGGAAAAAATAAATAAAAATAGATGAAAAAAACTTGAAAACTTCCAAGGCCCGTAACAGTACTTAAACTGTGTTTTTTTTTTTGCCTTAAAACGAACTCTTAAAGGGTAAACCTAGTGAATCTTGTAGATCTCGTCGAGATCTTCGATTTGATATGCGGTGAGCCCTATAATTCATTCGGACGCAAAAGTTATGCTACGTTAAAGTTCTACTGATCGTTAAATGATTTCTACTAGTACATAACGGAAAACTCTGAAAACTACCCGCCGAACCAACTTTCAGAAATTACCATTGGACCCCCTGAAAACATATTGCCATTAGCCAGTACACATATTCTCTCATGTTCTGTATTTTGCATTTCATGAACCAACACTAAATTGATATTAAAGCGCATTTTTATAGTTCAGTTTAGAAAAGGTCAATGCATGAGACTATGGCAATAGGTCTGCTCTTGATCATGTAGAGTGAAAATTCTATTTATGGAACTATAATGTTACTAAACTTGATCATGCCTGACTGGTCATCCCTTCTTTCTTTCTACACAAACTCTTCACACCCCTCTAGAGAAGCAAAGAATTGTGGAATGAAGTTTTTCTTAGATGTGGAGTTGGCTTGACCCAGAGTGCATTTTTCTTGTTTCATTTAGGAAAGTGAATTTCCTGAGACTATGGCAGGTAGCATGTCTGCTCTTGTTCATTTATGCAAGTTTGGACCTGGACAGTGATGGTTCTTTATAGAACTAATCTGTTACTAGACCGGATCACACCCAACTTGCAATCCCCTTTATGGATACTATCTAGCTTGGGTCAGAGTGATAAACTTAAACATCTAGAGTTTGAAGTTAGCCACTATAGCTGCAAACGAACTTTCAGATGGATCAACAAAAAGGTTCTAGCAAATGAAGACAAAGGTTCCAGCAACAATGAAGACAAAGGTTTCAGAGTGATAAACTTAAACATCTAGAGTCTGAAGTTAGCCACTATAGCTGCAAACGAACTTTCAGATGGATCAACAAAAAGGTTCTAGCAAATGAAGACAAAGGTTCCAGCAACAATGAAGACAAAGGTTTCAGCAACAGTGAAAAGATTAGTAGGGGATACATTAAGTCCCAGATGATCGACAACTCTGCGCTGCCAAGTTCAGGGACCTAGAACATAATCAGGTAAGCAGGGCTACTTTTTACATTTAGTTATCACCTTTATTGTTAACTCGTGCCTTTTACATCTAGATGTTATATCCCACCATTTCACCATTTCGTAGTAGCTTGCTTTGAGCCCTGCAACCAATTTCCAACCTTAAATCGATCACCTACTTGTATGCCTATGCCAGAGAAGTTGTTGTTTGAAATGTCAAGTCTCTTGAGATTGTTTAGTCTGGGAAGAGAGTCAGGAAGGCTACCGGTGAATTGGTTTTGATTGGCATGGAAATGAGTTAGTTTTCTGCAATTGGCAAGCTCATATAGATCATCTCCGTGAAGACTGTTGTTGTTGAGACTGATAAAAGCAAGAGTGGCTGCAAGAGAGGGAACGTTGCAAAGAGTACTTGGATTAAAATTCCCATCAAATTCGAGATTATCAAGGAAGATTCGTTTCACGGAAACATTCCGGTTATCGCAGGAGATATGGTCCCTCCCATTGGCAAGGATCAGAAGTAGAATTCCAACCAAAATTGGAGTCAAATACACGATTTTGGTTAGAAAGTTGTGAGAAGAAGTCAAGTAAAGCACGTCTGACGTCATCGTCAGCAGATATCGTTGTGTTCAAGAGGAGAGAGAATGATACGATGAATACCCAGATGGGAATTCGATTCATTTTTGATGACAAACAATGATCAAGAAGATTTGTCTCATGAAAGCCTTAGGTTCAAATATGGTATGATCTATGTTTATGTCAATGGGAGAAAACCACAATGTTGAAACAATAGCTGGGATGTTAAATTTAAGGCCGGACGACGATCCTTACAAAGGTGTTGTGATTATTTTTTAATCAAAATTTGATTGCTTCAAAGAGTGACATTTGGTTGAAGTTGTACTTGGATACCAGCGGCCGGCAGAGACATGGCTGTCTTTGTCTTTTCAAGTAGTCGTACTATGAGAATCCATAACGACGATTACTAATGCAGAATATGCTTATTCCAACTATGGCAGATCATATATGATGTGGACTGGTTTAAATTCTATACCCGTATGTATCTACCTCAATTACAAACACGCACACACACACACACACAAACCGACTGTTATTGTTTATGGAAGAATAACATCAATATTGATGTTGAATAGCATTAAGAGTGTACCTACGTCGATTACGCACACACACGCAAACCGGCTGCTATTGCTTATGGAAGAATAGTATTAATACTGATGTCGAATAGCATTAAGAACTTTGAAAGATTAGGACAATAACATGTTGTATAAAAGGATAAAAGATGACAAATTTCTACTTCAATCTGCAAGATTAGGAGAACCTGAAATAGACAACATTTCATTTCTTCCCGCATTCAACGTGGCGAGATGGATTGAATAAAATCATCATAACATCAATTTTGTAAGAACTAGTCAACCAATCGTACAAATGCGTGAAATCGTGTAATTCCACAGTGTAACGTAACATTTGAAGACCGATAAAAAGTTATCTAAAACTCAAAACCATCTCTGAGGTCCACAATATATGATACTCCAGAAGCCTACCAGAATTCTGGCAAAAGGGAAACGTTGTATGTGCAGAAAGTACAGAAAACAACATTAAAATGGTGCTGTAACTTGAACGCAATCCCACCAGTAAATGTATCAATCAAAGCATTCAACAACTCGGATAAACAAGAAAGTGAATAATAAACCATATTTTCATTTCTATTATTGGTTTAACCCATTGTGATAGAGTAAAGTATATATATTCATTACAGATGTATGGCATCACTAACAACACCTTTTATCTAATTCTGTTTATGGAACTATATGTTACTAAACTTGATCATGCCTGACTGGTCGTCCCTTCTTTCCTTCTAAAATTACCCTTTCTCTCCCCCAATAGAAAAGAGAGGCAACATCAACTTTTCCTTGCGGTTATACATTGTTAATTAAAGATAATATGATTAACTTCCATGTCCTTTTTGAGAGTTAAAGGTTTCCCTGTTATATAGTATATTATATCAAGTCACTATTAATTATACTTAGGTCACTGAGTTTGATTATACTTAGCATTGCTCAAATGAAATTTTTATCAAATAAAAATTTCATTTGATCTTATATTACCTAGGTCACTGAGTTTGTTTCACCGAAATCTTTGAGTGGTGCATTGTATCATGCTTTGTTGGAATTAAACACTTAAAGACCCTGATTTTTGAATTGATAAAGGAAAAAAATTAGATAGAGAGATGAAGAGAGAAACTTACAAGGGTAGCACCTCCAAAATCAAATCGCTGCAAAATCAAAGCAGGTTTGTGTTGTCCAGCCAGCGAGCTTTGCTTTCGAAAAGGGAAGAAGAATTACATCAAAATCAAAACGTCAATTTTTTTCGAATTGAAGAATAGAGATGTAGAGAGAAATTGTAAAATTATAGATGGAGAGATAGAGAGATGAAGAGAGGAACTTACATGGCTAGCAACTGCAAAATCAAAACCACAGTTTTTGAACTGAAGAAGAATGAAGAGAGAAACTGGAAAGGGCAAGCGGCTTGGGAATTGGGGGAAAATAACCGGGAAAGGGGAAAAGTAAGAAGTAGGGATTGAGAGTGTTATGAAAGTCAAAGAAGCTACCTAGCTATATGCTAGGTAGTTGTATCCGTAGCATGGAAATGGTTTTTCACTTACACTGTACTACTCACCATTTTGCGTCCCTCCTTCGATCGGCTATAAATACCGAGGAGTGGAATGCCATTGAGACACAGCTTCAATTTAGCAAAATGATCTCTCTCTCTCTCTCTCTCTCTCTCTCTCTCTGATACACTTCAGTAATAACTTTGTGGTTATTTCATAACACGTTATCAGCACGATCGTTCTATTCTTAACATTCCTACCGGTAAAAATTTCTGTTGATATATTTTCATTTATGTTACTGTCTTACCTTAATTTATATCGTATATCACCATTATTAAGAAAAGGTTGGTTGAGCCACCGTCGATAATAAATGGTGAGACGACGAAATAATAATTTATTATTTAACGCAATATATATGCTCGTTGATGCTTGAGCGGAAATAACCCCAAGCTATAAACTGAATATATATATATATACATATATATATATATATATATATATATATATATATATATATATATATATATATGAGTTGTTATGCTTTCAATTCATTATACGGATAATTTTATTACTGATTCTTAAACACCCACCTGAAAGGCTTGCCGAGTAACGTGGCGTGAATAAATATGTAATAGTAATCATGTGTGGTACGGTAATAATAAAATACAAAGTTACTTTATTTGTGATCAACTTATTACCCTTGATAAGATTTATATTTACACATAATATAAATGCAATTCTATCAAATCAGATTTTTTACACTTTTTTTCTCTCTGCTCCAACGGCTAGTTAACGGCCATAAAACGGTCATTTTTTTTTACTCCATAAATACACCAACATCTCAATTTTTAACTCACATTTTTACTACCTCCTTACAAACCCTCAATAACATATCAACTTCTACAATATGTTTAGCCCAACATTAGTAATTATCATCATACTAGTTATTGCATGTACCATGTTGGTTTGTGTTGCTAAATACCCTCCAAACGACTTTTATCTTTTTGTTTATTATCTCAGTATCATGTATTTTATGTTAGCAATAACAATAGCTTTTGACTTTTACTCCACCATGTAATAATTATTATGTTTTAAATAAATTTTCGTATTAGAATTTTATTAATATATATGTTTTATTTTCATAGTCTTTTTCTTCACAAATGGCAAACATCGCTAAGCTCGAATTTGAAAAGTTGGACATATCTAGAAAAAATTATATGTCTTGGAAAGTAGATGCCGAAACCCACCTGGCCGCCAAAAGCCTTGAAAATACTATCCAACGAAGCAATAATGAATGGATAAGTAATCAACATCGTGCTCAGGCCATGATTTTCCTACGACACCACGTCCACGAAAACCTAAAGATGGAGTATCTCACGGTTAATGATCCACTCGTTTTTTGGGAAAATTTGAACGAAAGATATGACCATTTGAAAACGGTCATTCTCCCAAAAGCACGCTATGATTGGATTCATATCCGTCTATAAGATTTTAAAACCGTCGGTGAATATAATTCTACGATGTATAAAATAACCTCACAGTTGAAATTATGTGGGGAAAAAATCACAGAATATGATATGTTGGAGAAGACATTCTCCACATTTCATGCCTCGAATATGCTCCTACAGTAGCAATATCGAGAAAAGGGTTTTAAAAGGTACTCCGAATTGATCTCTTGCCTCCTTGTAGCTAAATAGAATAATGAGATTCTAATGAAAAATCATGAATCTCGTCCAACTGGTTCAGCCCCATTCCCTGAAGCGAATGAGACTATGTATGATGAAGGCCAAGAGCGTGGGCGTGGTAGTGGTCGTGGTCGTGGTCGAGGCCAAGGAAATCATGGACAAGGTCGGGGTCGGGGTCGGGGTCGTGGTTGAAATCAAGGCCGAGGAAGAGGTCGTGGAAGAAATAACTATCATCATCATCGTCATCCATATAATGGAAATTCCTCTCGCCACCTGAAGTGGAACAGAGATGATGATAGAAACAACTCTTCGAGTGGGCATAATGTGTGTCAAAACAATGAAGAAAGTTCATGTTTTAGGTGTGGCATGAAAGGCCACTGGGCATGCACATGCCGAACGGCGAAACATCTAGTTGATCTTTATGAGAGATCACAAAAAGGAAAAAATGTTGAGATAAACTTCCTTGAAAACGATCCTGAAGATCTTCATTTTGATTTTGGTGATATGGTTAACATGACATGACAATACCATTAGTGATGATATTGGTCATGAACAATAAATTAACATAGGAATTAAGCTATGGTCCGAGTTTTAAAGAGATAAAAGAAAAAGTAACATGTGGAAAAAGTAACATGTTGTTATGTAGGAATATTATCTGTTTTTCCTATGTATACTAGCATGTTCACAATAAAATTTATATATGTATTTTTCATTCAATGTGTTATCATATTTATTCATCTTATTTTTCTTTGTCTCATTTTGAAATAGATCACAAATATGTTTGAATCCAAAATCCAAGGAGGAGATTTATGTCTTGAAGACAGCGCTACTACGCATATCATACTTAAAGATAAGAAATATTTTTCTTATCTCAAAATTGACAATGCTAATGTCAACACTATATCTGGTAATGCCAAAATAATTGAAGGATTTGGCAAAGCAATTTTCCTAATGCCTTGAGGCACGAAATTCATGATAAATAATGCATTGTTCTCTCCTAAGTCTCAAAGAAATTTGTTAAGTTTCAAAGACATTCGTCTGAATGGATGTCATATTGAGACTATGAATAAGGGGAATGATGAATATCTTTGCATTACCTCAAACACTTCCGGAAGCAAGTGTATGTTGGAAAAATTGTCATCTCTATCTTTTGGATTGTATAGTACAATCATAAGAATATTTGAATCATATTCAATAGTAAACTTGAAGTTTACTGAAACATTTAAAGTTTGGCATGATCGATTGGGGCATCCAGGATCAATAATGATGCGGAGAATTATTGAGAATTCTAGTGGTCATCCATTGAAAAACCGGAATATTTTTCAATCTAATGAACTCCATTGTGATGCTTGTTCTCAAGGAAAGTTGATAATTAGACCATCACCAACTAAAGTTGGATATGAATCACCATCGTTTTTAGAACGAATTCAAGGTGATATATATGGTCCTATCCATCCACCAAGTGGACCATTCCAATACTTTATGGTATTAATTGATGCTTCTAGCAAATGGTCGCACGTATGTCTATTATCAACTCGTAATACGGCATTTGCCAAATTCCTTGCACAAATAATCAAACTGAGAGCACAATTCCCAGATTATATGATCAAGAAAGTTAGACGTGATAATGCTGGTGAATTTACATCTCAAGCATTCAATGATTATTGTATGGCAATAGGGATTGATGTTGAATATCCAGTAGCTCATGTTCATACTTAAAATGGTTTGGCTGAATCGTTGATCAAACGTATTCAACTTATTGCCAGACCATTAATGATGAGAACAAAGCTCCCTACTTCTGTATGGGGTCATGCTGTTTTACATGCAGCCGTCGTGATTCGCCTCAGGCCAAGTGCATATCACAAGTACTCCCCAATACAATTGGCATTCGGTCGAGAGCCGAATCTATCCCATCTAAGAGTTTTTGGTTGTTCGGTATATGTACCAATTGCTCCACCACAACGCACAAAGATGGGACCACAAAGGAGATTGGGAGTATATATTGGGTATTAATCCCCTTCTATAATAAAATATCTTGAACCAAAAACGGGTGACATTTTTACGACACGCTTTGCCGATTGTCATTTTAACGAAGACAAGTTTCCACCTTTAGGTGAAGAGGGGAAACAAGTGGGAAGAGAGATCAAATGGTGCACATCATCGTTGCTGCACCTTGACCCTCCCACAAAGCAACATGAACTGGAAGTTCAAAAGATCATACATTTACAAAATGTAGCAAATCAATTGCCAGATGCATTTATAGACACAAAGAGAGTGACAAAGTCACATGTAGCTGCTATAAATGCTCCTGCCCAAATTGAAATACCAAAAGAGCTACCAAATGATAAAATGGCAAATGAATCTAAGACATGCCTGAAGCGTGGACGACCCATTGGTTCAAAGGATAAAAATCCTTACAAAAGGAAGGTGATTGAAAATCCCCAATCACATGAAAGTGTTCCAGAAGAAACACACGATCATGCAAATCTAGTAAGCCCTGCAGGAAAAGATAGCCATGAGATTTCCATTAATTACATGTGTAATGGAGAAATATGGAACCGAGATGAAATGAAGAATATTGATGATATATTCTCTTATTCAGTATCACAAGAAATTAATGACGGGACAGATGATCCCGAACCAAAATCTGTATCTGTATGTCAAAAGAGGCATGACAGGATCAAATGGATAGATGCCATGAAGGCTGAAATAAGTTCGTTGAATAAACGAAAAGTATTTGGATCTATCGTTGTCACACCTGAAGCTGTGAAACCTTTTGGATACAGATGGATATTTGTTCGAAAGTGAAATGAGAAAAATGAGATTGTAAGATACAAGGCTCGCCTTGTTGCACAAGGTTTTTCCTTAAGGCCTGGGATTGATTATGAAGAAGCGTATTCTCCTGTAATGGATGCATGCTATTACGTTCAGATATCTAATCATTTTATCGGTTTTGAAAAATCTAGATATGCATCTCATGGATGTTGTAACGGCTTATTTATACGGATCATTAGATGAGATATCTATATGAGAATTCACAATGGACTCAAGGTGACTGAAGCACTGAGCTTAAAGCCCAAAGAATTATGTGCAATTAAATTATAGCGATCATTGTATGGATTAAAACAATCCGGACGCATGTGGTATAATTGATTAAGTGAACATTTGTTGAAAGATGGTTATGTGAGTAATCAATTATGTCCGTGTGTTTTTATAAAGAATACGACAATTGGATTTGCAATTATCGCTGTCTATGTAAATGATCTGAATATCATTGGAACTCCCAAGGAAATCCAAGAAACAGTTGATTACCTAAAGGGAGAATTTGAAATGAAAGATCTTGGACAGACCAAATATTGTCTTGGTTTACAAATAGAACACTTGCATAGTGGAAAATTTGTACACCAATCAAATTATACAAAAAGGGTTTTGAAGCGCTTTCATATGAACAAGGCAACCCTCTCACTAGCCCCGTGATTAATAGATCACTGAATGTTGAAAAAGATCCATTTCGTCCTTGTGAAGAGAATGAAGAGATAATTGGTCCTGAAGTACCATACTTAAGTGCTATTGGAGCCCTCATGTGCCTTGCTAATTGTACTAGACCGGATATAGCATTTGCTACAAATCTATTGGCAAGATATAGTTCATCTCCATCACGAAGACACTGGAATGGTATCAAGCACATATTTTGTTATCTTCAAGGGACAATCGATTTGGGATTATTTTATCCCAAACGATTAAAGGATGAAATAATTGGTTTTGCAGATGCGGGTTATTTGTCTGATCCTCATAAAGCCAGATCACAGACCGGTTATGTCTTCACGGTGGGTGGTACTGCAATTTCTTGACGTTCTCAAAAGCAAACACTAGTTGCTACATCGTCAAATCATGTTGAGATGATCACACTTCATGAAGATAGTCGAGAATGTGTTTGACTTCGATCTATGACTCAACATATTCAAAATGCTGGTGGACTACCTGTTAACAAAGACCCAACAGTATTATTTGAAGACAATGTCGCATGTGTCGCTCAAAGTAAAGAAGGATACATCAAAAGTGTTAGGTCCAAACATATTCCCCCCGATGCTCTTTTTATACACTCAAGAACTTGAAAAGAAAAAAGAGGTCAACATCCAATATGTTCGATCAAGTGATAATGCTGCAGATTTATTCACGAAGGCACTTCCCACTACAACCTTCAGAAAGCATGTTCACAACATTAGAATGCGGAATCTACGGGATTTACAAAGATGATTTCTCTTGACCCTTGTCAGCTCAAGGGGGAGCATATATGGTTGTACTCTTCTTCCTTTTATCATGGTTTTATCCCACTGGGTTTTCCATGAAAAGGTTTTTAACGAGACACACTTATTTAACCTACAATGCTACGTATAAGGGGGAGTGTTATGAAAGTCAAAGAAGCTACCTAGCTATATGCTAGGTAGTTGTATCCGTAGCATGACAATGGTTTTTCACTTACACTGTACTACTCACCATTTTGCATCCCTCCTTCGGCTATAAATACCGAGGAGTGGAATGTCATTGAGACACAACTTCAATTTAGCAAAAGGCTCTCTCTCTCTCTGATACACTTCAGTAATAACTTTGTGGTTATTTCATAACAAGGAGAAGGTTTTTGTGCGCCAAAACTAAAAAAAAAAACTCCCGCATTTCTAAATTATTAGGGCGGCAACAAAAAATTGGGTTGCTTTATGAGGCTTTTTAAAAATGCCTCAATACAATCCTTAATTAAATAACACTTAAAAAGGCCCTCATAGACCACTTTATGAGGCTTTTTGAAAACTAATGTAGTACTTGGTAAAATGACACTTTTAAAAGCCCACAAAAATAGCTTTATGAGTCATTTCAAAAAGAGCCTATTACAAAGTGTCACAAGAATTCATTTTTCTTGTAGTGAATTCTATGGCCAAGATCAACGAGGTCATAAAAAATAATATTTATAGATTCCATAATAGTCTTCATTCTATGATTAAAAACTCTATATGTATGACTATTAAGAGAATAACCTATGAACACACATTTGTCACCTTTGGAATCAAACATGGAAAAATGATTCCTATCATTCAGCCAATAGCACACACACCAAAATACATGATAATGTTTCACATTTGGCTTTCTATCATTCAAAATCTCGTATGGGGTCATGGTGCAACCCGGTCTCAAGTAGACACAGTTATCAACGTGACACGAAATGCTTAAAGCTTGGGCCCAAAAACGTTTTGACAATTTTTTAGAAATCAACAAGACTCTTGCCTTTTCTTGCAATGTGAGATTCTTTCTCTCCGCCACTCCATTTTATTGTGGAGTTTTGGGAGCAGAGTACTCATGAGTAACCACCTTCAAATCGCAATAAGTGGAAAACGAGGCATTTTCATTTTTCGTGCCATAATCTAATCTAATCCTTTTTATTTTTAGACGATACAAGTTCATATATAACAAGGGGGTACCAAAACATAAAGGCCTTAAAAGTATCAGATTTTTCTTTCAAAAATATTACCCATGTATATCTAAAAACATTATCCACACACACAAATGAATACTTCTTTCTACCTAGACTCTCCACTTCAATGGGACCCATGAGGTTAGTATGTATCATCTCAAGACATCTAGTGGAGGGATAATATTGAATTCTAGGGTGTGAAACTCTGGTTTATTTTCCCTTTTGACAAAGTCCACATACACTAACATTCTTTGTGTTCAAACGAGGTAAACCCCTTACAGCCTCATATCTCACAAGTTTATCAAGTTTACGATAACTAACATGTCCTAAATTTTGATGTCACAATTCAGTTTCATCAATATTAGTATTATGACAAAAATGAACAATATTAGCCATGTAACAATTATTTGATGATCTTGTACTTATAAAAACACAATTGTTAGACAAATCATAAACCTTACAAAACTTTTTGTCAAACTTTACTTGAAGATTGTCATCACACAATTGGCTAATGCTAATTAAATTAGCTTTAAGTCCTACAACGTGATGTATGTTGTTGAGCTTAGGTAAGCCATCAACATCCAATGTTCCTTTTCCTATTGTCCTACCTTTTATACCTCCACCATAGGTGACCATACCTCCATTACACAATGTGTAGTTTGTCAAGTTTTCTCGTGTACCTGTCATGTGGTGAGAACAGCCATTATCGAAGTACCAAGTACCTGGGATATGAGATTTGAAAGATGTAAAAGAAACTTGACAGTTCTAATCAGTTTTTGGAACCCACATGGTTCTGGAAAAATTCTGCACATGAGGTTTTATTTGTTTCGACGGATGATGTTCCTAATGTGCTACCCGATAAGGTTCATGATGATGCATCATTGGGTACGTCATCCTATTTTGGACAGCAAAATTTTTTTGGTTTCCAACCGAATTCTTAGCAAGGTCAGCCCTTTTTTTGTGACAAAAAGGTCTGATATGACCTGGTTCATAGCAGTAATGACAAACATACCTCCTTTTCCTATATTTAAAATTTTTCACAAACTCATTTTGTTTTTGAGAAGAACATGAAAGTCCCTCTCCTTCTTTAACGAAAACTACAGGTTTGAAACTCAATCCAGTAGTACATTTTTGACCAACACTCGAAGCTTCATCAAGCTTGCTCTTACCTTTATTCTTTTTGGAAAAAAAGTCTTATTAGCCTTTTCAAGTTCGGATCTTAATTTTTCAATTTCATCATCCTTTTTGGCGAGCAATGTTTCCAATCTAACTATGGATATTTTATATTCACCATTCTCATTTAAGAGAAAATGAATTTGTTTATCCATAATTTTCATTTTGGCACACCTTTTTTTTTGCCAATTTGCATATATAGCCTTGTATTCTTCAACCAAATTAGAATCCTCACAATCAAATTCATCATACTTAACATTTTCAGTGTTCTCAACTATTGAGGAGTTGAAACACAAAAAATCTAGCAAACTATCCTCAGATGATGTATCCGATTATATATCATTGACAACCTCATCAAACAAAATCCGTTCGGAATTTCCATGAAGAGCATTTGTCTCTTCAAAAACAGAAAGTGTAATCAGATCTCCCACATCTTTTTCTTCTTTACTATCACTAATAGTGGAGATAAAATTCAAATTCAAACCCTTTTTGCATAACGTGTTGACACATTGATTTGTATAATGGTCATAGTCTGAACACGCACGACATTGAGCATACTCAAGGTTTAGGGTACAGGTCGGCCTGCTCATCAATGGATTTGATGTAGGCCGACATCTTATCCTTTCATTTCGAATAATTAATCAAATCAAGAGTAGAAGGTTGAAAAACCTAAACACTTTGAGAATCCATCATTACTACAACAGACGCGTTACTTAGTAAGGCTAAGCGTAGGCTCTGATACCAAATGAAGTGTTGTATATAGCTAGGATTCAATAATAAACAAAAAATACATGCTGAAACAGTCACCAATGATGTATCCAATGATACATCATTTCATGAGTCATCTAGTGTAAACAGCAACGAAATAAATTATAAACGAATCAAATAGAATGATACCAAACAATAATTTATGTCTACAAGTAAAACACTTGTAGACGATGCCTCATGACAAAAATTTCACTAGATTAAAAGATTGCAATTGTTTACAATATGAACATAAACCGTTTAGTGAGTGAAAATCATTACGAAAATTTCTAAGTGAGAAGATGTATCTAATCTATGCTAAACATTCTTGAATACATAGCAAATCTAAAGATTACGAAGAATGTAGGGCAAAATAGTGAACTGCGAAACTGATGATTCTTCTGATGCTGTATCATTTGGTGGCTCACTGGTTACGTGACAGCTCTTCTTCGTGCAAAACTCTATCTAAAAATTCTCCGCTTGGTTCATTTCGTCCAAGACTGATTCATACTTACATATAGCTCTTAGAGAAACTTGTCCACAAAAAAAAATAACTCAACAAGGCAATGTTAGAATTAAGAAAAAGTTATTAAGGAAATAAACTTCGAATCCTACAATTAGAGATTGTCATATTAGAGTCCTAAACAAATCAATAGTCAAACAATCTGCCAAATATACTAAAAAAGTAATAACAATTCATATCCCTTAAAGATAGGATACGGTAAAAAGTGAAAAATAAACACCCGTAGCGTATCTAATCTCCATGCATAATTTCCACGTCCTGGGCATTGGCGAGAAGAGTGACCAGGTTGGAAACAAAATTGACAAACAGTGGATGAGTCAACTTGCATCAGAGAATTAGTGTTGGCTGGAGGAGGTTTGTATTTAAAATTATTTTGTGCATGACCATTTGAACTAGAAAGATTGCTGCTGGGCAGGAATGTGGGGGTTGGTAAAATACCCCGGCCTTAATATTGCATGTTGACACCCGTTACCCAATCCACTAAATCATGCGGCAACTTGAATATTGTATAAGAGAATATAATTTGTAGAAAATAATAAAATTTATGAAGAATGATATAGTCTTTTTTATTGATATGGTATATATATATATATATATATATATATATATATATATATGAGTATAATACATATTACACAAGTTTAATTTAAAGAGTCTAAATACAAAAGAGATTAAGAAACTTAAATCTAAGTAAATTTATGAAGAATGACAGTCTTTCCATTGATATGATAAACATATATATAGAAATAAAATACTTACTACTCAAATATTTCATTTTGGGTTTTACTGTTTTTTATATTATCTTATATTATATATAGATCCCAACAACATTTATGAAAGTAACATCTCCAAGTTTCTATAATGGTTAAATTAATTGTGGATAAATTGGCAAACTTAGGAAAACGACTGGTGAAAGGATAGGAATTACAAAGGTAAACAAGGCATTAATGGGGAAAGAGACTTGAAGTACGCTTATGATTATATAATAATGGATTATAATACCGAGTCCTCATTTTGCAAAATAGAGTTTAACCTTGTTCAATGGCTTCATGGACCTCAATGGAAGACAGTTGAATTTTATTGAATCGTGCTATATCTTCTTTACTAATTTGCTGATTTCCTTATCTTGACCCCCGAAATAATTTCTAATTAAAAGAATTCTCATTGGTTAGAACGTAAGCCGTTAAACCTGCACGTGTAGAGAGCCTTGAGCTCGACCTACAGACCCGTAAGATATTAACACATGTATTACACCATTTAGGTCTTTATGGTTTCGCCAAGCCTTGAGATGAGGCATATAGGTTTATTTCAATTAAAAGAACATTAAAAAAAAATCATGTTCGTTGATTTGTTAAAATTAAAAAATAATATGGAAATAAGAAATATATTACTCAACTACAAATGACAAGTAATTAATTTAGGGGTAGTTTTGTTCAAGATACATGAAGTTAAAGTAATAATTAATAAATGTATTGAAAATATTGCATCTCCCTAAATTTAATTAGCATGTTTTGATGTTCTTAAATATAAACGTAATTTTTTTAAAAATTTTATCACATTTGCTCTATTTAATCAAAAAGACGGATCTTATTCGATCTAAATTCTATCCGGGACCCAAATAATTCCAACAAGGTGGGTCTCCAATTTCTTCATCCTCAAGCATATCCTACCGCGTACTTGCAATTATAGTCGCATATTAAAATTATTCTCATCCAAAGCCAGTTAGTTTAGTGAATTTGGATTAATCAATTGTTGGAAACTTGTTTAAATAAAATTAAATGAGGAAGTTATGTAAGTAGGAAGCGAGGAATCTCACATTATGAATAAAAAGAAAATATCTCTACTTTATAAAAAAGAACTTTTAGGTTTAACATTCGGCCCTTGTTTGACCCTTCTTGAACCTGTGAACATGTTCTGTCTAACGGTTACAACCCTTTAAGACAGAACAGCTACAACAGTTATGTCTCCTCAAACAGTGGCGGTTACCGATAGTTTTGTCCGAAACGGTTGCGTCCGTTTCGGACACACCCCAATCGCTCCTAACTTCCAATTTCCAACCGCCATATATATACTACATGAAAACAAATTTTTATATACGAAAAATCATTCTCTTTCAGTACACCACCTTTCTACACAAACAGAGAATACAACAGCGTGTCCGATTCGCCTATGATTGAAGTTGGAAGGTCTGACCTCTTCAATCACGTAAGATTCCAAAACCCTATGAGACTCACTGGCTAACACCCGTCCATTCCATATACGTTTCCAGTTTTTGTCTTAAGGACAGAGATTCAGAATCTCGTGGATCTTCTACATCTTCTTTATAAACCTTACTGCAGGAACTGGATCAGCCCTCCGACAATCTTAAGACAAAAATATTTTTGGCGTGATCCTTTCTGCAGACAGTTGCTGATATTTCTTCCACTACTTCTGTTTTATGTTCTCTGTCACCTTCTGTGACCATCTGTCTATGTTACAGATTACTATATCTCAGCCTGCTTTAATCAAATACTGATTAGACTGTCTAAACAAACGTGATCAGTCTGGTTTCAACACTGATCAATTTGTCTAAACAAACGTGATCAACCTGTTTTTCAAAAACTGATAAGCTTGTTTACCTTGTATTACTTAGTGTGTTCACAAATACCTTGTATTTGTTTTCACACACCAAAACACACACACATAGTTCAACACTTCAACTAGTTACTGTAACGGTCCCAAAATTTTGGCCCAACTATAGGGCCCACATAATGGCCACGTCACCAATAAACCAAAAAAAAAAATCATACTAAAACTCAAAGCATAAATAATGAATCTTTCACTTAAACACCCAATATTCAAACATAAATCCCTTAACAAAATTTACTTACAATAAAAACATAAGTCTAAATAAATCTCCCAAAATCCAAATAACTATTATAAAAAATAGTTCATAAGATGACGAAATTTTAGATTCTTCAATTGGATCGAACCGAACCGAACCGAATCAAAATTTTCATATTTCCATTCTTTACTTATGTCCTGAAAGAAAAAGGAGTAGGAAAAGGGTGAGCGAACAAAAGCCCAGTAAGTTCATATACAACCCCTCCGGTTTCTAAGGAGGAGTTGACCGGGAAGAAAGTCAAACGATACATTGTAAACAAATAAAGAAATTATGGAGATGTCAAAAGAATTATTTTTCTAGATATCCATAAGATTAAGTACACATTGATCGAAGAATAATTAACGAGTTTGCAAGAATCAAACAGATCAATATCAAATACTCCCTCCGTCCCTAAATTATCGTCCTCCTTTCCTTTTTCGTCTGTCCTAAAATAATTGTCCACTTTGAAACTTACCTTTTTAGAACTTCACTTTTACCACTTTACCCTTACTTTTCACATTACTTTAATTATGGGCCACATACACATGAGCTTTAAAGGAAACTACACATTAAACCAATATAAATAATCAAGTCAATTGTTTTTTCTTAATCTGTGCGCCAGGTCAACCAGGACAATAATTTAGGGACGGATGGAGTATTAAGGAAGATGTTATGATCACATAAGCGGTCATTTTAGACCAAACAAAAGTGGTTCCAAGGAACCCCAAATATCAAAGTACCCCAAAAGGGTCAAAAGCAAAATGGTATATCCGGATTACCCCCACCATAGTTCCTATGGTGTAATGTCACCTTAACAGGCCAAATGGTCATTCAAATTATCTTAGTGATCATAACAGAGTTTTTCAAAAATTATAATAATTACAATTTCAACAAAATCAAATACCAGTGGTGACCGAATAAAATATCACACATTGAGTTCAAACAATTATGAGATTCATAAAGTAATATCACAATTAAGAATAACGAAAGAACGGGTACGACGGGATTTCAAATTCAAAAACCAACTCAAGGTCGGCACACGTTTTCAAGAAAGAAAATGCCAAGGAAATAGCGGGATCCTAACATTTTGGAATTAAGAATTCAAAATAACCTAAATGATGTATAATCCCTTACCTTAGCGATGCGACAAAAATTAGCTCGAGTACAAAGCACCGCTACCCGCGCTTAGCCAAATCTAAATCATAACAATACAAAATAAAAATCCTAAATTTTGAGACCTTCTAATAGCTTTTAAAAATTAATACATAAATAAAAATTCCTAAATTTATAATTAATTAAAATTATATAGGGTCTAATTCAACTTTTGTAATTTGAGCAAAAATCTGAAATTATAGACTATTAATACAGTCTCCGAAGTAAGGGAGGTGAATCTGAAATTAGGAGTACTTATTAATTAAACTTCAAAATTAGGGGGGTGAATCTGTAAAAACAGAATCACCACCCCACCTGCCACGAATTTGATGGTTTATTGTTTGATGGTTTGTGAAACAAAAGAAGTTGACTTCAAACTTATTAAAAAATTAATTTCCTAACATTTTTACTATTCCTCCTATAGTAATTCTCCCTTCTTCCTTACTTCTTCTTTCTTTCGGCCATCCTGCTTCTTTCTTTTCTTTTCCTTTTGTTTTCTTCCCATCATTCTGTCTCGCGTCTCCTCTGTTCTTCTTTTTTTTTTTTTTTCATTTTGTCGAAAACACATAACACACACAACAAACACTCTAATAGTTCAAACCTTCTTTATTTGCTCTCCCCCATTACCAACGCCGGCAATTCTGCCGACTCAAATATTTTGAAGGATTCAACTATTGTCTACTATAATGGTGAGTTAAACCACAGTCCATCTATTTGGTTTCAAACTATTCCACTGAATAACCAAATGGAGATTCATTATGTCCTCTGTTTTTCTTCTTCTATATCCAACCCAATTCCAAAAGAACTCAACAAAAATCGACAAAAACGAGGATAAAATCAGAGCAAGGTGTTCAGATATGGAAGGGAATGTGTTACCTTAATCGACCGATCGAATGTGATGCCGCAACTCTCTACTCTTGCCGCTGTCGTCTCTTCTGTTGCCGCCATCACTCTCCCGTTCAGAATATGTATATATATATTTTTGGCTTTCTGTGAGTGTGTGTCTAATCTGAGAAAACTAGTTTACTCCCCCTCTTTCCCTTTTTAATTCCAAGGAGACGATTTCTTTGCCACCGATTCGTCTCCTTCCACTCTTTCGGCGAATGCTCTTCCAACGTCTCTTGATCTGCTTTTTTTTTTTTTTTTATTATTAATTGTAACCAAACTTAATCATCTTTTAAGAGAGTTTATTGGGTCGGCCCAATTCCAAATGACTCACACTAACCGGGTAGGAGCCCAAACAAATTAATAGTACTAATGGCCCAATTTTGGAGATTTACCGCCCAAACAAAATACGCCCAAATTATATTGAGGTTAGCCCGAAACAATTTACAATATAAATAATATAATTAATATTTTTATTCCAAAAATTTGGGTATATTACATTACTCTTGCTATTTTGGGAAATTTGTTCATATCCCAACTTCTTTTAACAGAAGCAGTTTCCCAAATAGCTTTCTATTTGGAGCATCCTCAGTGCTTACCAATTCAATTATTTCATTTTGGGTTTTACTGTTTTTTATAGTCTATAGATCCCAACAACATTTATGAAAGTAACATCTCAAGTTTCTATAATGTTTTCGTTAATTGTGGATAAATTGAATTAAACTTAGGAAAACGACTCGTGAAAGGATAGGAATTACAAAGGTAAACAAGGCATTAATGGGAAAAGAGACTTGAAGTACGCTTATGATTATATAATATTAATAATGGATTATAATACCGAGTCCTCATTTTGCAAAATAGAGTTTAACCTTGTTCAATTGCTTCCTGGACCTCAATGGATGACAGTTGAATTTTATTGAATCGTGCTATATTTTCTTTACTAATTTTCTGGTTTCCTTATCTTGACCCCCAAAATGATTTCTAATTAAAAAACTTCTCATTGGTTAGAACGTAAGCCGTTAAACCTGCACGTGTAGATACATAATGGTTAAAACAATGAGGCATAGCCGAGTGGTAAAAGGAGGGGGACATAAGATGCTGGAGGCATGCAGCGTGGGTTCGATACTTGGTGGAAGCACTTTGCTTTCTTCTGAGGTTGGACCTTGTATGTGTTATCAGTTGCACTGTTCTCAAACCCTGTATCATTTCGGGCACATCTCGCGATTTTCCTGGTAGTAGCAATGAGGGACCGGAACTACTACCCCAGGATTCAACCTGGTTAAAAAAAAATAATGGTTAAAACAATTGAGACATAATTGATAAGGGTTAAAACAATTTTTAATACATAATGGTCAAATTAAATTTTATTAAAATTAGGTTTGATAATATGGTACCTTCATTTTGACTATATATTTATGCCATGTTATGAGTTGGTAAATTATTGTTCAATAGTATTTTAAATTTTGTTTTTATATTATGATATGTGTGTGATATAATTTTTTCTTTAAATTATTATTATATCAAATTTTAATACACATAGTTGAAGATGATAATTTGATACCAATAAATAGTGTCTAGTTTTGATACCTATGGAGCAAGTACCACCATCGGACTTGTCCTTAATATTTCAATAAATATTAATAACAGATGTTCTATTATGTCCCAAACTAAATAAAGTATTCACAACATACACTAATACATACTCCCAAATATTAGACAATGCATTTAAAGGAACTCCAAAATACTCCCAAATTTATATACTCCCTCCCTTCCGAATAAATAGTCAACTATTATATTTTGAGATGTTTCACTTAAAAAGTTCACTTTAAAAAAAATGAAGACATAATTTTTTTATTACTAATAAACTACCAAAAGTGTTATTTTCTTAAAAAGTTTAACTTTCAAAAAATGACTCTTTACTCGAACGGATGTAGTATTATTGTTTTCTGTAAAGTCAAATTGAATGTCTATCCAATGAAAATTTGATTAATATATATCATTTTATATTTATTGAAATCATAAAACATGTCATTTATGATACCAAGAAAGTAGTTCCGAGTACATGTTTTATGATATTTAAAGAAATAAATAATGTACATTAAATTTTTAATTAAAGTACAATCTATTTGACTGAAAAAATTAAACAAGATAATAATTTAGGAACGAAATATGTGTCTTTTTGTCCATAAGAGAATATATATAAAATGGAGGGAGTGTCAAAGTTGTTCTTGTTTAAACATGCATTGAGAAACTAACATAATTATCATGCAATGTGGTTCAGCTTACAATAATGGCATCCCTATTTGTGAACCTGTACATTCTCTCTCTCTCTCTCTCTCTCTCTCTCTGTTTGTGTGTGTATGTGTTGTGTGTCATCCATTGTAAGAAAAAGTTTTATCCTATATTCTCTTTCAGACACCATTATTTTGGCTCTTCAACTGTCCAAAAGGAATCAAAGACCTCATGCTCTATATAAAGAGGAAGTACAATGATCCCGCAATTTACATTACTGAGAATGGTAATTAACTCAAATTTATCATTTTCATCGAAATACTGAGAATTAAAGAAATATAGGAGGGAAGGAAGTGAGAAGAAGAGGTTAAGAAAGTGGTTTTGGTTTGAAAATTCAGCCTGCTCACATTGGAGATCGGCTCTACTATTTATATCCAAGGAATACAATGATAAATGTATACATGATCTGTACATGGGGAATTGAAGGGACCCAATCTTTAACTAGCCTACCATTATTGACTAAGGAATAAACAACAAGAAACACATGGAAAATGAACCAAGGAATGCAGAGAGATAATTATTTGCTAACACCCCCCAAGCCAAGAGGAGTAGGGCGGAGCTGCAGCATGTCCGAAAGAAGTTGTAACCGTGGCTGAGCTAGGCTTTTAGTGAAGATGTCAGCAGCTTCATCCCGTGTGGAAACGTAACAAATACGAAGAAAACCCCGCTGTTGTAGTTCACGCACAAAATGATAGTCGATTTTAATTTGGCAAGTTCGAGCATGAAAAATAGGATTCCGGGACATGTGAATTGCTGAGATGTTGTCGCAATGGATGGTTGGGGCATGGAAGTGTAGACCAAGTTCTCGATAGAGAAATGAGAACCATCGTAGCTCGGAAGCCGTAGTCGCCAAAGCTCGATATTACCTTCACTTTGCTAGAGCGGGATCTGATGGATTGCTTTTTGACTGTCCATGATACGAGATTGGGTCCAATAAACACACATGCCCATGTGGTGGATCTTCGATCATCTGGAGATGCAGCCCAATCTGCATCTGAGAAAGCCGAAAGAGAAATATCGGGAGAGGCGCGAAACTGAAGACCAAGAGTGATCGTTCCTTTAACAAAGCGAAGAATCCTTTTTACTGCTTGTAGATGTGGTGTACGCGGAGCATGCATATGTTGACATGCCTGATTTACAGCAAACGATATGTCGGGTCGAGTCAATGTGAGATATTGTAAGCCGCCAACCATACTACGGTAGAGAGTAACATCGAGCAAAGGATCACCGGTAGTAGAATCCAAATGAGACCCCGCAATCATTGGAGTTTTAGTAGGCTTACATCCTTCCATGTTAAATTTACGGAGAAGATCAGAAGCATAGCGGGATTGATTTAGACTAAGGTGGGTAGTTGTGCGAGTAGTTGCAATGCCCAAAAGATATCCCAAGGGACCCAAACGACGACTTTCAAATGTTGCACATATTTGATCAATAACCTTGTGAACAGAAGAAGGGGAAGAACCAGTCACCAGGATGTCATCGACATACACAAGAATAGCCACTATGTCAGACCTGTTGTGTCGGATGAACAAGGAACTATCCGATTTGCTGTTAAAGAACCCCAGACCAACTAAGAAATCATGGAGTCGTTGAAACCATGCTCGCGGAGACTATTTAAGCCCATAAATGGCACGTTGTAATTTGCAGACATGAGTTGGGAAAGAATTGTCACTAAAGCCGGGTGGTTGAGCCATGTACACCTCTTCATTAAGAATACCATTGAGAAAGGCATTACGAACATCTAGTTGTTCAATGGACCACCCTTGAGAATGAGCAAGGTTGAGTAGAGTTCGAATGGTGGGTGGCTTGACAACAGGGCTATATGTTTCGCTGTAGTCAACACCTTCTTGTTGAGTATAGCCTTGAGCCACGAGACGAGCCTTATGACGTTCAATGGTGCCATCAGCTCTCCGTTTTATCTTGTAAACCCACTTACTACCAACCACATTCACCCCTGGAGGACGAGGAACAAGAGACCAAGTACCAGTTTTGTGTAAGGCAGCAAGTTCTTCATGCATGGCTTGTTGCCATTGAGGAAGTGGAGAGGCTTGTTTGTACGGCGAGGTTCAAACTCAACGAGAATGCGTGGCGGCAGTGGCTAAGGCCTCGGGAAGGGGATGATTGTACACAAGTTCATTTATGCTTCTGAATTTTTGAGGAGGAGTAGACATGCCATTGGAGGAATCTTCTTGTAGATTAAATGGAATGGGACTGTGAGTAAAAGTTGGGCGCGGAGATGCCAAGCGAGGGATGCGCTTCTTGAGTGAAGGAGTTCAATTGTTCGACTTGAGCTGGAGTGTGCATTTGTTGAGTTGTAGCAGGTGTGGGCCTTGTGGATTGGGTAGGATTAGGGGAAGAAAGGAGACCTCGAGCCAGGGTGTTCGTCCCACTATTCTGAATCGGTCTAGTGATTTGGGTGGAGCACATCAGTCCAACAGCTGGACGAGTGGGCGATGATGTATGAGTCGTATGGCGACCTTGGTGGATCGGCTGGCTAGGGCCAGGAGAAGAGCCTGTAGAAGAAGGAACTCTAACAAATGGAAAATGAGACTCATCAAACAATACGTGTCGAGAAATATATAACCGATTGGAATGTAAGTCAAGACAACGATACCCTTTACGAAAAATATCATATCCGAGAAACATACAAGGAAGAGACTTGGGCATCAATTTGTGTTTCCTGTACGGAGCTAAATGGGGAAAACACACACCCGAAAGTCTTAAGAAACCGTGTCAGGGAACTCTCTTGATAATTGTTGATACGGGAAATGTAGTCAAGCGACGCATTGGGAGTCGATTTATGAGAAAAAGCTGCGGTGGAGAAAGCTTCAAGCCAGTATTTTTTGTGGGACTTTTGATTGGGCCAGTAAGCACAGACCCATATCGACTATGTGTCTATGTTTACGCTCAACAACACCATTTTGTTGAGGCGTGTATGGACATGTGGATTGATGTCGAATTCCATGTTGCGAGAGAAAAGAAAGAAATTGATGATTCATGAATTCACCCCCCCCCCATCGGTTTGAACTGTTTTGATAGTATGAACAGCCGAAATTTTTCTGGACAATTGATTTTCAATTTGGGTTTTGAAAGTGGTGAAAACCGGTGTGACATCCGACTTATGGATTAACGGAAATATCCACACGAAACGAGAAAAGTCGTCAACAATACTCAAATAAAACGATAACCTGAGTTGGAGATAATAGGAGAAGGTCCCCATACGTCCAAGTGCAACATGTCTAAGGGTTGTAGAGAATGAAAAGTACGGGAAAGAAATGGTAAGTTGCATGATTTTCCCATTGGACAAAAGTGACACATACCCTTATTTTTAATGGAACCATTAAGAGGAATCCAGACATTTTTTACCAGAGACTCGAAAATTTGAGACGATGGATGGCCTAGGCGAGCATGCCAAGTAGATGACGAAGAACGTTCTCCAATAAGGGCAAGGGAATTGACCTTAGAGGTGGAGTCAAACTTTAACTGATAAAGTCCATTGAAACTATTACCAGAAAGAATAGTTTGCTTAGTTTAATTATCCTTCACACGAAAACCAAAACCGTCAAACTCAAAGAAACAATTATTGTCTAAGGAAAATTTACGAATGGAGATTAGATATTTGTGCATAGAGGGGACACATAAGATATTACGTAAATGAAAGGTATGGTTACCACCAATGAAAGAGGACTGTCCAACATGAGAAATTGGAACACGAGTCCCATTGGCTACAATGACCGAATCACTACCTGAATATGGTTTAACATGAGATAAATTTTCCGTGGAGGAAAACATATGATTGGTGGCCCCAGAATCAAGAACGAATGAGGGAACTGTGGAAGGTGCATGATTTACCGGAGGAAATCCACGAGCGGGTATCTGTGAATATAGATGAAGAGAAGGACAAGACTGATAAGGTTTATATATGTGTTGAGCTGGAAAAGAAACATGAATTTGTTGTGTTGTATAGGCGAAAGAGATGCCATTCTGATATTGAGGGGATTGATGACTAGGCTTGTGATATTGTTGACAAGAGTTGGTAGAATTAAAGTAGGTAAAAGGATTTGGAGGAGTATAGTAAGAAGGGTAAGAAGAAGCACCCATGATTAATGCATTTGCCATAGCTACTGGAAACCGGTGGAGTGTGAGAGAGCGGCAGCACAATTAGGTGAGAAGGAGCTGATTCTGAACGGAATAGATAAATGAGAACGAAAGCTGGTCCGACGATGGAGGAAATAAAAGAATGATTCCTGCTTTAGAGGAACTATCTGGACTGGAGTTGGCTGTGTTCTAGCGTTTGTTTAAGAAGAGAGGCTGCCAGATTTGGATGATAGATCGAGAGAAAGTAGCGCTGGAGCAGGAGGGAGGTTGCTGCACTTGGTCAGAAAAGAAATGGAATTTGAGAAGAGTGTTTCCTCAATTATGGCGTGAGCCTTTTACTGCTCTGATACCATGTTAGAATTAAAGAAATATAGGAGGGAAGGAAGTGAGAAGAAGAGGTTAAAAAAGTGGTTTTGGTTTGAAAATTCAGCCTGCTCACTTTGGAGATCGGCTCTACTATTTATATCCAAGGAATACAATGATAAATGTATACATGATCTGTACATGGGGAATTGAAGGGACCCAATCTTTAACTAGCCTACCATTATTGACTAAGGAATAAACAACAAGAAACACATGGAAAATGAACCAAGGAATGCAGAGAGATAATTATTTGCTAACACTAATCGTCTAAATGTACTATTTGCAATTATTTGGGACATGTTCGAGAAACGTGTTAGAAGTTGCATCCACATCTTAAGCCTAAAAAATTGAGTTATCGTAATAAGGGGAAAGTAGCTTCTGTACAACTAGTTCCAGAACTAGATTTCTAGGGACTAACTGGATAGGACCATCACATATCAGGAGGCGTTCTTCCCACCGCATCTGTAATTGGTCGAGGTAAAATGGGTATGACTTTAAAGGTTGCACATTTTGTTAATTCTGATACTTGGGAGTATTGATTCTGGTGCATCTAATCATATGACTTATGATAAATCTTATTTTACTGAGTTGTCTCCTCCACCAGTGTCTTATGTCACTAATGCAAATGGTGAAGCCTTTCCTGCGTTAGGTCTTGGGTCGGTTAAATATACCGCGACTTTAGAACTTCATCATGTGTTATACGTTCCTGCCCTATCTCATCACCTATTATATGTTCCCCATTTGAATACTAAATATCAATGTTTTGTAACTTTTTATCCCATGTATGTAATGTTTCAAGATCTTCTAACGAGGGAAGTAATTGGAAGAGGGTATATGAGGGGAAGATTATTATAACTGGATCGGATGTATGTGGGGGAGAGTCCAGGAGCACCGTCTCGCGCTGCTTTGATTTCGAATTATGATGAATTAAGTTAAGTATGATTATGTCATCGTCGTCTTGGACATCCATCTTTTAGTGTTATAAAAAAACTATGCCTACTTTGTTTATTGGTATTAACGAGTCTAATTTACATTGTGAAACTTGTGTCTTGGCTAAGAGCCATTGTGCTACCTATTCTCCAAGTATTTCTAATAAAAGTACTATTCCTTTTGAATTAATTCATTATGATGTTTGGGGACCCTCTAAAGAGTCCACTATTTCTGGTATGTGGTACTTTGTGATTATTGTACAAGACTGTCATGGGTAATCCTTCTTCAAACCAAAGATGAAGTTTTTAAAGTTTTTCAAGCTTTCCGCAATCTAATTCACACACAATATAGTAGTACCAGACTACTATGGGGGGAATATGTCAGTAATCTTTTCGGTAATTTTTTTCAAATGCATGGCATTGTTCACCAGACTATGTGCTCATAAACACCCGAACAAAACGGCGTCTTTGAAGGAAAAAATTGTCACTTACTTGATTTGGCTCGTGCCCTTCTTTTCGGGGCTCATATGCTCAAGTACCTTTGGGGTGATCGATGTTGTCCAAGCTACTTCGTACTTCATAAATTGTCTTCCCTCCAGTGTCCTTCAGGGTAAAATTCCTCTCATGTGTCATTACCCTCAATTCATAACCTTCCAACTCATGTCTTTGGTTGTGTTGCATTTGTTGATGTTCCTAAAAATCAAAGGTCCAAGTTGGATGCCCGGGAAATTATGTGTATGTTCGTTGGTTATGGGGGATCTCAGAAAGGGTACAAGTGTTACCATCCACCTACCCGAACGTATTATGCCACTATGAATATTGTTACTTTCCTTGAAGACATGAGTTATTTCTCCTCACCAAACCCTGCTTTTTAGGGGGAGAATTCATATTTTGAAAAGCTATCTCATAGTGAGGAGGAGGTGGAAGAGGATTTATAAGAAGATTCAGTTGAAGATCCTATTGATATCCATGTCTAGACACAAGAAAGTCAAAGCACATCTGCCCTTCCAATATTCATACCCCCGATCCACAACGTACTTCCCAATTCTGAAGATCATCCCTCTGAGGTATGTCCACCCACTAGTACTGATAGAAATGAGTCTAATGATGAAAAATATGTGTTACCTAGTCGGAAAAACCATGGTCAGCCAGTTAAAATATATAAACCCGCTATTCATGCAAAATAAAAATATCTTGTTGCAAATTACACTTCCACTAGTATATTGTCTAAGTCTTATGAATCATTTGTGAATCAAATATCTACTGTATCAGTTCCTAACAAAGTGCAGGATGCCTTAGATGATCCTAAATGGAGGAAAGCAATGGAGGCATTGCAGAAAAATAATACTTTGCACAAAAGGCAAGAAGGTTGTAGGTTGTCGTTGGGTGTTTACTGTAAAGCACAATGCAGATGGTTTTGTAAATCGATGTAAAGCACGTCTAGTAGCTCAGGTATTTACTCAAACGTATGGGATAGACTACGATAAGATCTTTAAAAATATCAAGTATAATTTATTTTATAGGATTGAAAAAGGTCTTAACATACTTATCTAGTCCAAAAAAATATTTAAAATAAAATAAAATTTAAATTGTTCAATAATTCCACCTAGTATAAAACAAAATTTATCCAAATATATATATACACATAATTATATTTAAAGTTGGGAGAAAGGTAATAACAATCCATATCCCTTAAAGATAGGACACGGTAAGGAGTGAAAAATAAACACTCGTAGGGTATCTAATCTCCAACAATGTCCCCCTTTGTTATTACCTTTCTGGTCAAAGCAAATACCATGAGCACCTGTGAATAACTCCCCCTGAATAGGACAATTCAAAAATATCCAAGATATTTAAAATTATCAAACGTAGTTTAAAACAAACAAATATCCAACAAAGGCACAAACTAATATCCAACAAAGACACAAACCCCCCTTCATCCAATATCTCCCCTTTCATCTACTCCCCGTCTTTAAGCAGAAGAGGCAGCAACATGAACATCCAACCATTCCTTCAGAGATCAGCGAAATTAATGGTGGAGTTTGGAATTGGAAAAAAATCAACAGTGGTTGATGAGGCAATGGATGACGCATCATTGTGTGCGTTATTGACTGGAGCATATGCGGGACTTGGCGACCTTTATTCCATGGTAAGATCAAGAAGCAGCGGATGATAAGTAGAACAACTAAGCCATTTTCTTGACAATATATGCAACCATTAAACCTAGCTAAAACTGTTATAATGAACCCAACATAATACAAACACAATTTAGAATAAGAGAGGTTACAAGCAACGTCTATAAGAAATTAAGGAGAGTTTAAAATAAACTTAACTACTTACCATCTAATATATTATAGGCGTACGACATAAACCTTTTTGGACATGGAAACATGATGATGGAAGCCAAAACAAATTAGGAAACTAGATTTCTTGGTCAAAACCCCCAAAAAAATTAGGAATTCAAAATTTAATCAAGATAAAATAGGAAACATAATTAAATGCTAACCAGAATACGATGACAAACCCTAGGCGTGCTTCACCATATTTTTGAGTATCCAACAATCTCTTTTCAAACAATCAACCTTCGGCATCAATCATTCTTGAACAAGAGAGAGAGAGAGAGAAGCACATGTTTGCACATAATTATCTAGGGCATAAGAATAAGAAGTATGATATAATCATCAAATAAGCATGCCTTAGTTTGTATGCCTAAAATGATATAGGAAGAATTAAAGGTAAATGCGCACACGTGATGGTTTGAACAAGCGATGAGTTACCCAATGATGTTTCATCTGGAGTCTCATCGCAAAATCAGAGTCAATGAGTCAAATTTCTTTTCTCCCATAAACAGTTTTTCACACAGAATTCCCAATGCGAATTTGAGCTTTACTTTATTTCAAGCTTCTTTTGGCCACTAGGTAGCTTTGACACTTTTTCAAGGATAGCCATCTTTCACAAGATCAATCCATGGAAACATAAAGCTCGTGCATGTACCACAGTACAAAGTGAAAAGCTACATACATTGTACACATGTAGCTGTTTCCTTTATGGGCTTCATTTTTAATTTTTTATTATATGAACTTTCATAAGAGCACCAGCAAACTTGCCAAAAACAAAGTAGGAAACCATTTGAAAAATGAGTCACAACTGATTTAACAAGAGAGAATCCATAACAAAACCATATACATAGGGTAGGAAATCAGATGAAACAATCGTGCAAACCTAAAATGCAGGATGCCTGAATTTTCTTATTTCTTTTATATATTTTTTATTTC
>CM028383.1:89861029-89888367 GCA_013146195.2 Codonopsis lanceolata
AAAAAGCCACTTGGGTCGGTGGGGATGTTAGCCACCTTACTAGATCTGGCCGAGCCTACCAACCAAACCTGGAAAAGGGTGACCACTCAGGAAAAGACAAAGAGACAGATACTGGGCCTAAAGAGGTGGAAGATACCCTGTTAGCTCAGATGAAGAAAACTCAGGCCAACATTTCCATTCTGGGCTTACTGCCTTGCTTCAAAACCCATCGTGATACCCCTCGCCAAGTCTCTAAGTCGCAAGTTGTTCCCATTGAAACCTCCCCAAATGAGCTTACTCAAATGATCGGAAACATTCATTTTGGAAATGTCATAATGTTTACTGATCTAGATCTGCCCAAGGAAGGGACCAACCACATTGATGCTCTTCATATCACCGCTGAGTGATGGAGAAACGGGTTCCTCGAGTTCTGATCGACAACGGGTCCTCTCTGAATGTGTGTCCCGCCAGTACTTTAGCCAAGTTGGGAACGAAAATATCAGAACTCACTCCTTCTTCACAGACAGTAAAGGCATACGACAACACCAGTCGATGTGTCTTAGGGTAGTCACTCCGATGTCACTATCGGGCCACTAACCATGCCTGGCCGAATTCCAAGTCTTGGACATACCACCACTTTCGCCTACATCGACGCCTTGATCCATGGGGTAAAGGGGTAGCCTCTTCATTACACCAACGTGTCAAATTCATCCACGATGACCACATAGTAATTATTCTGGCTGACAAGATCGTGGAAAACAAGGAAAGCGAGGATGTCCCAATCCTCGAGATAGAGCATGAAGACACGGGTATTTTCCTCAGTGGTTTTGAGGTTATCCCCCAAGCCGTGGTCAACGCCCTTGAATACGGCCGAGAGACTGACATCACTGGAAAGAAAACCACGTCCCTAGGAAACATGGTTCCTTTAAACATGTTTCGAAAAATGAATTATATGCCTGGTCTGGGTCTTGGTAGAAACCAACAGGGGCTTGTCAATCTAGTTCAGGATGAACTTCAGGAATGTATCCCTCCCTTTGGCCTAGGATACACACCTACTCCAGCCGAGATAGCTGCTGTCATGAAACAAAAGCGTGAGAAAAGAAAGGCAGAAAAGAAAAAGCGTCCTTACACACATCCCCCTCTCCAACCATACAGAAAAACCTTAAATGGTTACTTTGTAAGGAAAGGGGAAACGGAAGTCTATCTCATGTTCCCTGAGCCCTGGATAGATCAGGATGGGAAAAGATGCCCTGGTTGGGAAATCTTTGAAGATGTCAGTCTTCTCACAGACAAAATGGAACAGGTCACCCTGGAACCCCGTAGCACTGCATATAAAACGCCACTTTTGAAAACACTTGGTCTATAGATCAGGATGACTATTCTCTGGTCTTATTTGATGATGATGGCCTGGGAGACAGTTTCTTGGGTATGATAGACGGAGGTACTGAATATGCAAAGCTCCCTGATAAGTTCGAGCTTCTCACTGCTAAGCCTCTGCAGAACTGGTATGTTACTACCGGCCCACTCTTGACTCCCGCAGAACTGGTAGACCGCTTTGGATATACTATCCCCCTTCCTTCTCTTAGCTTTACGGATTGGTCATCTACCGATCCGCTCCCTAATAATGAGGATCTCAAACCCCAGGTCCTCAATAATGTAATAAGCCCCGTGCAGCATGCTTTTAATGATAATATGAATGTCTTTGCTTATTCCTTAGTTGCACCTACATTAAAAGATACATTAGATAATCATAATAATGAATCATTTAATGAAATGGACCCAAAAGATAAAAAATATTTGCTTGAGCTTGTAAAGTCAGTTGAGCAACAGGAACAACACCACTCAGCAGCAGCAGCTGAAGACTTGTCAATCATCAATCTGGGGCTGAACAACCAAGTCAAAGAAATCAAAATCGGCAACTACCTGCAAGGCTCTGAAAGGGTAGCACTCATCGACCTCCTCAAAGAGTTCGTAGACATCTTTGCCTCGGTCCTACGAAGACATGCCGGCTAGATCCACCATAGTCGAACACCGATCCCTATCTATCCGTATGCTCGGCCAATTAAGCAAAGCTCCGCCGAATCAAACCGTAATGGTCACCGCAAGTCAAAGAAGAAATTATGAAGCAGCCTCCATGTCGACTTCATTCGGTGGTTGAATACCCGATTTGGTCGTCCAACATAGTGACTGCTCCCAAGCCCAACGGAAGGTCCGACCGCCGACTTCCGCGACCTCAACAAAGCGCCGCCCAAAGATGATTTCCCGCTACCCAACATTGATATTGTGGTAGATGCCGTTACTCACAAAATCAGATCCTTCGTCGACGGCATGCTCGGCTACAATCAGATTAAAATGGCAGCAGAAGATCAAGAAAAGACTTCATTCACCACCCCTTGGGGTACCTACTGCTACACTGTCATGCCATTTGGACTCAAGAATGCCGGGGCTACTTATCAAAGGGCTGCCACCACTCTCTTCCACGACATGATCCATAAAGAAATGGAGGTCTACGTCGACGACATGATTGTACATTCCAAATGACGCCAATGCTCATATCAGAGATCTTCGAAAGTTCTTCGAAAGACTCAGAAAGCATCAGATGAAACTCAACCCCACCAAATGCACATTTGGGGTCACCAGAGGCAAAGTCCTGGGATTCTTAGTGACTGAGCAAGGCATCGAGATCGAGCCGGCAAAGATCAAAGCTATCGTAGAAATGCCGCAGCCAAAAACTCCGACAGAAGTCAAAGGCTTCCTAGGCCGACTACAATACATCAGCCGCTTCATCAGACAGCTCACCACCACATGTGGGCCCCTCTTCAAGCTTCTAAAGAAAAACACTGACCAAGTCTGGGACGAGAAATGCCAGCTAGCCTTCGAAAAAATAAAGGCCTATCTCACCAATCCACCCGTGCTAGCCCCAGCCCATACACATAAACCTCTCCTCATATACTTAACCGTCACAGACACATCAGTGGGAGCCATGCTTGCCCAAGAAAAGAAAGACTCCTACGTCGAAAACGCCATATACTTCATCAGCAGGAAGCTGCAAGGAAGTGAGCTAAATTATTCGGCCCTGGAGAAAAGTTGTGCTGGCCTAGTCTGGACAACCCAAAGGCTCAAAACCTACCTGCAAGGACGATCCATCAAGCTCATCTCCAGGATGGATCCCATCAAATACATCTTCGCAAACCATCACTTTCCACCGACCGGCTAAGTGGGCCTTCCTTCTCAACGAGTTTGACATAACATATGTCACGCCAAATCTATCAAAGGCAAGAATCGCAGATCACTTAGCCGATCTACCTCTGAAAGTCGAAGATGCTATCGAGCCCAGCTTCCCGCATTTAAGGTGTCTTGGAAATCACCGACCACGATACCACCGGCGATGTTCTTTCGACTGAGCCGCAAACAAAAGAGGCTTTGGCATAGGAATCTTACTCATCGACCCTACCGATTCTCACACTCCATCGGCCCTAAGATTGGAGTTTGAATGCTCCAACAACACCACCGAATATGAAGCTTGCATTGCCGGCCCGGAAGAGGCTCTCCAAAGGAAGGCCAAAATCTTGAAGTCTTTGGAGACTCGCCTCGATCATAAACCAAGTCGGGGAAGTGGAAAACCCAAGATCCCCTGGCTCCAACTCTATCATGCCAAATTAACAACCCCGTCGCTTGACTCCATTTCATTCCATTACTTGCCGCTGACGTAAATCAATTTGCCGATGCACCGCCACTCGGCATCATCGGGTCCGTATTCCCCAGAAACCCAAGTTCAACCCTTTGTGGTCGGGAAGAAAGTCACACCGGCATACTGCTTCCAAATCAATGCAGCTCCTGAGGCAGATCACGAGCCTTGGTACATTGACATTCAAAATCTGCTTCAGAAAGGAATCTACCCTCCTGGCCTAGACAAAAAAGGAAAAGTTTCTCCGAAGATGGGCATCGCACTTGTGTTCGGTATATAAAGGCACTACCAAGGCCTCAATCTTTTATGCGCCGACTGTGCCAAAGCCGAGCAAATCATGGACCAACTCCACGGTGGTACCTGTGGACCCCACATGAACGGCCACATGCTATCTAAGAAAGTTATCCGGCAGGGATACTATTGGAGCTCACTTGAAACCGACTGCATTCGATGGGTGCGACACTGTGACAAGTGTCAACGTTTTGCAAATCGCAAAGACGTGCCCCCGCACATCCTATACAACTCCACACCTCGGCCCTTCTCAACATGGGGTATCGACGTCATAGGTCAAATTCACCCAAAGGGATCCAACGGCCATGAGTACGTTCTGGTAGCCGTCGACTACTTTACAAAATGGGTGGAAGCCTCTTCCTACAAAATCTTGAATGCCAGAAAGGTATCCGAATTTATCCGGGCCAATATCATATACCGTTACGGGGTGCCTTTTGAAATTATCTCCGACAACGGCTCTCATTTTGAAGGGGACGTGAATCGTCTTCTCGACGAGTTCAAAATTCAAAGACACAAATCTTCCCCCTACCGGCCACAAGCAAATGGTGCCGTTGAAGCAGCCAATAAGACCCTTGAAAATATCATCAGAAAAATGGCTGACACAGAAGAGATCGGCCGAAAAGCCGCCGCTAGCTCCTCCGGGCTATCGCACCTCGCCCAGACACCCACCGGCTACCCCTACTCTCTAGCCTATGGCATGGAGGCAGTGCTGCCTATTGAAATTGAAATACCATCATTAAGAGTGATGATGGAATCTGACATAGCAGAAGTCGACTGGGTCAAAGGGCGATTTGAAGAATTAGCCCTGATCGATGAACGGCGGTTGCTAGCCCTCGAGCACACTCGAGCCTATCAAAGACGCATAGCCCGGGCATTCAACAAAAAAGTCAAAGGCCGCAACATCCAGGTCGGAGATCTGGTACTTCGAGAAAAGCCTCCTAGTTATGTGGATACTAGGGGAAAATGGAAGTCTCCATGGATGGGACCATACATAGTCAAAGAGATCCGGTCAGGAGGTGCCGTGCTCCTCACCAACCAGGAAGGAGAAGATCTTGTTCAGCCCTTCAACCTTGACAAGCTCAAAAGGTACTACGCCTGAGCCATTCTATCCGACAAAAGTGCTTTCCTCTCCAGCTCGCTAGGTTGAAAACCCGAAAGGGCGGCCTAGGCAAAAGTTAGAGCGAAAAAAAAAAAAAAAACAATAAAAGGAGAAATAAGGGCTCGCTAGGTTGAAAACCCGAAAGGGCAGCCTAGGCAAAAATAAGAGCATAAAAAAACCAGGAGAAAAAGAGAGGGAAGACATTTTTGTTTGAATTCTCAGCATACTATCTTCGGTCCTCGATACAACAAAGCTCAACCGACAAGGAAAAAGAAAAACCACAACGAAAGCTCACATTAAAATACTTTAAAATATTTTACATGGTCCTAAGGTGCAACTTAGGAATACTTATTTAAGACATTCATATTTTACATTAACTTGCACTGCATATATTATACATATTCTGCCTACAACCCCACTTGTTTCCCCCAGATACTCCTTTCCTTTTTGTAGCCCAGCCTCCAAGCGGTCTATCCATGCCTGCGGCGTCCGCCAAGCCGGGCCCATATTCCCCTCCTACGGGGCACAGAAGAGCCCCTGTTCTCAGAGCCACCTGAAGTATCTTCTTCATCATCACCAACATCTCCATTCTCATGAACTGTTGTGTTATCGGGTCCAGCCTGCTATCTCTCGCACCTGCCCCATCCAGCCGAGGGGAGGAACAACCACTTCTGGTTCCCAAGGATTATTTCGCTGAGTGCCCTCATCAGGCCCTATATCAGTACCCCACCCAGGCTGAGGGGGGGGAGCAACCACTTCCGGTTCCCAAGGGTTTTGCTGCCTGCCTGCGTCATCGCGTCGGGGGATCTCAAAATCAGTATATCTAAAGCCAGTACCCCATTCAGTCTCAAGGGGGGGAACAGTCCCTGTCGCTTCCCAATTACTGGGACCTGCTTCATCCGGGCCACTGGAGCTCCAACGTTGTGAACTCGCCTAAAATCCTCCTGTAGAACTTGAGGAATGACCAAGCCAGAACTTTCAATTTCCTCGCCTATCTCCATAAGGCGAGCGTCAATGCCTGTAGCTACGTGACGGCCAAACAAATTCCTAAGCCTCCGCCGGATCTCACGAGAAGAACCCTCGGCAATCACCATTATCCAGGCCAGATATTCAAGGGACAAGAATATATAGTCAGAAAACAAATAGGCATCCTGAAGCCTGTCAAAGTCCAGACCCCACATTCTCTGGAAATCAAAATCCAGAGTCCTATTATTCCTCATCTCCAAAAACATCGGGCGTGTCGTATCAGGAATAACCTGCTCCAAACCAAACTGCCTCAATATTCTGTCAGCACAGTAAAAAGAAGTTCTTCTTGATGCCCAACATGATGACTTGAGCATAGCCGGCGGAGTGCAAAATAAATTGCCGAATCTCCCAATGGTTGATCACCCAAGAAATGTCCATGGAACCCCTCCGGAAGAAGTCCTCGGACCAGTCATAATCAGAAAAATTAACTTGGGGAAAACGGCCTCGAAAGCCATAGAGCCCCGGATCATATCTTCCCCCGAAAGGAGCAGGAGCCATCACGCATTGAAAATGCTCCTCCAGCCACATATGTATCAGAATGGGACTGCCAGAAGGGAACAGTTCGTCGCCCCTGGAAAAAGCATCTAAACCAGCCAGAGTTTCTGCCAGAATTACCGGTACAATGTTAGCCCGGCGGTCACGAGCCTGCAGTGCCAGATCCACGACCCGCACATCAATGAATCCCTGGGGGCTCACCAGCAGATATCTCCCCACCAAGCACAGAAAAAGAGCCGTCAGCCGGCGCCTCAAATAGTCCACGTCATCCTCTAGAAACTCTGTAAAAGATCGCGGAAGAACGGTCAAGTCAAAGTTCTCCCCGGTATAGAAACCCGGAGTGGCTTGGCGGGCAGTGCGGAATAGCTCCCTAATTGCCATGTAAGGGCGCCTCCGAGGCGAAGGCACGGCAATATTACGGGTGGCTGCAACTCCCAGCATGGCACAAAATTCTTCATAAGTTGGGCACATTTCGTTCATCCCGAAATTAAAAAGATGATCTTGACGGACTGTAACCCGGACGCCCTCAAAGATGTCCCGCTTAATCACAATATTCCTCCAGGAAAGAAGGCACCTAAAGCCAAAAAGATGATCGAACCAGTCACGCTCATCGACTCGGAGGGAAAGAATCCATAAGTCAAGGGCATTTTCGTAAATTTCTAATTCTAAAGGGGTATGATATGGGGCAGCCATTAGAACAGAAATATGAAGCTTTCTTGGACAGTAAATGAAACAGGTGAGAAAAGGGAGCTGAGAAAAGAATTAGACACTGAGACAAGATGAAGCAGACTGAAAAGAAAAAGCTGGCGTGAAATATTCAGGTTCGCCGAGATCCCTTTTATAGCAGAAAATCAGGAAAAATGACAAACTAGGCAAACAGTGGCAAGCAGTGGCCTAGAAAAGCTTCCAGGGGATTAAGTTTGGGCGCCACCTATATAAGGTTTGGGCATGGCGCCCAAACCTCTAGTATGCCATGCCCAAACCTTGCTCCATTATTGTCCTGCTGGTTGATTTCTGTCCAAATCATCAATAAATCCTCCGTCTGATCAACAAGAAAACCTACCAGATATTAAAATGAGGCTATATGGCTTCAATTATGTTCTTCGCACAGGAAGAGGCGGCTGCCTCTTCCCCTACCCGCAAATCGCCAGAAAAGCCTCCTCAAAATTGAAGGTGTATTCTTTTTTGATTTATTTCTAAAAAGCAGTGTGCCATTACCCTTAGAAGTCGGTATAGTTTATTTTTTGCATGTATTTTGAGTGTGCATTTCATTTTATCATGCCATTTAAAATTATATTACATTCCATCCTTCATGTTTGTACATATACTAATTACTACTTACAGAAAAGCAGAAAAAAAAAAGCTGACATGTGCAGGAAAGGACACTAATGATCAAATTATACTCGCCTCGCAAGCCACCTCCTCGATTCTGGGGCCTGCAAGATCCGTCCTCTCCTCCGGACACGGCTCGGCCTTACGTCAATATCATCATCATCATCATCATCACTGCGACGCCTGGTCAGCCGCATGGCCTCATTGTTCCGACATGAATAATCATCTACCAGCCGCTGATATAGTTTGCTGATACCGACAAAGCCCCTCAGGAGTCTCTTGTAGGTAGACACTTTGACCTGAAAAAAAAAAAAAGCCTCAAAAAAAAAATCGGTAAGCATCGGGCCGAAAAAAAAGGGGTGATGCAAATACCGCTCGGCCGATCAGGACACTGCATTCTCCCAATCTCCGCATCTGGAATAACTTCCCTTATAAGCCTGCCATCTTGCTGGTAAGGAAAGGATGAAAAAGCATTGACAGGCATGGAAAATTCAAGACGTGCATCTAGAACAGGCGAAGAAGGCTCAGCCCAAGCTCCATCAACAGATGCCTGCCCCCCGATCAGATAAGGAGGAGGAGGAGGATGAAGCATTGTTCTTAAGAAATCTTCATAAGCAATCACTGGGAAGTCACTGACAGGCATCTTATGTTTGTCCAAATACCGAAGCCTGTTTGGTATAAGATGTGGCTCAATCACATGTGAAGGAGGTGGAGGAGGCACCACCGGGTCTACCGTAAATGGGACATGTTGCCGGTTGACCCGCTCACCCATATATAGCGAATCACACATAACAGACACCATCAAAATCCGCAACAGCTCAAAAGCAAAGTTACCTCAATAGGCCCTACCAGTGCTTCCAAGGAAACAAGGTCACCGAACCGTTGAGTTTGCCACTGCCTTCAAATCCAAGGACTCGACATATCCGACCCCAACTATCTTTTTTCGATTCGCATTCACAAATTTAAGCAGATATGGTGGGCCCAGAACGTCACTACGCAGTGTGTTTGGTAAAAAGTCAAAGACAGAATAGGCCCACACCTGGAGAAAAAAAACAACAAAAGGGGGGTAAAAGTCAGCAAAAAAAAATATATATATGAGAAGAAAATATACATAAAAAAAAGAAGAAGGAAAGAAAGTACCTCCCAGGCAGGGGCAAAGCCAGTCATCACCTTCGAGTCATTCCGACTCAGTTTGTCCATATTAAAGTAAAGCTGCCCCGCCTCAATCATACTCAATCACCAGGCTCAGATCTCGGAGACAGCTCAGTAAGGAAACCCTCAAGGTAGGTAGAGGCATTGGCAAAAAGAGATGTGCCCAAGAAGAAAAATAAGAATGTCCGGGCAAGACGGGTCACGCAAAGATTATCCTCTGGATCAACTCGCCAAAGATTCCTCAAAAGCCATTGCTTTACACTAGGAATGGTTATCGCATCAGCCGATTTATACTCAGGTTCGAATCCCAAAAGATCCTCCACCTCTTCGTGACGTTCGCGGAGAGTTAAATCTGGTTCCAGTCTCCGCCCAATACTGGTGGAAATGCCGGTAATAGCCGCAAAATCACAGGGAGTCATAGTAATCTCTCCCCAGCTGAGGTGAAAAGTGTGGGTGGTATCCCACCAAAAGTTCCGCAGCACGTCAAAAATGGCTCTGTAACTACGGAAGGGAGTAAAGCCCGCATAAAAACTCCTGCACTGTGTCCTCTATCGTTGTCCGAGCCCGAGGCATCAAATGATATATGTCTAAAACACTGGAGCAGGAGGCCCTAGTTTTGTCCAAAACCCCGCGTTCCTGAAAAGGAAAAAGGGAGAAGGAAAATCAAGGTAAGTATCTCACAAACCTTTCCCTTTTGTACATTCAATACATCAGTTTTTTTAAAAAAAATATATATATATATATATATACTTTCATATGACATTAAAAATTATTTTGTATATAAAAATCCATATTATTATTTTCAAGTACATACAAAAATACTTTGCATAAATATACATGTCAAAAAAAAAAAAAATAATAATAATAATTTTAATAATAATAAATAAATAAATAATAGAGTATATACTTTGCATTTAAAATATACATGCCATATTTCTTTTATTTTCATATTTGTGTAAAAAAAAAATTTTTTATGCATTCACATGAAAAAAAACATCTCATTGTATATTCAACATCGCATTTGCATCAAAATAAAATGATACATGCAGCATTTCTTGCATATAATAGTTAATAAGCAGTATTGGGAATGTACGAAAAATAAATTTAAAATGCCATCTACCATGGAAAAATAATATCTACTTAGCATTTCTTATATCCCTATACCATCAGCATGTATAAAATATCTGTTCTAGTACATAAAATATATCTGTTAAGTCATGCATATATCCGAAAATATGTCCGAAAATGTGTTCAGAAAATTCTGCATTTCATTCCGAAAATTCCGCCATGTGAATATATGCCATGTAAAAATATTTTCAGAGCTAAAACATGTGTCATATAGCTTTATTTGCATTAACATTATAAACTATGCATAGTAGAGTCAAATAGTAACTACTAGTTCAAATTGGGCATCGCAAAAATAAATTGTCCAAATTTCATGCATTATTACCAAATTTGCATCATTTTAGTTCATAAATCACATGTATAAATATCATAAGCTGCATATATATGCTCCAAAAGTCCAAAACAGCACAGAAATTGAACAGATCTGAAAAATTGATCAAGTGGGTGGAAGAAAATCATACTCACATTGGAATCAGGGAGATTCGACACGTGCTTATACCAGTCCCTCACCAAATTACCCCAGTCATGCTGTGAATAATAATAACCAACTTTGTTCCGAACCAAGGGAGGGAGTTCTTGTTTTTTCTTATCAGATTCCGGGTTCATCGGCGCCTTTCCTTTTCTAGATCTAGAAGAAGAAGCCATCTGCACAGGAAAACAAAATTTTTGGCGAAAGAAAATTGAGAAAAGGAAAGAAAATGGAAAAAATGAAAGAAGAAAACTTACCTTCGTCAATGGAGGAAAGGAAATGAGGTTGAAGAAGAAATGAAGGCTTTGCCTTCATTCTCCCGTAAGTGATGGCAAAAGGGAGGAAAAAGTGATATTTTCACTTTTCCCCCTCCAAGCAAATCAGCATCAGCACTCAAGTCCTTCAAGTTTCAAAGCTGCAAAGTGGTCCCTGAAACTTAACAGAAAGTTAACAAAAGTGATTCTTGTTAACTATATTTGATGATCTTTCGCCCAAAAGAAAAGAAAAGTCCACATCTCCGGCCAATCAGCCACCAGACAAGCAGAAAAGTCAGAAAATTCAGCAGCAAAGGTAAATTCCTCTTCTTTTAAAAAAAAGAAAAAAAAAGTCAAAGAAAAAAAATCATCATCATCAAGAAAAAAAAAGTCAAAGAAAAAAAAAAGTCAAAGAAAAAAAATCAAAGAAAAAAAATCAGTCAGAAAAAAAATCAATCAAACAAAAGAAAAATCAATCGAAAGAAAAAAGTGATAATAAAAGAAAAAAAAAAACAGACCAAGGATCCCAAGCAGGGATGAACTACGACGGTCTGATTCCCTGAAAAGGGATACGTAGGCAACCTACTTTGGTAGGCACGACCATCACAATAAAAAAGGGGGCAAAAAAAAGGGGAAGAAAATAAATTCCCCAGCAAAGGCAGCAGAAATAGCCAAATCAGCTGAATCAGCAGCAGCGGTCAAAAGCAAACATGTAAGAAAGGTAAGGAAGGTAAGATTTCTTATTTTGCCTTCAGAAAATAAAAGAAAAATCTTTTTCAAAAGGGTTTTTTTTGTTTAAAAAAAAAAAAAAAAAAGAGGAATATTCAAAGAAAAAAAAAGAAAAAGAAGAAGAAAAAGAAAAATTTTATCGTATCTAGCAGATTTCGGTCAGTTAGATGCAATTTTTGAAAAAATTTTGAAGAAAATTTTTATTGTATTCGATGACAAGTATTGATCGGTCGAGTACAGTTTTCGAAAATTTGAAGGTCCTCTTATTGTGTTTGGAAGAAAGGTATTTGACCAGCCAGACACAATTTTGAGATTGATCTCTTAACATATTTCCACAGGCGGATAGAGACCGGTTGAAATATGGTTTTCAAAATACACAAAAATCTTCATACCGTATTGGACAACGGTTTCGGACCGTAAAGATACGGCTTTTCAAAAAACATGAAAATCTTTCTTCTTCAAACTGGTTGTTTGTTTCGGCTTAGGCCGAACTACGCTTGGTCTGATTCCTTTTATTAAGGGATACGTAGGCAGCCTACATTAGTAGGTCCGACCATCAGAGCATTCAATTTGCAGATTTGCTTAAAAATTACGATAACCTGCTATAACTGACTAAAAATGTCTAGGATATGGAGGTTTGATAAATTGTTGCATTATAACTGCTACCAGCTGCATATTTCTCCCTCGTTTTGAAATGAAACGAAATTGGAGAGTCTATTCTAATCAACGATGTTCGCCTACTCAGCTGCGGGTTACCCGTAGACTCCATCGCTGAGGGGCTCAGAGACACCCCAATTTCGCACCTCGATACATGACATGACAAAAATATCAAGAACTGTTAAAACATTAACAAATGTCAAGTTACATGGTCAAAATTGCAAAAGGACAAAGCAGGATGCACAAAAGGACAAATTGCAGGGGGCCAAAGTGTCAAAAATGAGCCATGTTTGAGGTTTGGGCACCACCTACCAAGGGTTTGGGTGTGGCGCCCAAACCCCTAATGGGTGGCACCCAAACCTCACTTTCCGAGCACTATTCAACGTAAAGTTTGCCGTAAAATGCAAATCGTCCAACGCGGTGTACAACACCCTGATGCACGGAGAGAAATCACAAAATTCCTTCGATGTCCCAGCCTCTTTCCTATAAATAGCCTCGGCTCCTTCATTCAACACACTGCTTTTGCGTAAAATTTCTCTCGTTGTTACGTTGAAGAAATAAATACCGATAGATCAATTTCTAAAGCCTCGAAACCCCGCCAAACCTCCGCCAAACACAAATCCAACCTAGAAGTGTTCCTTAGCCCCCGCCTAGGTATCCACCTTTTTCCCTGGTCCCAAAAATCGTGGATAGAGCTTGCTCGCCTCGATTTAAAAGACCAAAATAGCCGAGTAAGTCGTTACTCGCCCAAATTTAGCCTTTTCCACCAAACAAACAGAAATAAACATTACCCCCGCCCGATCCCGAGGCCGAAAAGTAACTTTCAGAGCCCGCCCAAATTCACACAACACACAACTTCAAACCGCACTGCACTGAAAAAAGACTCTCTCTCCCGAGGACGAGCGAGCACACCCCTACGCCGTTTGTAAGCTTTTATTGTTAAAGTCTTTTATTTCTATGTAATAGTATTATTTCCAGTCCGGCCCAATGTAAATATATAAGCAGTTGTGCTGCCCGGATTTTATTAGGAAATAGTACTAAATGTAGCCGTTATTATGGCCAAATATTTTTAGATAAGTTTGTATTTATTTACTTTATTTATTCAATAAAGTCTTTATTTATAAATGTATTATTTCCGGTCCGGTTCAATATCAAAATATAAGCAGTTATGCTGCCCGGATTTTATTAGGAAATAATACTAAATAGAGCCGTTATAATGGCCAAATATTTTTAAATGTGTCTGTAATTATTGGAAAGAGGCGGCTGCGAGTCCGTAAATAATGTGGCCACGAATGTATCTGTTTAATTTTCCCTTGTCAAAATAAGACCTTATTTATTTGCTAAATAAATGTGACAATAAGCATACTTCACCAAAAACGCGAGATCGAAAGGGCGAGTTGGGTGCCTAGCACCTTCCCAACTCGTAACTTAGCCTCCGAACCCGCTTTCTAAAAATCTCTGGTTTTCTTTTCTGGTTTTCCTTTATTTTTGCCTTAAAATAAAGGTGGCGACTCTAAAACATTTTGGATCCAGTGGGGCATCGCAACATCTTTCTTTGCACTTTCACGTTCTCCCCTAAACAAGGGAGAATGAGAATGGAAAGGTGATGTATTCCTATGTCTTGGTGTCCCCGAAATAATGGACAACTTGACGTAGAAAACCCAAAGCACTCATAATGATCCAAAATAGGCCATAAGGCTATTTTCATAAAATTCATAGTGGGGACGTCGCAATATTCTTTCTTGCACTTCTCTATTTTCCCTGAAAGATAAAGGGGAGAATGGGAATGGAAGAGTAATGCATTCCCATATCCTGTTATCCACGAAATAAGGGATAACTTGACATGGAAAACCATAAGTTCCCATATTGGATATAAAATTCACTCAAGGCAACCGAGGCACATTCCAACGTGCTAATATAGACAGCACTCCTCTCGCACTTTGGATTTCGTCTTCCCCTAAACAAGGGAGGGTGGAACGAGAGCAGTGGTGTCCCGCATCCGCACGTACGCGCACCCCTATCCAAGGGCGCGCGGGGCGCGGGAGCACATTTCCCGGGAACCTCACAGACCCCCACAGTGATATGGAGAGCATCAATGTGGTTGGTTCCTTCCCTTGGCAGATCTAGATCAGTAAACATAATCACGTTTCCAAAGTATATGTTTCTGATCATTTGGGTGAGCTCATTTGGGGAGGTTTCAATAGGAATGACTGCTTGACTCAGACATTTGGCCAGTGTATCACGGTGGGTTTTGGAAGCACATAGCAAGCCCCAGATAGATATGTTGGCTTGGTGATCGATTGTTTTATTTATCTATTTCCTTTCAAGTGTACAAGACTATTATAGAATAGACTCGGAAGCAAGGGTCGAACCCACAGAGACAAGTGATCACGAACAGTGCAATTATAGATAGCAAATTATTAACCTAAGGGGGGTTTTTATGTTTAATTCTACTCTAATCTACTAATTATAGATGTTTAACTAATTAGCGAATAACGAGATATGAAGATCTTATGGTGAGTGTGGAAATCTAGGATTCGGGTTTCACTTATATCTCCTTTATGTTCAATTCATAATAATGTCATTCAATGTCTTGGGTTCGTTCACTAAAAATAGATATGGTCTGTTGAACAATTGGTTCGCCCTCCATCCCAAAAATTCACCCATTCCATATCCTAAGCACAGAACTGAATCTAGTTGTCACCTAGATTTATGATCTATCGTCACCTAGATCATGTAAGAACCGGTCCTAACTTATCACTCTCGTGCTTCGATAGGTCCAATTTATTGTGTTGGTGAGCCAGTGTACGACATATGCACTCGGTCATGCAGTTATCCGCACCTCTAAGCCTTTATTATTTGCGATTACATTCATTTGTTCAAAGCAAAATAATATAGGGGTTGATAAACAACACAATCAACAAGCATTGAATAGACATATATATATATGAATCAAAACATAAATTCGATACAAGTTACCTCCCACCTCCTAGATTAGGGATGATTTAGTTCATCATAGATGATGAACAACACATGGAGATGATGGAAGACATGATTTGATCTTCAATACTTGAAATTACACAACCTAATTATGTTATACAATCTAAAACTACCTAAAATCTATGTAAAGAGAGCTTCCAGCCGTCCTCCCTCTTTTAGGCTCGGTATCTGACTTCTATATATACTTGGGAGTTGTGATTGGATCGAATGACTGTGTGAAAACCCGAAATTTGAGCATTCTGCCTACCTTGCGGTCGCAAGGTGCTGCATACCTTGCGTCCGCAAGGTCTCCAGTGTGTGTGCTTTTTGGACTCTTCAATTGCTGACTTCGGGGGCTATACTGCCTACCTTGCAGTCGCAAGGTCTGAGGCACCTTGCGTCCGCAAGGTCTCCAGAAAATGCAGCTTTCATTTTTCTTCAATTTTTCTTTCTTTGTAATTTGCACTTAAAACCCTTGAGTTTCGCGTATTTTCACGAACAATCCTGAAACTTACAAAACTCACCAAAAACATATATTAGTACTCAAAAGACTCGTGAAATAGCATAATTTAAGTCACAGAAGTATATAAAATCGACGTATAAAATACATCGATCAAATACCCCCAAACTTGAACTTTGCTCGTCCACGAGTAAACAAATAAACTTATAAATACAAAAGCATATAAATAACAAAAATTAAAATCTTTTTGTGAGGGTGACACTATTTACACTCCTCTATAAACCCACAAACTCAAGGAGACTCTTTCGAGTGACTCGACTATGCAGATAAATACAAAAACAAATAAATATTAAACTAAACTAACTACAAATAAAACATAATTAAAACATAAAATCTTTTTGGTTTCATCCTCAAGTTATAAGTGTATGGCATGCATGTAATCTCAGTTTGGTGCTCACCACATAAATGCAGGCTTAGTCATATAAAACCAACCAGTCTTTTCTTAAGATTGCTACTACTTTTAATTTCTCCGTGTGTGTGTGATCACCAGTCTTAAAGAATATCTTAACTAAAACAGTTTTATTGAGCTAAACACCACATTCATATGAAAATCACAGTTTAATAGAAAATCATGCATTAAGAAGTATGAGATCTACCATCCAAACCCAGTCAATTATAGACAAAAAGGTCCCAAGGATTCAAAAGATTTATACATCCATCCCATGCACTTCTATGTATGACATACAATGCTCTCCTATCCCAATGACTTGTAATAGCTAAGATTATGCTAACACAGTGAGCTTTAAGGTGAATAATAGTGATTATGAAGTGTGTGATCAATTTCATGTTACTCACTTGACAGTAAAAACAACATAAGCATTGGCAAGAAGATCATTAGGACTTTATAAGCTTGTAATGTAAGGCCAAGGTGTTGGGGGATATGAAGGAAAGGAATTGGAATTCAAAGTGAGAGAGTAAGACTACCCTTTATCCCTCATACTTCCAAGCAAAAGGAAGTTTTCCCTATTTAGGCTAGGACCTGCAAAGACCACAAGTGGAGGGGTGCTTTGTGTTACTTTTTACTTTTCTTCTTTCCCCCCCCCCCCAAACTTGTTTTGGGCAATATATCTTTCTAAAAATATCATCATTCTAATCAGCAGAATTTTTCTAACATATTTTCTCTTGAAAGCTATGCTTTCATTTGAATCTTTGTTTACACTCTTCTTCTTCCGTTTCATTTTTCGTCGAATTTTTTTTTTTTTTTCGACAACGGAAAGAAGAAGCCTTCTGAAAAATAGCCTATCTGAAAAGAAGTGGTCCTCCTAGAATCAATTTCCCACCCAATCCTATTTTCTCAAAGGGTAGGCTAAAAGTGTATAGGCTTTTAGGGTTAAGTTAATGTGGGTAAAGAAACAATGGCGAATGGGGGTTTAAATAGTGTGCTTAGCACACTCCATTCTTTTTCATTAGGCTCAAAGGGGACACTAGGGATATATTTTAGTATAGGTCAGGGAATGTTTAGGCTCTAACGATCCAAAGATGGCCTAAATCATTTCTTAATGCCAAATGCTCACATAGTATTTAAAGCAGGTAAGATAACACAAAATATCATATCAATTATGGGAATTGGGTTGAGTGTTTAGCATCACTGGATTTCACATAAGCATTTGCTAAGACAGATGGTAGGGACAATTGAGACTAACATGCAGACACGGTTCGAAAGTGTGCTTGAGATATATAAATGAGAAAAATCTAAGGGATCTGACTATCATGCAATTGACCCTAAGTTACAATTTAATGCAACAATCATGTTAAAATGGCTATGCATCATATTCTTGTGCATATCTTGTTGAAGTGAAATAGGTGTTATAAACTTTATAAAACTATTCTAATCAATCCATAGTTATGACTGGTATGAGTGCATGAAGAATTTGGAGAAAAGTAAAAGTTTCGCAAAATTAAGTAAATTCCAGGGGGATCTACATACTAACTATGCGGTTCATTGCACTAATCTCCTCATGGACTACAACTAGCATTACCACACCTAAACTCGAGGATGAATATTTTGAATTTAAATATTTTTTTCTATATATATTTTTTAAGAAATTGGGAAAATTGGAGGTGATGACGATGACACAATCGATGATGGGTCCCCATAAGAGGAACCCACGAGTATCCAGAATAAGTGTATTCTGGTCAAGGCAACACCTCCGAAAATCATAAAAAATAAAAACAGGATAAATAGGGTGAAGAGTTAAATGGTCATCAAATAGAAAAATTTTCTTACACCCTAACGACATAGCCCAACTCCATTCCTCGTTAGGCTAGGACCTGCTAAGACCTAAAATTTTCAATCCCCCCCCCCAAACTTAAGTTCTATTTTGTCCTCAAAATAAAGGAACAAATGAGAGGATTGATGGGGTAGGACAAATATCAAAAGGAGATAGCGGGTCCACCTAACGAACGAGGACGAAGCTTGGGCCTCGACTCACGGTGAGTCGGGCGGAGATAACGAATGAGGACGAAACTCGGGGATCGTGCCTGGTGGCAGCCCATACAAATTGGACAGATTCTGTCCCATGGTGTTGGCCCAACCGAAAAATTTCAGCTGGTCGGCACGCATTTGTGCCACCTGCTGACTCACCATATCAGTTTGGAGGATATTTTCCTCCAACCTATTGGAGATCCCAACAAGCGGGTCCTCTTCCTCCTCTTCGGGTTCCTCCTCTTGAGGAACCCTCACTCTCGGCTGCTGGTGATGTTCAAACAAAATGGCCCTAGTAATGATCGGACCAAATTCACCTCTCGTTTGGGCATTCTCACGCTTGCCCCCTACACAAGTCAAGAATCAAATGCGGAACGCGAACCCCGCATTCGTCCCTACCTCTAATAAGGGTCTTGATTTGGCCGTTGATCAAACGGCCAACATCAATGGACCCACCCCATGATGGTCTAGGTCGACGCCCTCTCCCAATTCACCGTGTTTTGGTGACTTGAGGGCATGAGACGGCCACAAACAAATTTATACACGGGCTTGGCCGTGTCTTGGAGGAAGGACTCTCTCATGGTGCGTGGTCCAAATGGTGGTTGACGGCTATAGGACCACTCCACACCAGGGAGAGCAATGACAGCATTCACCACCTCGACAGGGATACGGGGGTTGAGGTGTGTGCTAAAGTCATCGGCACCAACCGCAAAGTTGGCGGTGCCGAAATAGGTGTTAATGCTTAGGGGCGAAAAATTGATTGTGATGTCCCTAACATTAACGGTGTCTAGCACACCGCCATCCATGCCAATGGTGCCATTGGCGTAGAATTCTCGGACAATGGGGACTACGGCGTCCTTAGCCAGAGAATCTAACAAACGTCCCCACCTACGAGCCATCAGAACGGGACGAAGACCAAAATCTTCAGCCTTGAATCCCCTTTCGGGCACCAAGGACTTGGAGAGTTTGTCAGTGTACCTCTCTGATGCTTCGTAGGACATGAAGCGGGTGATGTCAAAATTTTGTTCTTCCTCCTGAGCAGGGCCGGAGGATGAAGAACCGGTATTTCTACGCTTTCTAAACATTTTGTTTGATAAAATTTTAAAACTAAAAGTTTAACAATTAAAAATGGTTTTAAAATTTTAAAACTAAAATTTTATCTAAAGCATGCAAAAATATATCTACGTTAAAAAATATCTAACACCCTAACATGTAAATATTTCACGTACGAAATTAAAGAGAGTGTTAGGAATACTTGTTTGCAGCCTGATTTGAGTGAATGCAGCCGGAGTGGGGCTGATCTTTAACAGCAACAATGGTGATTCTTCCTTCTCGTTCTTCAAAATTCTTCAAATTTGGGGTGCAATGGTGGGATGATGAATGAGGGAGATGAAGAGTATTGAGGAGGGAGAAGAGAGATCTTGAAGTTTATGCTGGAATTTTTGAAGATCTGCCGGAATTCTTAAGGAATTTGGACTGCTGCTGCTGCTGCTTGAGAGAGATGGGAGTGTTTCTGTGTGATTTCTGCTTGAAAACCCGGCACAGTATATATAAAGGGACCTTGCGGTCGCAAGGTCTGCCACACCTTGCGTCCGCAAGGTGGTCAGTCAAAACGGTTCTGCTTCATTCATTCCCCATGTATGAGACTACAGTGCACGAAGTCCGTATTTACTGGGGACCTTGCGGTCGCAAGGTCCTTCACACCTTGCGTCCGCAAGGTGGACAGAAACTTCCACTTCGTTTTTCTTTCCAGCTTTTTATCAGCTTGCAGTTTGGTCCATCCGTTACTTCCGTTATGTCTTTGATAATTCCTGTATGAAAAATCTAAACAAAAATCCTAAACTACAAATTATTAGCAACATATAAATACAACACTAAGATGTTTTTCTCCCCCAAACTTGAATTTTGGCATATTTAATAAAAAAAATTAAATCTCCAAGAATAGAATTTAACGGAGAAAAACATATCTAAATTAACTAGTTAACAAATAACTTTCAAATTAGTGGGTTGCCTCCCACTTAGCGCCTTTGTTTAACGTCTTTGGCTCGACCAAACTGCAAGCCTAGTCTCTTGGTGGTTCATTGTCAGCCAAACAGATTAATTCAATTGTTCGTTCAACTGACATTGGCTCAAAATATGGCTTGAGTCGGTGTCCATTTACTTTAAACACTTCATTATTTTTGGGGTTTTGTATATCAACATCCCCATGAGGATAAATTCGTACTATTCTAAAAGGACCAGACCATTTGGATTTTAACTTTCCTGGGAATAACCTTAACCTAGAGTTAAACAATAATACTTTCATACCTGGATGAAGCATTTTGTTGGCTAATCCCATGTCATGATACTTTTTGGTCTTTTCTTTATAAGTTTTCGCATTCTGATACGAATTAAGTCTATGCTCTTCTAATTCATTTAACTGAAACAGTCTTTCTTCTCCAGCTAATGTCAACTCTAAATTCAATTCTTTAATTGCCCAATAGGCTTTGTGCTCAATCTCAACTGGTAAATGGCAAGCTTTGCCATATACCATTTTATATGGACTCATTCCTATGGGTGTCTTAAAAGCAGTTCGGTATGCCCATAAAGCATCCTTGAGCTTAGATTCCCAATCTTTACAATTAGGCCTAACAGTCTTTTCTAACACTGCTTTTATCTGCCTATTGCTTACTTCTACTTGTCCAGATGTCTATGGATGATAAGGTGTAGCTAACTTGTGAGTTACACCATGCTTTCTAAGAACACTATTTAACAACTTATTGGTAAAATGCGTTCTCTGGTCACTTATTATGGCCTTAGGGACTCCATATCTAGCAAATAAATCTTCTACAAATTTGACTACTGTTTTACCATCATTATTCTTGGTTGCTACCGCTTCTATCCATTTAGAAACATAATCAACTGCTACCAAAATATATTAGCAATTATTGGACACAGGAAAGGGACCCATAAAATCAATACCTCAAACATCAAAAATTTCAACTACTAAGTTAACATGTAGGGGCATCTCGTTTCTCTTTCCTATACCACCTGTTCTTTGACATTTATCACATGTTCTCAGAAACAGCTTCACAATCTCTAAAACAAGAAGCCAATACGCCTGATTGCAAAATTTTACGAGCAGTTTTATTACCACTAAAATGACCACCACACGAATATCCATGGCAAAATTCCATGATACCTTGTTGGTCTTTTTCTGGAATACATCTTCTTATTAAAGAATCAGAGCAAATCTTGTATAGATGAGGAGCTTCCCAAAAATAATTTTTCGTTTCCGCCAAAAATTTCTTCTTTTCGTAATGATCAAAATCCTGATTAATGATATCGACACATAGTAGTTGACAAAATCAAGATACCAAGGGTCGAATCTTTAATAGCTAAGAGTTGTTCATCAGAAAATTGTCATTTATGGGGACAGGATCATCAAGAAATTGACGCTCAGCAAGGGTGAAAATTCTAACCTAGACAAGTGGTCACCACAACATTCTCGGTTCCTTTTATCCTTGATAGTTATGTCAAATTCTTGTAACAATAACATCCATCTAATTAATCTTGGTTTAGCATCCTTCTTACTTAACGAGATATTTCAATGCAATGATCGAAAAGATTATCACCTTTGATCCTAGCAAATATGATCTAAATTTTTCTAAAGCATATACTATCGCTAAAAATTCCTTTTAGTAGTGGTATAATTCAATTGAGCATCATTTAGAGTTCTACTAGCATAATGGATCACATGAGGCTTTCTATCTACCCTTTGTCCTAACACGGCTCCAATTGCAAAATCTGATGCATCACACATGATTTCAAAGGAAGTGACCAATCGTAGGCCGGATAAAATTGGGGCAATAGTTAACTTTTCTTTTAATAAATTAAAAGCTTCTAAACATTCTTTATCAAAGATAAACTCTGTGTCTTTTGCTAGCAGATTACATAGAGGTTTACAGATTTTGGAAAAGTCTTTTATAAATCTACGATAAAAACCAGCATGACCAAGAAAACTTCGAACTCCTTTAACTGAAGTGGGAGGGGGTAGTTGCGAAATAACTTCAATTTTAGCTTTGTCAACTTCAATTCCTTTATTTGAAACAACATGCCCTAAGACAATTCCATGTTTTACCATGAAGTGACTTTTCTCCCAACTTAAAGTTAAATTAGTTTCGCAAAGATCTTTTCAGACGATGTAAGGTTTTCTAAACAGTGATCAAAAGAATTTCCGAAAACTGAAAAATCATCCATGAAAACTTCTACACATCTTTCAACTAAGTCTGAAAATATAGAAATCATGCATCTTTGGAAAGTAGCTGGTGCATTACACAACCCAAAAGGCATTCTCCTAAAAGCAAAAGTACCAAAGGGACATGTAAAAGTTGTTTTCTCTTGGTCTTCGAGTGCAACAGGATCCGATTATATCCGTAAAAACCATCAAGAAAACAATAATATTCATGACCTGCTAATCTTTCAAGGATTTGGTCAATAAATGGCAAAGGAAAGTGGTCTTTCCTAGTTGCCGCATTTAATTTACGCAAATCGATACACATTCTATAACTAGTTATAGTCCTTGTAGGGACTAATTCATCTTTATCATTTTTAACAACTGTAATTCCTGACTTCTTAGGAACTACTTGGACAGGACTAACCCATTTACTATCTGATATAGGGTAAATTATACCCGCGTCTAAAAGCTTAAGAACTTCTTTCCTAACAGCTTCTTCCATGTGAGGGTTAAGTCTTCTTTGTCTTTCTCTAGAAGGTTTACTACCTTCTTCTAAATGAATTTTATGCATGCACATAGAGGGACTAATTCCTTTTAGGTCGGCTAAAGACCATCCTAAAGCTTCTCTATGTGTCCATAAAACTTTTAACAAACTTGCTTCTTGTATTTCTGTTAAGTCGGCTGCTATAATAACAGGCAAAGTGTTACCTTCCCCTAAAAATGCATATTTTAAGTGGGATGGTAATGGCTTTAATTCTTCGACTTTGGGAGAATTAATGGAAGGCATAAATTCAGAATTTTCTGCTTTAATTGTTTCTTTTATTTTAGCCTCATTATTCTCTTCTTGATTTTCTTCCTTAACTTCTTCTATCTCAATTTCTTCAATCTCAACTTCTTCAAAGAGAGATTTCAGAATCTCTACTTCATCTTCTTTGATTTCATAGCTTTCTTCAACTACTTTTTCCATTTTATCAGAATTACTTTCTGATTCTATTTTTATTTCTTTTTCATCTTTCTTTTTACTAGCTTCTAACTTTTCTCTCTCTAATCTTTCTTCTTCCTCTATTTCTCTTTCAATTTCCTCAATGTCAATTTTTATGGGAGGGATAGGGCTATCATCATAGACAATAAATCTATCTCTCTCATAATCTTGCTCTTCTTCAAAAGTTTCGTTGATAACTCAATCTCATCTATTGAAAACAAGCACTTATGTCACTAGGTCTATTCATAGCATCAAACACAGATTTCAACTGCTTTCACCTAGGACCGACATTGTGAGTTTACCATTTTTCACATTAATCATTGTATTGGCAAGCCATAAATGGTCTGCCTAACAATATTGGGACTTCATTAGTGCATATCTTCCTTTCCATCTCTAGAACCACAAAGTCATCGTATGATTAATTTATCAACCTGAACTAGGATATCTTCCACTATACCCAAAGGATATTTAACAGCGATCACGCCTAATTGTAATTGCATATTAGTGGGTTTTAGTTCTCCTAAACCTAATTGTTTATAGACCGAGAAAGGCATCAAATTAATACTTGCTCCTAAATCTAGCATTGCTTTCATCTTTTAGAGTTCCCAAGGAAACTTGGATATTAAAGTACTCGGGTCTTTCAACTTAGGTGGTAATTGGGTTGTAAACAACCTTTCAGAAAAAAACAATCTTTTCATTGTTTTCAAACTTGTGTTTCTTAGAGTGAAGATCTTTGAAAAACTTTGCATAAGCTGGAATATTTTTAATAACATTAAGCAAAGGTAAATTAACATTTACTTTGGATAACATATTATAAATTTCCGTGAATTGTTTGTCCATTCGGTTTTTCATAAGTCTTCTTGAACGGAATTGAGGAACATAGGTGGTGGAGCCATAAGGTTCCTCTTCTTCTTGATCTAACTCTTTATCTACTTCAATTGTATTATCTTTATTTTGAATTTCTTTTTTCTTTTTTTGTTCCTTATTTGGAACCTCTACTCTACTTCTACTTCTTTTCTTTTCTACCTCTTGATTACTTAAATCATTAATCACTTTATTACTATCACTATCAATTTCTTTCTCTATTACTTTTCGTAATTTCTATCAGAGCATGCATATTAGAAGAAGGATCGATCACTTACCTCTTCACCTATCACCTTACCACTTCAAGCAGATTGATTGACTTAGCTTGCTCGCTTTGACTAGGAACTTCTCTTTATTTGCTTCCAATTTCAATTTGTTTTTAGATTTTCAATTTCTTCAAGCATGTACTTCATCAAAGCCGCTTGACCTTTACTAGCTACTTCTTGCTTGGGAACTTCTTCAATTCTCAACCGATTTTGATTTGGCAACTGTGAGGTTGTGGTGGTTGAGGTTGAATTGTTGAGGTTGCAAAGGCTTATTTCCTCCCCAAGAAAAGTTAGGATGATTCCTCCAACCAGATTATATGTATTTGAATAAGGATCATTCCTTGGCCTTTGAGGATACATATTCATAGCATTAGCCTGTTCGTAATACATAGCACTTGACGGACAAAAATTAGTAGCATGAGAATATAATCCACATAAAGCACATGCTTCTTGAATTTGCCAATTTTCAAATTGAGCTTGTGTATTTGAATTATCTTGCAATTGATATAGGCTCCTATTTTTACCTCTAGCACTTTTCTCGTTGGGAATTAATACTTAGCATCTCAAATAATTCTTCTAGTGCTTCGGTGTCATTCTATTAATAGAACCACCACCGCACTATCAACCATAGTTTGTAAACCCGCGAAAGACCATGATAAAATTGAAGCACTAACACATGTTGAGCCAAATTATGATGAGGACACATAATAAGCGATTTTTAAATCTATCCCATGACTCATGGAATGTTTCACTCGGTTCATTTTGGAATGACATGATTTGTTTTCTATACTGTAAGAGATGCATGTTTGTAAAATTTGCTCATAAACAAATCATATAATTGTGCCCAAGTAAAAACACTGCTTGGTGTTAGGTTCATAAACCATCTCTTTGCCAATTCTTTTAATGCACTGGAAAATATTTCATTTTAATTTGATCTTCGCCAACCTCCTAAAGGAAAAGTACTCATCATGTATTCATATTCTCTTAAGAACCGACAGATCTTCATGGGGCATCCCATGAAAAGATGGTATGGCATTAAAATAATGTCCTTTAACTCAAAATTCCTAACAAAGATCGGCAAGACTAGACATGATGTCACAACATTTAATGAAGGTCTACTAAAGTCATTAATAGTTCTTTGATTTACCACTACTTCCATATTTCTTCTTGAGGCTTCTTTCTTGTCTTTGATTCCTATTGACGGTCAACTAGGTTTTCGATTAGATTATTGTTATTATCTTCCATTGTAGGATCAACCGAGGATCCTCTCGATTCAGCTTGGTCTTGATTATCGCTCGAAAGCTAGATTTTCAAAATATCTTTGGTATCTTTTAACAATATTTATATCTTGATCTAAGTCTACCAATCGGATTTAAAGATCTACGACCTTGCATAAAAATAAATTAAAGCATTTAAAAACAACTAACTATTAATAAAAAAAATAAAATCTTTTTGTATTTTATTTTTTAAAAAAAAAAAAAAAAAAAAAAAAACTAAATTAAATTAAAACTACGCTACTACAAACTAACTACGTGAACTAGTTTAAGAACGGCGCCCAAAAACTTGATCGATTGTTTTATTTATCTATTTCCTTGCAAGTGTACAAGACTATTATAGAATAGACTTGCAAGGGTCGAACCCACGAGACAAGTGATCACGAACAATTATTATTATAGATAGCAAATTATTAACCTAAGGGGGGTTTTTATGTTTAATTCTACTCTAATCTACTAGTTATAGATGTTTAACTAATTAGCAAGAATAAATGCATATGAAGATCTTATGGTGAGTGGAAATCTAGGATTCGGGTTTCACTTATATCTCCTTTATGTTCAATTCATAATAATGTCATTCAATGTCTTGTTCTTCACTAAAAATAGATATGGTCTCGTTGAACAATTGGTTCAAATTCTCCATCCCCAAAAATTCACCCATTCCATATCCTAAGCACAGAACTGTAATCTAGTCACCTAGATTTATGATCTATCTGTCACCTAGATCATGTAAGAACCCGGTCCTAACTTATCACTCTTGCTTGATAGGTCCAATTTATTGTGTGGTGAGCCGTTGTACGACATATGCACTTGGTCATGCAGCTTATCCGCACCTCTAAGCCTTTATTATTTGCGATTACATTCATTTGTTCAAAGCAAAATAATATAGGGTTGATAAACAACACAATCAACAAGCATTGAATGAGACATATATATAAGAATCAAAACATAAATTCGATACAAGTTACCTCCCACCTCCTAGATTAGATGATTTAGTTCATCATAGATGATGAACAAAGACATGGAGATGATCTGAAGACATGATTTGATCTTCAATACTTGAAATTACAAAACCTAATTATGTTATACAATCTAAAACTACCTAAAATCTATGTAAAAGAGCTTCCACCGTCCTCCCTTTTTAGGCTCCCAGATCCGACTTCTATATATACTGAGTTGTGATTGGATCGAATGACCGTGTGAAAATCCGAATTTGAGATTCTCGCCTACCTTGCGGCCGCAGCAGTGTTGGATACTCAAGGCCCCGCAAGGTCTCCAGCAGCTTTTTGGATTCTTTCAATTGCCGACTTCGGGGCTATACCGCTTACCTTTGCCGCAGAGAAATGAGGCACTCAAGGCCCCGCAAGTGTTCCGTAATGCCTTTCATTTTTCTTCAATTTTCTTTCTTGTAATTTGCACTTAAACCCCGGAGTTTCGCTGCATTTTCACGAACAACTCGAAACTTACAAACTCACCAAACATATATTAGTACTCAGCACTCGGAAATAGCATAATT
>CM028383.1:89888467-89924318 GCA_013146195.2 Codonopsis lanceolata
CTTAAGTTGTTGTTGGTTAACCTGTTGGCGTGTTGCTGTTGGTTCACGCTATCGCCACGTTGGTTGCTTGCTGTTGTTGCTGCCACGCGTTTAGTTGCTGTTACGTTAAGCCACGCTAGTTGTTGTTATGGTAAGTTGCTGCTTTCAAGCTAAGCTTGCTGTTGGGTTGCTGGTTCAGTTGCCACGCTAAGTTGCTGCTGCTGCTTTGTTAAGTTGGTTGTTGTCCACGCTACTGTTAAGTTGCTTTGCTGCTGTTGCTTCGGGTTGTTGCTGTTACGCTATGTTGCTTTAATGGCTGGCGTTGTTAACACAAGCACGTTAAGTTGTTGTAGTTGCTTAAGCCAAGCCAAGCTTAAGTTGCCAAGCTTGCTCGCTGTTACGCTGCTGCTGCTTCGTTAAGGTAAGTTGGTTGCTGTTGTTACCGCCACGCCATTTGTTACTAAGTTGCTGTTGTTGCTGTTGTTGCTTCGTTGTTGGCCATTTTACGTTGTTCGGTTGCTGCTGCTCGTCACGCCACGCTGGGTTGCTGCGTTGCTGCTGCTCTGCTAAGCCACGTTGTTTAGTTAAGTCACGTTGCTGTTGCTGGGTTACGCCACGCATGTTTGCTGTTGCCACGCGCACGCTTAGTTAAGTTGCGTTAAGTTATGCTGCTTTCGCTGCTGCTTAAGCTTCGTTGCTGTTGCCACGTTGCTGTTTAGTTGCCATTAAGTTAAGTTGCTTGCTATTAAGCCATCGCTGTTGCCACGCCACGCTTTGCCTGTTAAGTTAAGCTGTTGCTGCTTCGTTGCTTTGCTGTCAGTTGTTGGTTGCCACGCTAGTTGCTGTTGCCAACGCCACGCCACGTGCTGTTGCCACGCTGCTGCCACGCGTTAAGCCGTTGCTTCGCTGCTGCTGCTTGCTGCTGTTGCTGCTGGGTTACGCACGCTGCTTAGTTAGTTGTTGTTGTTACGCCATTATCACGCCACGCTAAGTCACATTGTTACATCACGCCACGCTAAGTTGTTGGTTACGCCACATTGCTGAGTTGGCCACGCTATTAAGTTTTAGTTGGTTCAGTTACGCTAATTAAGTTGCATTAAGTTGCCACGCTAAGTTGCCACGCTGGGTTGCTGACTGGCTATGTTACATGCTGTTGCTGCCAGTTGCCACGTTAAGTTACGCTGTTGCTGGGTTAAGTTGTTGCCACGTTAAGTTGCTGGGTCAAGTTGCTAAGCTGTTAAGTTGCTGTTAAGTTATGTTATGTTAAGTTGTTAAGGTTACGCTTAAGTTGTTAAGTTATGTTAAGTTAAGCCAAATTAAGTTTAGTTGAGTGAAGTTATGGTTAAACTAAGTTAAAGTTGAAGTTAATTGCTAGTTAAGTCATTTTAATGTCTTTAAGTTGCTTAAGTTATGTTATGTTATATTAAGGCACGTTAAGTTATGAAGTTGTTAAGTTATGAAGTTGCTGTTGTTAAGTTAAATCTAAGTTATGTTACGCTTAAGTTAAATTGCTGCCACGCTAGCTGCTAAGTTATGTTGCATTGCTGCTATGTTGCGGTTAGGTTGCTGTCACGCCACGCTTATGTTAAGTTGCCACGCTGGTTAAGTTGTGTTAAATTGCTGGTATGTTATGTTATATTGCAAAAGCCACGCCACGCTTAAGTTGGTTGCTAAGTTGCTTAAATTGCTGCTTTGTTGTTACGTTAAGGTTACGTTTTAAGTTAAGTTAAGTTGCGTTAAGTTATGTTAAGTTATTAAGTTGCTGAAGTTACGCTACATTTAAGTTAAATTGCTGTATTACGCTAAGCTAAGTTAAGTTGGTTATGTTATGTTATATTGGGTTGGTTGCCACGCCACGCTTGCTGTTGCAGTTAAGCTTCAAAGTTGTTAGTTAAGCAAAGTTTAAGTTGCTTGCTAAGTTGTTGCTTGTTACATCACGTTAAGTTGCTGTTGTTATGTTAATGTTATGTTAAGCATTTACGCTTAAGCCATGGTTAAGTTGAAGTTGCTGTTGTTGGTTAAATTGCTGTTACGTTACGCTAGTTAAATTAAGTTGTTACATTTAGTTAAGCTAAGTTAAGTTGCTTGCAAGTTAAGTCATGTTGTTGTTAAGTTGGGTTAAGTTAAGGTTAAGTTACACGTTGCTATTGGTTGCTATTATGTTATGTTATACAAGTTAAGTTAAGTTAAGTTGCGTTAAGTTGCTGGTTATGTTAATTTAACGCTTAAGTTAAGTTACATTGCTGTTGTTAAGTCAAGTCAAGTTAAGTTACATTAAGTTTAGTTAAGTTAAGTTGTCAAGTTAAGCTAAGTTAAGTTATGTTAAGCTAAGGGCTTGTTGTTGTGGTGATGACTTATGACTTATAGATAGCTTAAAATTTGGTGAATGACTTTTTTGATTGCTTGATAGGTTGTTGCAAGTTGGATTATGAGTCGTTATAATTATTTGTTAAAAAAAAACTTGAAAATTAGTATTCATATTTTTATGTATATTTCATAAAAGGATGAAATGAGGACAATCAAATATTTATTAATGAATAGTTGTCTTCATGTTTAAAAACCAAAAAAGCTTAAAATTTTGGCTTTTTGGCTTTTGGCTTTTAATGCATAAAGGGTGTTGTACTTTAATTGGCTTTTGGTAAAAACAAACAACTTTAAATATTAAGTCACTCCAAATAAGTTGCACTAAGTTAATTTGCTAAGTTAAGTTAAGTTGCTATGTCAAGTTGCTGTTAAGTTAAGTTACGTTAAGCTAAGTTAAGTTAAGTGAAGTTAAGTTAAGTTAAGTTGTTAAGTTGTTAAGTTATGTTAACTTAAGTTCAGTTATGTTATGTTACGTTAGTTACGCAAGTTAAGTTAACTTACATTACGTTTAAAGTTAAGTTATGTTACGTTAAGTTGTTAAGTTACGTTGCTGCTAAGTTACGTTACGTTAAGTTACCCACGCTGCGCTTAAGTCAAGTTACGCCACGTTAAGTTGCTAAGTTAAGTTAAGTTTAATTTAAGTTACATTACGTTACGTTATGTCGTTAAGTTGTAACATTTTGCCAATAGGCATAACGTGTTTTCATGTTATAATGGTTCATTGTACTCTATTATAACATTTCCCCAATAGGCGTAGCATGTTTTCATGTTATAACGGTTAATCGTACTCCATTATACCATTTCGCCAATAGGCGTAGCGTGTTTTCATGTTATAATGGTGCATCATACTCCATTATAACATTTCACCAATTGGCGTAGCGTGTTTTCATGTTATAATGGTTCATCGTACTCCATTATACCATTTCGCTAATAGACGATCGTGTTTCATGTTATAATGGTTCATCGCTATGTTGCTAAGTTGTTGTTAAGTTACGTTACGCTTGTTAAGTTAAGTTACGCTACGTTAAGCTTGCTGCACGCTACGCTAGTTAATTTAAGTTAAGTTAAGTTACATTACGTTTAAGCTAAGTTAAGTTACGTTACGTTAAGCTAAGTTAAGTTACGTTACGTTAAACTAAGTTAAGTTATGTTACGTTAAGTTAAGTTAAGTTAAGTTAAGTTAAGGTTATGTTAAGTTACGTTACGTTAAGTTGTAATGTGAATATTTTAATTTTTTTAATTATATTGACGCTAATCATTTTAATTATTGATATTATATTATTTAATTAACATTTCAAATATTATTTTAATTTAATTTCAATTTAAGTTAACGTTACGTTAAGTTAAGTTGTAATGTGAATGTTTTAATTTTGTAATTATATTGATGCCAATCATTTTAATTATTGATATTATATTATTAAATTAACATTTCAAATATTATTTTAATTAAATTTCAATTTAAGTTTACGTTACGTTACGTTAAGTTAAGTTGTAATGTGAATGTTTTAATTTTTGTAATTATATTGATGCTAATCATTTTAATTATTGATATTATATTATTAAATTAACATTTCAAATATTATTTTAATTTAATTTCAATTTAAGTTTACGTTACGTTAAGTTAAGTTGTAATGTGAATGTTTTAATTTTTGTAATTATATTGATGCTTATCATTTTAATTATTGATATTATATTATTAAATTAACATTTCAAATATTATTTTAATTTAATTTCAATTTAAGTTTACGTTACGTTAAGTTAAGTTAAATTAAGTTGTAATGTGAATGTTTTATTTTTTGTAATTATATTGATGCTAATCATTTTAATTATTGATATTATATTATTAAATTAACATTTCAAATATTATTTTAATTTAATTTCAATTTAATTTCAAAAGTTTTGATATTTTATATTAATTAGAATTTAATTTTCAATTTATTTTTAGTGACGGAAAATTCGCCGCTAAAGCGACGGAATTTTCGGTGAAAATAAACAAAAATTTGAAATATTGACGGAATTTTTCGCTTGACCTTTCGAATTTTTCCGAATATTTCAGAAATAAATTTTGTTTATTTTCAGCGACGGAAAATTCCGTCAGCGATAAATTTCGGCCGATGTTCAATTCCGTCGCTAATGCTTAATTTCGCCGCGATTCCGCTGGTGACGGAAAATTCGCCGACGCAAAAATGCAAAATTTAACGACGGAAATTTCCGTCGCTAAGAATGCCGTCGCTGAAGGCACTGTTTCTAGTAGTGATACCTCCCACATAAGTGCTGGTCCTCGTATAATAGCAAATCGTGCCTGCAATACCCCAAAGGCACGCCAACATCCTTTCTTGCCGCTTCTTGGTGTTGAGCAAAGAGCTTATGTTTATCACTTTGTGGCAATCGAATGGATCGGATGAATGTAGCCCATTGGAGGATATATACCATCGGTTAAATAATAACCCAAGTTATACTGACATCATAAAGAAAGCCTCATGGCTACACCATTATAAATATCATTAAATACTGGAGATCGATCAAGGACATTTATATCATTACAAGTACCTGGAGTGCCAAAGAAAGCATGCCATATCCACAAATCGTAGGAAGCGACTGCTTCAAGAACAACGGTCGCCTTTTCCATCCCTCGGCGTCGACCTTGCCAAGCCAGGCAAATATTCTTCCACTCCCAATGCATGCAGTCTATGCTACTTAACATACCAGGAAAACCACGTGTCTCCCCAACATGAAACAAGCGTTGGAGGTCCTCTTCCGTTGGCTTTCGCAAGTACTGTTCTCCAAAAACATTAACCACACATTCAAAAAATTTCTTCAAGCATTCAATTGATGTGCTTTTTCCGATACGAATATAGTCATCACATGTATCACCGGACATTCCGTAAGCAAGCATTCTTACAGCAGCAGTGCATTTTTGTATTGGTGATAAACCAGGTCTGCCACATGCTTCAAATCGTTGTTGAAAATATGGACTATGAGCACCAAGAGCTTCCACTACACGAAGGAAGACATGTCTTCGCATCCGAAATCTGGTGCGAAATTGTTGGTCGGTGTACGTTGAATTCTCTGCAAAATAGTCTGAATACGGCGTTGATGGCCCTCAAAGACGATTTCTATCAATGTATATATCGTTCACGAACTTCTTCTTTCATCTTGTAGAGATCGTATTAGTTCTCTACAAATTTGACGCTTGCGACGTCGACGACCATTAAGGTCAAATATATATTCATTCACACTTCGTTGAATGTCATTCTGTAAATCATCTTCATATTCATTATCGGTGTTTGAATTCCAACTAGAACTTGAAGAAGACATAATTTTTAAGTGTATTAGAACATGTGATAGTTTCTTTAGTTGCTAAACAAATGCATCATTAACCAGATTTATAGAAGGTCACGGGAGATGAGAAAATTCAATTGTCATTTAATTGAAACTTTGTCTTTAACCTTTCTGAGCATTTATATTTTCTATAATCTAGTCTCAAGTTCTAAACATTAAGCTCGATAATGATTTGGGTAAAACAGAAAGCGTAATCAGATCTCCCACATATGTTTCTTCTTTACTATCACTAATAGTGGAGATAAAATTCAAATTCAAACCCTTTTTGTGTAACGTGTTGACACATTGATTTGTATAATGGTCATAGTCTGAACACGCACGAAATTGAACATACTCAAGGTTTAGGGTATAGGCCGGCCTGCTCATCAATGGATTTGATGTAGGCCGCGACATCTTATCCTTTCATTCCGAATAATTAAACAAATCAAGAGTAGAAGGTTGAAAAACCGAAACACTTTGAGAATCTATCATTACTACAATAGAACCGTCACTTAGTAAGACTAAGCGTAGGTTCTGATATCAAATGAAGTGTTGTATACAGCTAGGATTTGATAATAAACAAAAAATACATGCTGAAACAGTCACCAATGATGTATCAAATGATACATCATTTCATGAGTCATCTAGTGTAAACAACAGCAAAATAAATAGTAAACAAATCAAATAGAATGACACCAAGAAATAATTTATGTCTACAAGTAAAACACTTGTAGACGATGCCTCATGACAAAAAATTCACTAGATTAAAAGATTGCAATTGTTTACAATATGAAAACAAACCGTTTAGTGAGTGGAAATCATTACGAAAACTTCTAAGTGAGAAAATGTATCTAATCTATACTAAACATTCTTGAATACATAGCAAATCTAAAGATTACGAAGAATGTAGGGCAAAACAGTGAACTGCGAAACTGATGAGACTTCTGATGATGTATCATTGAGTGGCTCACCGGTTTCGTGACAGCTCTTCTTCGTGCAAAACTCTCTCTAAAAATTCTCCCCTTGGTTTATTTCGTCTAAGACCGATTCATACTTATATATAGCTCCTAGAGAAACTTGTCCACCAAGAAAAACAACTCAACAAGGCAATGTCAGGATTAGGAAAAAGTTATTAAGGAAATAAACTTCGAATCCTACAATTAGATATTGTCATATTAGAGTCCTAAACAAGTCAATAACCAAACAACCTGCAAAATATACTAAAAAAGTAATAACAATTCATATCCCTTAAAGATAAGATACGGTAAAAAGTGAAAAATAAACACCCGTAGGGTATCTAATCTCCCTGCATAATTTCCACGTCCTGGGCAATCGCGAGAAGAGTGACCAGGTTGGAAACAAAATTGACAAACAGTGGATGAGTCAACTTGCATCAGAGAATTAGTGTTGGCTGGAGGAGGTTTGTATTTAAAATTATTTGTGCATGTACATTTGAATTAGTGTTGGCTGGAATGTGGGGGTTGGTAAAATACCCCGGCCTTAATATTACGTGGTTGACACTAAATCATGCGGCAACTTGAATATTGTATAAGAGAATATAATATGTAGAAAATAATAAAATTTATGAAGAATGATATAGTCTTTTTATTGATATGGTATATATATATATATATATATATATATATATATATATATATATATATATGAGTATAATACATATTACACAAGTTTAATTTAAAGAGTTTAAATACAAAAGAGATTAAAAAACTTAAATATAAGTAAATTTATGAAGAATGACAGTCTTTCCATTGATATGATAAACATATATATAAAAATACAATACTTACTACTCAAATATTTCATTTTGGGTTTTACTGTTTTTTATATTATCTTAGAAATAGATCCCAACAACATTTATGAAAGTAACATCTCCAAGTTTCTATAATGTTTAAATTAATTGTGGATAAATTGACAAACTTAGGAAAACGACTCGTGAAAGGATAGGAATTACAAATGTAAACAAGGCATTAATGGGGAAAGAGACTTGAAGTACGCTTATGATTATATAATAATGGATTATAATACCGAGTCCTCATTTTACAAAATAGAGTTTAACCTTTTTCAATGGCTTCCTGGACCTCAATGGAAGACAGTTGAATTTTATTGAATCGTGTTATATCTTCTTTATTAATTTTCTGGTTTCCTTATCTTGACCCACGAAATAATTTCTAATTGAAAAAATTCTCATTGGTTAGAACGTAAGTCGTTAAACCTGCACGTGTAGAGAGCCTTGAGCTCGACCTACAGACCCGTAAGGTATGAACACATGTATTACACCATTTTGAACTTTATGGTTTCGCCAAGCGTTGAGCCGAGGCATATAGGTTTATTTCAATTAAAAGAACAGAAAAAAAAAATTATGTTCGTTGATTTGTTAAAATTAAAAAAATAATATGGAAATAAGAAATATATATTACTCAACTTTAAATGACAAGTAATTAATTTAGGGGTAGTTTTGTCCAAGATACATGAAGTTAAAGTAATAATTAATAAATGGATTGGAAATATAGCATCTCCCTAAATTTAATTAGCATGTTTTGATGTTCTTAAATGTAAACGTAATTTTTAAAAATTTTTATCACATTTGCTCCTATTTAATTGAAAAGACGGATCTTATTGGATCTAAACTAGTTTTATGTCCGTGCGTTGAACGCACGGATAAAAGTCTTTTTTAATTAAATAAAATTCAAGCAAAACGAATAAATAAATATCATTATTGAAAGTTTAATATAATATTTTACGTTGATTTGAGTATATTTTTTTATTATTATTCATCACTCTTACATTTGCATCATCGAAAAATACACATCATACTTAGATTAAATGTAAGATTCAACAATGGGTGAGATGCTTGAACTCGTGAAAGGTGAGTAGGTATAGAAATTGTTTTTCCATGTATCGTGTACTTATGTAGTAGCAGGAAAAAATATGTAATGTTTTAAAAATATATAAAATAAAATCTTTAATAAAATTTACTTTAAAATAGTATAATATATCGTCACATTTGTGATATACGATAAATGAAGAACTAAAGTAGGATGCAAAATATTTTAATTAAAACCTCCAATATTATATTACTTGGAAGCAACATTTTCTATAACACAATTTATATAAGATTATTAAATTAAAGAAACAAACATCGAAAAATCATTGAGACATATTATTATTTTCAACTTGTGGACTAAATAATTCAAAAGAATTTAATACACCTCATTCAAAAGACTTCAACAAAATTATTGATGATGCATATTATTTTCTTATGACCATTTCCAAAATGAGAAATAAAAAAAAAAAACCCATTGAAAAACACTAAAATGTCTACTATTAATAAAGCTACAACAGTAAAATCTCAACTCCACCCTTAAGCTCCATGACAAGTTGTCTAATTTAACATTTATATTATAAAACAGATCAGGGTCTAACTGGTGGTTCGGATCGAATTGTGCTAAACACAATTGACGGTTCAGATTGATTTGTAAGTATGTGAGTTACAAATAAACTCCTTATTTATGAGTTATGTTTGAATTGCCCCTCTACAATTACATATAAAACCTTCAGTTGTGGGTTTTGTTTGAATTACCCCGTCAGAGTTTTGTTTATTCCGACCATTCATTGAGCTGATCTCATACCGACACAGTGCCTTATGGCACAGGCACGTATTCTAGTATTATATATAAGCAATACACCACCTCAAAACCTATTATACCCATATGATGCGAGGTTCGAATAATATTTTTGTTCGTTAAAACTATTTATAATAATATTATATAACTATTTTAGTACTCTATCTGTTTTCAAATTATCGTCTTCTTTGATTCAACACACCGTTTAAGAAAAAAATAATTGACTGTAATATAATTTTTTTTTGTCTGTGTTATTTCATTTAAGGCCCTTAAACATGTGTCCATAATTAAAATAAGTAAAAAATGTAAAAGAATAAAGTGGTAAAAGTTTTTTTTTTAAGAGAAAATTTTGAAAGATGACAATAATTTTAGAACGGATCAAAAAGGATAAGAAGACTTTAATTTGAAAACAGAAGGAGTAATAGTTATAAATTGAAGATATCCATATACAATAATATATATGAAAAATACAAATTTCATACTAATTAAAGTGTCTCAATTTCTAATATATATAGCTGAAAAATCACATTTGAGTTTTATTTATAGTAAGTAATTTAGGCGGGAAAAATCAATGTTGTCACTATATATATATATATATAGATTCTATCCGGGAACCAAATAATTTCCAAGAAGGTGGGTCTCCAATTTCTTCATCCTCAAGTATGTCATAAGGCGTACGTGTATAAACATGTACTACAAAAATGATCAAACAACAAATTTTGTTAATTTTGTCAAAAAACTAAAACAGAAAACCCAATTAGAGACGGCACAGGCCGGTAGTATGATTTATTCAACTTTGAATATTTATAGGTATGTAGTTTCACAAGTAGTACATTTTAAAAGGCATGATTTAGTCTACGGGTTATAGATAAGTATTGACATAAGCATTTGATATTCTATAAAAGGAGAGGGTTACGGGAGATGATATGCATAATCCAACTAGTTATTTGATCATGGCGATACCCAATAGACCCTTTCTTCTTCTAACGATTCTTGCTATTTTGGGAAATTTGTTTAGGGGGACACAGCTAATTTCCGCAATTCATATCCCTAGTACTACTTCTTTTAACAGAAACAGTTTCCCAAATGGGTTTGTATTTGGAACATCCTCTAGTGCTTACCAGGTATTGATTCACGTACATAGCTCCTTCTTGTTAAGTTTTGTATATTTGGTCGGGTCTTTCTAACAGTTTAAGCTTTTATATAAGTCGGAAAACATCGAACATCGATATCCTAATGTATGGCCTTACTTACAAACAGTACGAAGGCGCGGCAAAAGAAGGTGGTAAAGGCCAAAGTATTTGGGATACCTTTGTTCAGAAACATCCTGGTTAGATCTCTTTTTGCGTGTGGCTGTGTTTGTGTTTGTGTTTTAATATTAATACTAATACTATAAATGTATAACTAATTAAGGTAGTTCCATCACCATTTGCTAGAGCTAATTAATGTTAAGGTAACTGTCAACTGTCAATGTTGTTGAAACAAGAACAGGTAGTCAATGTTGTGTTTGATCTGAGAAAAGGCTGACCGTAATTAAAAAAATTATTTTTTCCTTTTTTTCTTAATAATTAAAACTTTGGTAACATATTATTTGTTGGAATAAATCTTTTTTAAGATAGTCGGATCTTAATTCATAAGATAAAACTACATTCTCTCAAAGCTTATCCACTAACAAATTGTTGATTGGGTAAAAAAGATTTATTAATTTGCTGATTATTCTGTAGAATAATAGTCCTCCAATTCAATATTAGTGGTTAAAGCTGACCTGTTGATCCAAGAATTTTATTGATTCAAAGGCTGAGATTGGCTGGCCTCCTCTAGTGCATTTGGGACTTTTCTTTTTCTTTTTCTTTTTATCAAAAAACCATTTTATACAAAGAAACTAAAAGTATCATAAAATCAAACGTAGATTTAATCACATGTGATAATTTTTTTCTCTTCTTTCACACTGAATTGCAACTGATATCTCTCCAATGCAAATGTAGAGAAAAAGGAAAAATTATCATTGTTATTCATAATATGAACAGATTAGCATTGAATATGTTTTTTCTTTCAAAAAGGATGTAAATCATAGGTGACATATAATATCTTTTACATCCACATTAACATTGGCGATACTCTAAATCATGGATTGAGATCGTCTCGATTCTTTTTTCCCTCAATTTTGATTATGATTTGATTACTAAATAAACTCCATAAAAAAGAAAATGATGTGAATCCATTTAACATTATATTTATGGATTCGGAATGTTGTAACAAAACTATATTGTGAGCGTTGCAGAGAAAATCGATGATCGATCCACGGGAGATGTGGCTATAGACTTTTATCATCGTTACAAGGTAAACCAATTTACTTTTGGTTATCATTTTTTTTTATAATAGTTTTATATTTGAAAAATTCCTTAAAAGTATGAAATTAATAACTTAAGGAATACTATAATTATATAACTCAGGAGGACATAAGTATGGTCAAAGATGTTGGAATGGATGCTTTCAGACTATCCATCTCATGGCCAAGAATATTACCGAGTAAGATATATACTTTCTTTTAAATTCAGTTTTGAAACTTCAAATAACATAAATGCCTATTTTCAAATATTTTCCAAGTGAAAAATCTTGCTAATATGAATTTTCAATCAATTAGTTAGTTCAAACTTGAAAGTAATGACGAGTCTATTTGATTTGACTTATTGCATACGTGTTGATGACTTGGTACTTATAACTGATAACTTATTATTTATAACTTATGATTGATGACTAATAACTAGTGGATGATATTGTTTGATTTATCTTTTTAAAATTGCATATTAACTTTCATAAGTTAGTGTGTTTATGTGTTTGATTAGTAAGTTGAGTGACAAATTCAAATATAAAGACTAAAATAATCCCATCATAAAATGTTATTTACATTATAATAATAATAATAATAATAATAATAATAATAATAATAATAATAATAATAATAATTATTATTATTATTATTATTGCTATTATTATTATTATTCCAAATTATTATTATTATTATTATTTTAATATTAATATTATTTTTATTCTTATTATTAAGTTTAATAATAATATTTATTATTATCATTATTATTGCTTATTATTATTGGTATTTTAGTAAAATTAATAATAATAATAATAATAAGAATAATAATAATAATAATAATTATTATTATTATTGCTATTATTATTATTATTCCAAATTATTACAATTATTATTATTTTAATATTAATATTATTTTTATTCTTATTATTAAGTTTAATAATAATATTTATTATTATCATTATTATTGCTTATTATTATTGGTATTTTAGTAAAATTAATAATAATAATAATAATAATAATAATATTATTATTATTATTATTATTATTAATATTATTATTATTATTAATTTTATTTATATATTATTACTTATTATTAATTATGGATTATTACTATTAAGATTACATTTATTATTATTATTACCCTATTTCGATTAAAATTAGGGTAATTTTGGAATTTTAAAAAATTATTAAAGTTTACTATTCATCTGTGTTTTTGAAAGATAAGTCATCAACACCAAGATTTGTGTTTATAACTTATAGTCTTATAGGCTAAAGTGTGTTTTCATAGGTTTGTACTATTCTTATGACTTATTATAACAAAAATGAAATTAAACACTTCTAAAATGACTTATAAGAAGTTATAAGATATAAATACTTTTTCATAAGCCAAATCAAACATGTTAGACGTCGAGTTTAACAAATAATAATCAAAATTGAGGGAATTGAAAAAAATAGTTCCCACCTAATTGGTGAAACTTTCCCTCGCACTTATTAACCAATACTCGTCTCCTTTTCAACCGATGTGGTATAACCTAACACGTTATTTATATATGTATATGCATATATATATATATATATATTTTGGCAATCATTATTTGTATTTATTTCCTTTTTTTTTATAGGAGGGAAGATTAGTGGAGGAATAAATCATAAAGGTATCGAATTTTACAATAACGTAATTGACGAGCTCATATCCAAAGGTGAACATTTTATCTATCTAAGCTATAAGTTTATTGTTATTCTAATACACTCCATTCCCAGTAAAAAATCTCCATTTAAAAGACAAACTTTTTTAAAAAAAAAACATTTTTAGTTATCTATTAGTAATAAAATAATATTTTTATTCTTTAATTTTTGAAAATGGACTCTTTAAAAGAAACGTCTTAAAATAGAATAGTAGATTTATTTCACGAAACGGAGGAAGTATTTATTAATGAGTAGGTCTCTTGTAAGACCGTCTTACAGATCTTAATTCGTAAGATGGAGCCCCACTCTCTCACAACTTAACACATCAACACACATTAAGTTGGGTAAAGATGATCCGTCTTACAAAAAATATTCGTAAAATCGTCTTACACAAATTTTTACCTTTATTAATTATGGAACATTTCAAACGTGTATATTTAATTGAACGAGAGGAAGCAAAAAAATATTACTCCCTTCGTTTTCAAAAGTTATGTCTCATTGACAAAAGTTAATTATAGTACTCCTTCCATTTTCAAATTATTGTTCTTATTTCCTTTTTCATCTGTTCTAAAATATTTATCTTATTTCAAAACTTTCATTTTTAGTAAAACACTTTTACGACTTACACTAACATTTTCTACATACTTTCATTATGGTCACTTACTCAAAAGTATTGAAGTAAACTACATATTTCACCAATATTTATATAAGGAAGTTTTCTGTAAGACAGTCTTACGGATCTTAATTTGTAAGACGGATCCTCACTCTTTCACAGCTCAACCACCAACACACGGTGAATCGTGTAATAATAATCTGTCTTATAAAATATATTTGTAAGACCGTTTTACCTAAGTTTTTATCAATTTATAATAAAGTTAATTATTTTTTTAAAACGAGATATTAGGTCAAAGAGAAAAATAATTTGAAAACGGAGGAAGTATTAATTTTATGGAGGATATTGATTACATTTGAAACACTTCAATTATTACTAAGTTTTGTCACTGTATCCAGGCATCAAACCATTTGTCACTCTTTTCCATTGGGACCTTCCTCAAGCCCTTGAAGATGAATATGGTGGATTCTTGAATGTCAACATTGTGTAGGTTCTAATTATACATTCATTTGATTAACTTACCTACGATATGTTAAAGAGAAATAATTATGTTAATACATAGTTAATGCGTACATTTTGAAACTAACCGGAAATTATAGGAATGATTATCGAGACTATGTGGACCTTTGTTTCAAAGAATTTGGTGATCGGGTGAAGCACTGGATGACCTTAAACGAACCATTAACATTTACTCAATATGGATATGATCGAGGGATCCTTGCACCTGGTCGATGCTCTAACTATGTTGGAAACTGTAGTGAGGGTAACTCCGCAACGGAACCCTACATTGTAGTTCACAACCAACTTCTTTGCCATGCTGCTGCAGTGAAAGTTTATAGGGAAAAGTATCAGGTTCGTTCTTTTTTTCAATAAGTTATGCCTTGTTTTCTTTGAAAATGTATTTATGAAATAATAGTTTGTCAAAATGAATGCAGAAATCACAAAAAGGAGAGATCGGAATCGCTCTTGCAGCTGATTGGCATAAGCCGAAGACTCCATCAACTGAGGACTACAAGGCTTCGTATAGAGTCCTCGATTTCCAATTCGGTTGGTAAGTGTAGAAAATATGTTTGATGAAATCTAAAACTAATGCTAGATGATTTATTTTCAAGATTACTAGGTTATTTGTTTTCAAAATATGAAAAAGTTGATCCCTATTCCCTTATCTTTCGCTGTTACAAATTAAAAAATCATGTTCACTTTCTTTTGTGTGCTACGTCCAACTGGTAAGACAAAAACTTAGACATGACGGTCTTATAAGTATTTTATGTACGAAGAACCTTATTGATTATATCCACTATGCATTGGTAAGTTGAACTGTAAAAAAGTGAAACTACTCGAGAACCAATTAGCTGATAAAAGGTTCTTTGAATCTGAAAATGGTTTAATGCTCTTTGGTGTAGGTTAATGCATCCAATCACATACGGTGATTACCCACCAGTAATGAGATCATACGTGGGGCCCCGACTACCTAGATTCACCAAAGTGCAATCAGATCTACTAAAAGGGTCGACAGATTTCGTTGGAATAAATTATTATACAAGTGATTATGCCTCTCAAAGCTACTCTGACAATATAGTTAATATCAGCTACACATCCGACTCTCGTGTTGATATTTCATGTAAGTTACAATTTACTACCTTCAAAAGGTTTATTTGTTATTTTGTTACTCCCCCCATTTCATATGTATTGTCCAATTTTTTATTTTTTGATATATCAAAAAAAATTACGACGTTGGACAAATCTAATGATAAGGGTTAAACCAATTTTTAATACATAATGGTCAAATTAAATTGTATTAAAATTAGGTTTGATAATATGATATCTTCATTTTGACTATATATTTATGTCATGTTCTGAGTTGATAAATTATTGTTGAACAATATTTTAAACTTTGTTTTTATATCATGATATGTGTGTGATATAATTTTTTTCAAAATTATTATTATATCAAATTTTAATACACATAGTTGGAGATGATAATTTGATACCAATAAATAGTGCCTAGTTTTGATACCTATGGGGCAAGTACCACCATCGGACTTGCCCTTAGTATTTCAATAAATATTAATAACAGATGTTCTATTATGTCCCAAACTAAATAAAGTATTCACAACATACACTAATACATACTCCCAAATATTAGACAATGCATTTAAAGGAGCTCCAAAATACTCCCAAGATTATATACTCCTTCCCTTCCGAATAAATAGTCAACTATTATATTTTGAGATGTTTTACTTAAAAAATTTATTTTAAAAAATTAAGACAATATTTTTATTATTAATAAACTACCAAAGGTGTTATTTTTTAAAAAAGTTTAACTTTTAAAAAAAGACTCTTTACTCAAACGGATGTAGTATTATTGTTTTCAGTAAAGTTAAATTGAATGTCTATCCAATGAAAATTTGATTAATATATATCATTTTATATTTATCAAAATCATAAAACATGTCATTTATGATACCAAGAAAGTAGTTCCGAGTACATGTTTTATGATATTTAAAGAAATAAATGATGTACATTAAATTTTTAATTAAAGTACAATCTATTTGACTGAAAAAATTAAACAAAACAATAATTTAGGAACGAAATATGTGTCTTTTTGTTCATAAGAGAGTATATATAAAATGGAGGGAGTGTTAAAGTTGTTCTTGTTTAAACATACATCGAGAAACTAACATAATTATCATGCAATGTGGTTCAGCTTACAATAATGGCATCCCTATTTGTGAACCTGTACGTTCTCTCTCTTTCTCTCTCTCTCTCTCTTTGTGTGTCTATGTGTTGTGTGTCATCCATTGTAAGAAAAAGTTTTATCCTATATTCTCTTTCAGACACCATTATTTTGGCTCTTCAACTGTCCAAAAGGAATCAAAGACCTCATGCTCTATATAAAGAGGAAGTACAATGATCCCGCAATTTACATTACTGAGAATGGTAATTAACACAAATTTATCATTTTCTTCGAAATACACACACAAGTTTAACAAATTTTAAGTGATTCTTAGGAGGTTCGTAAGGTCTAATAGTCTTTTCTTTTCATTTCTGTGAAGGGATGGCCGACTTAAACAATGCTACAATGTCAATTCAAGAAGCATTAATGGATAATCAAAGGATACGCTATTACCAAAGTCATCTTTGGTATCTCCAAGAAGCTATCAGGTTCGATCCCTTCCTTTGCCCCCCTTAGGAGGAAAAAAAAAAGTATAAAAAAAAATCTTAATTGTGCTCTTTGAAAAGTAGTCTGATCGTAAAAACGGTAAACACAAGTTCGATCATTCTTCATTCACCATTCAAGAAAAATGTACTTTCGAAGAAAAAAAAAGTGAACGACTTTGTTGTTTTGTGATCAAACAGGGATGGTGCAAATGTAAAGGGACACTTCGCGTGGTCGTTCTTTGATGATTTCGAGTGGGGCTCTGGTTACACGTTTCGATTCGGCATCAATTATGTGGATTATAAAGATGGTTTGAAAAGATACCCAAAATATTACGCTATACGGTATAAGAAATTCCTTGAAAAAACTCCAAATAATATGCATAATGTTCATCTCTTGGCCGACTTACACAAATTAAATTAGTGGCTACTTTATGGGAAATGTTTGTAATTAATTATGTTGTATCAATATGTAACTGTTAATTGATATCTTGTATTAGTCAGATCGATCCCATGATTGGTGTGGATCACGATTTCTTAGCCTTAAAATTAGGATTGATCATTAATGTATAGAAATAGGCTTAATTATCATTCATTATTCATTGTAGTATCAATAAAATATATATTCATTCTCTGAACTCTTTCTTTCTTATACTTGACTTGGTATCAGAGACTAACGATTCTTGTCGTTAGGGTTCATCTAGATCGACTTCACCAATAAAAAACGGTTGTCTCCATCTTCGTTATTCATAATGGAAAATTATTCCTTTATTCATTCTTTATTATTAATTGTCTAAATCCAAACCTACATGAGTCTATCTCTTCCTTGATTCCTGAGCCGCATTCTATGATAATCTCCGACGAGATTGATTTTGTTCTTTTCCAATCTGCCCCAGAAGTTTACGCTGCTTATTATCATGGGTGATGCAAGTGTTTCACATGTTCAAAAGGTTGAGGTATCTATTCGAAGCTTAGAAGGAGGCTCTTATGGAGGTACCAAGCTCAACGGTACTAACTTTCGCATTTGGAAGAAAATCATGTCTATTTATCTCCATGGAATACATAAGATGGGGCATGTAACTAAAACAACCAAGGCTCTCAGTGAAGACGATTTTGAGGTTTTTGCCAAATGGGAGGATGATGAATATGTGTATGTGATGTGTGTGTTGTGCAAGGCTATAGATGATGATGTGTTACAAATGGTAGAAGAGTGTGAAACCGCTGAAGCTGTGTGGAAGACATTAGGGACCTATACACAAATGAATCTGACTTCATACAAGTTCATGCGATGATGTGAAAGCTGATGGAATGCAACAGAATGTACCAGTTTCAATGTTTTTTACTAGATTGAAGAATGTATGCGCAGAGATTGATCAGAAGCATCCCTGTAAGATCAATTATCGTGATGATATTACATGATACCAAAAAGAAAAGGAGCTTGAGCGGGTTCATGCTTTCCTAGGAAGACTCAATGCTAGACATAATAGTGCTAAATGGAAATTGCTTAGAATGTCAGAACGTCCTCCTAGTCTAATTACGAGTTTTGCATACATCCACAAAGATGAATCTCAACAAGATAGTCTCAAACAGATGCAGGTTGAGGTCTCTAGCCTAACCATTCAGACTAAGCCACATACACCTTTTTTTTTTTTTTAGCCACATACACCTTATCATCAATAACATAGTTCAAATCATTTTCATCAGAAACATCCTTCCCCAATTTCTAATCGTCCAAATGTACTCTTTGCAATTATTTGGGACATGTTCGAGAAGCGTGTTAGAAGTTGCATCCACATCTTAAGCCTAAAAAATTGAGTTATCGTAATAAGGGGAAAGTAGCTTCTGTACAACTAGTTCCAGAACTAGATTTCTAGGGACTAACTGGATAGGACCATCACATATCAGGAGGCGTTCTTCCCACCGCATCTGTACTTGGTCGAGGTAAAATGGGTGACTTTAAAGGTTGCACATTTTGTTAGTTCTGATACTTGGATTATTGATTCTGGTGCATCTAATCATATGACTTATGATAAATCTTATTTTACTAAGTTGTCTCCTCCACCAGTGTCTTATCTCACTAATGCAAATGGTGAAGCCTTTCCTACGTTAGGTACTGGGTCAGTTCATATTACCGCGACTTTAGAACTTCATCATGTGTTATACTTTCCTGCCCTATCTCTTCACCTATTATATGATCCCCAATTGAATACTAAATATCAATGTTTTGTAACTTTTTATCCCATGAATGTCATGTTTCAAGATCTTCTAATGAGGGAAGTAATTGGAAGAGGGTATCTGAGGGGAAGATTGTTATAACTGGATCGGATGTACGTGAGGGAGAGACCAGGAGCACCGTCTCGCGCTGCTTTGATTTCAAATTATGATAAATTAAGTTAAGTATGATTATGTCATCGCCGTCTTGGACATCCATCTTTTAGTGTTATAAAAAAACTATGCCTACTTTGTTTATTGGTATTGACGAGTCTAATTTACACTGTGAAACTTGTGTCTTGGCTAAGAGCCATCGTGCTACGTACTTATTCTCCAAGTATTTCTAATAAAAGTACTATTCCTTTTGAATTAATTCATTACGATGTTTGGGGACCCTCTAACGAGTCAACTATTTCTGGTATATGGTACTTTGTGATGATTGTACAAGACTATCATGGGTAACTCTTCTTCAAACCAAAGATGACGTTTTTACAGTTTTTCAAGCTTTCCGCAATCTAATTCACACACAATATAGTAGTACCAGACTACTATGGGGGGAATATGTCAGTAATGTTTTCGGTAAATTTTTTCAAATGCATGGCATTGTTCACCAGACTATGTGCTCATAAACACCCGAACAAAACGGCGTCTCTGAAGGAAAAAAATGTCACTTACTTGATTTGGCTCGTGCCCTTCTTTTCGCGGCTCATATGCCCAAGTACCTTTGGGGTGATCGATGTTGTCCAAGCTTCTTCCTACCTCATTAATCGTCTTCCCTCCAGTGTCCTTCAGGGTAAAATTCCTCTTGAGGTGCTTGCCTCTCATGTGTCATTACCCTCAATTCATAACCTTCCAGCTCATGTCTTTTGTGTTGCATTTGTTGATGTTCCTAAAAATCAAAGGTCCAAGTTGGATGCCCGGGAAATTATGTGTATGTTCGTTGGTTATGGGGGATCTCAGAAAGGGTACAAGTGTTACCATCCACCTACCCGAACGTATTATGCCACTATGAATATTGTTACTTTCCTTGAAGACATGAGTTATTTCTCCTCACCAAACCCTGCTTTTTAGGGGGAGAATTCATATTTTGAAGAGCTATCTCATAGTGAGGAGGAGGTGGAAGAAGATTTACAAGAAGATTCAGTTGAAGATCCTATTGATATCCATGTCTAGACACAAGAAAGTCAAAGCACATATGCCCTTCCAATATTCATACCCCCGATCCACAACTTCCCAGTTCTGAAGATCATCCCTCTGAGGTATATATGTCCACCCACTAGTATTGATAGAAATGTGTCTAATGATGAAAAATATGTCTTACCTAGTCGGAAAAACCATGGTCAGCCAGTTAAAATATATAAACCCACTATTCATGCAAAATAAAAATATCTTGTTGCAAATTACACTTCCACTAGTAGATTGCCTAAGTCTTATGAATCATTTGTGAATCAAATATCTACTGTATCAGTTCCTAACAAAGTGTAGGATACCTTAGATGATCCTAAATGGAGGAAAGCAATGGAGGCATTGTAGAAAAATAATACTTGGCACAAAAGGCAAGAAGGTTGTAGGTTATCGTTGGGTGTTTACCGTAAAGCACAATGCAGATGGTTTTGTAAATCGATATAAAGTACGTCTAGTAGCCCAGGTATTTACTCAAACGTATGGGATAGACTACGATAACATCTTTAAAAATATCAAGTATAATTTATTTTATAGGATTGAAAAAGGTCTTAACATACTTATCTAGTCCAAAAAAATATTTAAAATAAAATAAAATTTAAATTGTTCAATAATTCCACCTAGTATAAAACAAAATTTATCCAAATATATAGATACACATAATTATATTTAAAGTTGGGAGAAAGGTAATAACAATCCATATCCATTAAATATAGGACACGGTAAGGAGTGAAAAATAAACACTCGTAGGGTATCTAATCTCCAACAATCTCCCCCTTTGTTATTACCTTTCTGGTCAAAGCAACTACCATGAGCACCTGTGAATAACTCCCCCTGAATAGGACAATTCAAAAATATCCATGATATTTAAAATTATCAAACATAATTTAAAGCAAACAAATATCCAACAAAGGCACAAACTAATATCCATCAAAGACACAAACCCCCCTTCATCCAATATCTCCCCTTTCAGATATCTACTCCCCCTCTTTAAGCAGAAGAGGCAGCAACATGAACACCCAACCATTCCTTCAGAGATCAGCGACATTAATGGTGGAGTTTGGAATTGGAAAAAAAATCAACAGTGGTAGATGAGGCAATGGATGACGCATCATTGGGTGCGTTATTGATTGGGGCATATGCGGGACTTGGCGACTTTTATTCCATGGTAAAATCAAGAAGCAGCAGATGATAAGTAGAACAACTAAGCCATTTTCTTGACAATATATGCAACCATTAAACCTAGCTAAAACCGTTATAATGAACCCAACATAATACAAACACAATTTAGAATAAGAGGGGTTACAAGCAATTCTATAAGAAATTAAGGAGAGTTTAAAATAAACTTAACTACTTACCATCTAATATATTATAGGCATGCAACAAAAACCTTTTTGGACATGGAAACATGATGATGGAAGCCAAAACAAATTAGGAAACTAGATTTCTTGGTCAAAACCCCCCAAAAAATTAGGAATTCAAAATTTAATCAAGATAAAATAGGAAACATAATTAAATGCTAACTAGAATACCATGACAAACCCTAGGCGTGCTTCACCATATTTTTGAGTATCCAACAATCTCTTTTCAAACAATCAACCTTCGACATCAATCATTCTTGAACAAGAGAGAGAGAGAGAGAGAGAGAGAGAGAGAGAGAGAGAAGCACATGTTTGCACATAATTATCTAGGGCATAAGAATAAGAAGTATGATATAATCATCAAATAAGCATGCCTTAGTGTGTATGCCTAAAATGATATAGGAAGAATTAAAGGTAAATGCGCACACACGTGATGGACTGGAACAACTGATGAGTTACCCAATGATGTTTCATCTGGAGTCTCATCGCAAAATCAGAATCAATGAGTCAAATTTCTTTTCTCCCATAAACAGTTTTTCACACAGAATTCCCTATGCGAATTTGAGCTTTACTTTATTTCAAGCTTCTTTTGGCCACTAGGTAGCTTTCACACTTTTTCAAGGATAGCCATCTTTCACAAGATCAACCAATGGAAACATGAAGCTCGTGCATGTACCACAGTACAAAGTGAAAAGCTACATACATTGTACACATGTAGCTCTTTCCTTTATTAGCTTCATTTTTAAATTCTTTTTATATGAACTTTCATAAGAGCACCAACAAACTTGCCAAAAACAGAGTAGGAAACCATTTGAAAAATGACTCACAATTGATTTAACAAGAGAGAATCCAGAAAAAACCATATACAAAGGGTAGGAAATCAGATGAAACAATCGTGCAAACCTAAAATGCAAGATGCCTGAATTTTTTTTATTTTTTTTATTTCTGATTTTTTTAAAAAAATATACAAGTGTAAAAATCAAATGGCACACAAAAGTAGAGATTTTTTCAAGATTGAAAATCTCTCAAAATAATATGTTCTGATGAGAATATTAGCGAACTGATTTTTAGTCCTAACAAACTCTATGCAAATTATGCATTGCTCAACCAAGTCTCGAATAAAATGATGTTTAATGTTAGTATGTTTGGTTCGAGAATGCTGAACTGGATTTTTTGAAATATTTATCGCACTAGAGTTGTCACAGTACACAATCAACACATCACTGTGTAACCCAAAATCCTCAATCTTCTGGTTTATCCATAAAAGTTGTGTACAACAACTACCCACACCTACATATTTAGATTCAGCAGTTGATAGTGAGACACAATGTTTTTTACAATTGTACCAAGAAACCAATAAATTCTCAAAATAAAAACAACTATTAGTTGTACTTTTTCTATCATCAATGTTTCTAACCCAATTAAATACATTAAAAATAACCAAGTAGACATTAGCTTCCTTGGCATTGTATCTAGTGTACAAGCACAAACTATACATGATAATTGAGTGACTAGTAGTTAAGTACAACTAACTTCCTATCATAGTCCTACACCCGATTTGAGTTTTCAAATGTAAAACACTCTCAAGATTGAATTTCTTCACTAAGTAATGAGCATACTTGGCTTGAAAGATGAACATCCCGTTACACGTTAATTTTACCAACTCATAGGACTTATTTTTAGAAATATATGTTCCAAAAACATTGTCGAAATTGGGTCTAGGAACCAAATACCACACATAATTTTTCACAAATGTTTCCGTAAGTAAATATTGATTACGTTCCTTTCGCATGGTATTTATCAGCAGTTCATCTTTTAAAGTCTCAACCACAATTTATGTTCAACATTGGAGACAAAACAACAGTTATTTACCTTTGTGTATTGAACAAACAAACATGTTAATCCCACCATTTCACGGCAGTCTACTCTCTCTTTTCTCCTTGTCTGTATTCCATCATTTACATCACCGATGACTTGGGAAAGTGGATGATTCTTTTGAATCCTACTGGGGATATCTCTGACTCGGTCATTAACCACCTCCCTCTCATTCAATTTAGTTTGCACAAGGGATGAAACTGATTCAAAAACAACATTTTCGGATGTGGCATCTGATGTTCCAACATCTGGAGCAACATCAATCCTCCTTGTTGTTTTCTCATTATGAATGCTATCAATAACCTGAGATGTGGGATGGACATTCTGAATTTTGTTGGGAATGTCTCTGTTGTGATCAGTACCAGTTTCAAAATTTTCAGAGTAAATTTCATGAACTACCAGTGCTGATGATGTACCCGATGATGCATCATCGGGTGTATCATCTGTACTCGGGTTTTCTGCAAAACCTGGATTTTTTAGTTCTGATTGAGGAATAGGTCCAGATGCAGTAGGTTCTAGAAATTCACGTTCTGAAACTTCAATAAATGGTGTTGAAAGACTCTTTTCAAGCAAACCTATAAAATCATCTTCAACAATTATGTGGCCAAGATCAATGAGGTCATAAGAAATAATATTTATAGATTCCATAATAGTCTTCATTCTAATAGTAAAACTCTATATGTATGACTATTAAGAGAATAACCCATGAACACACATTTGTCACTTTTGGAATCAAACATGGAAAAACGATTCCTATCATTAAGCAAATAGCACACACACCCAAATACATGAAAATGCTTCACATTTAGTTTTCTATCATTCAAAATCTCGTATGGGGTCATGGTGCAACCCGGTCTCAAGTGGACACAGTTACCAACGTGACACGAAGTGCTTAAAGCTTGGGCCCAAAAACGTTTTGACAATTTTTTAGAAATTAACAAGACTCTTGCCTTTTCTTGCAATGTGCGATTCTTTCTCTCTGCCACTCTATTTTGTTGTGGAGTTTTGGGAGCGGAGTACTCATGAGTAATCCCCTTCAAATCGCAATAAGTGGAAAATGAGGCATTTGCATTTTCCGTGCCATAATCTGATCTAATCCTTTTTATTTTTAGACCATACAAGTTCATATATAGCATGGCGGTACCAAAACTTAAAGGCCTTAAAAGTATCAGATTTTTCTTTCAAAAATATTACCTATGTATATCTAGAAAAATTATCCACACACACAAAAGAATACTTCTTTCTACCTAGACTCTCCACTTCAATGAGACTCATAAGGTCAGTATGTATCATCTCAAGACACCTAGTGGAGGGATAATATTGAATTCTAGGGTGTGAAACTTTGGTTTATTTTCCCTTTCGGCAAAGTCCACATACACTAACATTCTTAATGTTCAAACGAGGTAAACCCCTTACAGCCTCATATCTCACAAGTTTATCAAGTTTACGATAACTTACATGCCCTAACTTTTGATGCCACAATTCAGTTTCATCAATGTTAGTATTATGACAAAAATGAACAATATTAACCATGTGATTAATTATTTGATGATCTTGTACCTACAAAAACACACTTGTTACAACAAATCATAAACCTCACAAGACTTCTTGTCAAACTTTACTTGAAGATTGTCATCACACAATTGGCTAATGCTAATCAAATTAGTTTTAAGTCCTACAACATGATATACGTTGTTGAGCTTAGGTAAGCCATCAAGATCCAATGTTCCTTTTCCTACTATCATACCTTTTGTACCTTCACCATAGGTGATCATACCTCTATTGCATAATGTGTAGTTTGTCAAGTTCTCTCGTGTACCTGTCATGTGGCAAAAACAGCCATTATCAAAGTACCAAGTACCTGAGATATGAGATTTGAAAGATGTAAAAGAAACTTGATAGTTCAAATCCGTTTTTTGGAACCAACTTGGTTTTGGAAAAATTCTGCACATGAGGTTTTGTTTGTTTTGGTGGATGATGTTCATGATGTGCTACCCGATAAGGTTCCTGATGATGCATCATTGGGTACGTCATCATGTTTTGGGCAGCAAACATTTTTTGATTTCCAACCAAATTCTTAGCAAGGTCAGCCATTCTTTTGTGACAAAAAGGTCTGATATGACCTGGTTCATAGCATTAATGACAACTCATATCTCCTTTTCATATGTTTAAAATTTTTCACAAACTCATTTTGTTTTTGAGAAGAACATGAAAGTCCCTCTCCTTCTTTAACAAAAACTATAGGTTTGAAACTTAATCCAGTAGTACATTTTTGACAAACACTCAAAGCTTAATCAAGCTTGCTCTTATCTCTATTGTTTTTGGAAAAAAGTTTCATTAGCCTTTTCAAGTTTGGATCTTAATTTTTCAATTTCATCATCCTTTTTGGCGAGCAATGTTTCCAATCTAACTATGGATATTTTATGTCCATCATTCTCATTTAAGAGAAAATGAATTTGTTTATCCATAATTTTCATTTTGGTACACCTTTTTTTTTTACCAATTAGCATATAAAGCCTTGTATTCTTCAACCAAATTAGAATCCTCACAATCAGATTCATCATACTTAACATTTTCAGTGTTTTCAACTATTGAGGGGTTGAAACACAAATAATCTAGCAAACTGTCCTTAGATGATGTATCAGATGATATATCATTGACAGCTTCATCAAACAAAATCCGTTCAGAATTTCCATGAAGAGCGTTTGTCTCTTCAAAAATAGAAAACGTAATCAGATCTCCCACATCTTTTTCTTCTTTACTATCACTAATATTAGAGATAAAATTTAAATTCAAACCCTTTTTGCGTAACGTATTGACACATTGATTTGTATAATGGTCATAGTCTGAACAAGCATGACATTGAACATACGCAAGGTTTAGGGTACATGCCTACTCATCAATGGATTTGATGTAGGCCGACATCTTATCCTTTCATTTCGAATAATTAATCAAATCAAGAGTAGAAGGTTGAAAAATCGAAACACTTTGAGAATCGATCATTGCTACAACAGAACCGTCACTTAGTAAGGCTAAGCGTAAGCTCTGATACCAAATGAAGTGTTGTATATAGCTAGGATTCGATAATAACAAAAAATACTTGCTGAAATAGTCACCAATGATGTATCTAATGATACATCATTTCATGAGTCATCTACTGTAAACAACAGCGAAATAAATAATAAATGAATCAAATAGAATGACACCAAGCAATAATTTATGTCGGCAAGTAAAACACTTGACGATGACTCATGACAAAAATTTCAATAGATTAAAAGATTGCAATTGTTTACGATATGAAAACAAACCATTTAATGAGTGGAAATCATTATGAAAACTTATAAGTGAAAATATGTATCTAATCTATGCTAAACATTCTTGAATACATAGCAAATCTAAAGATTACGAAGAACGTAGGGCAAAACAGTGAACTGCGAAACTGATGAGTCTTCTGATGATGTATCATTGGGTGGCTCACTGGTTTCGTGATAGCTCTACTTTCTGCAAAACTCTCTCTAAAAATCCTCCGCTTGGTTCATTTCGTCCAAGGCTGATTCATACTTAAATATAGCTCCTAGAGAAACTTGTCCACCAAGAAAAACAACTCAACAAGGTAATGTTAGGATTAAAAAAAAGTTATTAAGGAAATAAACCTCTAATCCTATAATTAAAGATTGTCATATTAGAGTCCTAAACAAGTCAATAACCAAACAACCTGCTAAATATACTAAAAAAGTAATAACAATCCATATTCCTTAAAGATAGATACGGCATGAAGTGAAAAATAAACACCCATCTAATCTCCATGCATAATTTCCACGTCCAGGGCATTGGCGAGAAGAGTGACCAGGTTGGAAACAAAATTGACAAACAGTGGATGAGTCAACTTGCATCAGAGAATTAGTGTTGGCTGGAGGAGGTTTGTATTTAAAATTATTTTGTGCATGACCATTTGAACTAGAAAGATTGCTGCTGGCCAGGAATGTGGGGGTTGGTAAAATACCCAATCCACTAAATCATGCGGCAACTTGAATATTGTATAAGAGAATATAATTTGTAGAAAATAATAAAATTTATGAAGAATGATATAGTCTTTTTATTGATATGGTATATATATATATATATGTATGAGTATAATACATATTACACAAGTTTAATTTAAAGAGTCTAAATACAAAAGAGATTAAGAAACTTAAATCTAAGTAAATTTATGAAGAATGACAGTCGTTCCATTGATATGATAAACATATATATATAAATACAATACTTAGTACTCAAATATTTCATTTTGGGTTTTACTGTTTTTTATATTATCTTATATATAGATCCCAACAACATTTATGAAAGTAACATCTCCAAGTTTCTATAATGTTTAAATTAATTGTGGATAAATTGACAAACTTAGGAAAACGACTCGTGAAAGGATAGGAATTACAAAGGTAAACAAGGCATTAATGGGGAAAGAGACTTGAAGTACGCTTATGATTATATAATATTGGATTATAATACCGAGTCCTCATTTTACAAAATAGAGTTTAACCTTTTTCAATGGCTTCCTGGACCTCAATGGAAGACAGTAGAATTTTATTGAATCGTGCTATATCTTCTTTATTAATTTTCTGGTTTCCTTATCTTGACCCCCGAAATAATTTCTAATTAAAAAAATTCTCATTAGTTAGAACGTAAGTCGTTAAACCTGCACGTGTAGAGAACCTTGAGCTCAACCTACAGACCCGTAAGATATTAACACATGTATTACACCATTTTGAACTTTATGGTTTCGCCAAGCGTTGAGCCGAGGCATATAGGTTTATTTCAATTAAAAGAACAGAAAAAAAATTTATGTTCATTGATTTGTTAAAATTAAAAAAATAATATGGAAATAAGAAATATATATTACTCAACTTTAAATGACAAGTAATTAATTTAGGGGTAGTTTTGTCCAAGATACATGAAGTTAAAGTAATAATTAATAAATGTATTGGAAATATAGCATCTCCCTAAATTTAATTAGAATGTTTTGATGTTCTTAAATGTAAACGTAATTTTTTTAAAAAAAATTATCACATTTGCTCTATTTAATCGAAAAGACAGATCTTATTGGATCTAAACTAGTTTTATGCCCGTGCGTTAAACGAACGAATAAAAGTCTTTTTTAATTAAATAATATTCAAGTAAAACGAATAAATAAATATCATTATTGAAAGTTTAATAAAACATTTTACGTTGATTTGAGTATGTTTTTTATTATTATTCATCACTCTTACATTTGCATCATCGAAAAATACACATCATACTTAGATTAAAGGTAAGATTCAACAATTGGTGAGATACTTGAACTTGTGAAAGGTGAGTAAGTATATAAATTGTTTTTCCCTGTATCGTGTACTTATGTAGTAGCAGGAAAAAATATGTAATGTTTTAAAAATATATAAAATAAAATCTTTAATAAAATTTACTTTAAAATAGTATAATATATCGTCACATTTGTGATATACAATAAATGAAGAACTAAAGTAGGATGCAAAATATTTTAATTAAAACCTCCAATATTATATTACTTGGAAGCAACATTTTCTGTAACACAATTTATATAAGATTATTAAATGAAAGAAACGCACATCAAAAAATCATCCAGACATACTATTATTTTCAACTTGTGGACTAAATAATTCAAAAGAATTTAATACACCTCATTTCAAAAGACTTCAACAAAATTATTGATGAAGAATATTATTTTCTTATGATCATTTCCAAAATGATAAATAAAAAAAATCATTGAAAAACACTAAAATGTCTACTATTAATAAAGCTACAACAATAAAATCTCAACTCCATCCTTAAGCCCCATGACAAGTAAGTTGTCCATTTTAACATCTATATTATAAAACAGATTAGGGTCTAACTGGTGGTTCGAATCGAATTATGCTAAATACAACTGACGGTTCAGATTGATTTGTAAGTATGTGAGTTACAAATAAACTCCTCACTTATGAGTTATATTTGAATTACTCATCTACAATTACATATAAAACCTTCAGTTATGAGTTTTGTTTGAATTACCCGTCAGAGTTTTGTTTATCCCGACCATTCATTGAGGTGATCACATACCGACACAGTGCCTTATGGCACGGGCACGTATTCTAGTATTTTATATAAGCAAAACCTATTATACCCATATGATGCGATGTTCAAATAATATTTTTGTTCGTTAAAACTATTTATAATAAGATTATATAACTATTTTAGTACTTTATCTGTTTTCAAATTATCGTCTTCTTTGATTCAGCACACCGTTTTAGAAAAAAATAATTGACTGTATTATAAATTTTTTTGTCTATGTTATTTCATTTAAGTCCCTCAAACATTTGCCCATAATTAAAATAAGTAAAAAAATTTAAGAATAAAGTGGTAAAAGTTGTTTTTTAAAAGATAAAATTTTGAAAGAGGACAATAATTTTAGAACAGACGAAAAAAGAAAGGAAGACTTTAATTTAAAAACAGAAGGAGTAATAGTTGTAAATTGAAGATATCCATATATAATAATGTATATGAAAAATACAAATTTCATACTAATTAAAGTGTCTCAACTTCTAATATGTATAGCTGAAAAGTCACATTTGAGTTTCATTTATAGTAAGTAATTTAGGCGGGAAAAATCAATGTTGTCATATATATATATATATATATATATATATATATATATATATAGATTCTATCCGGAACCCAAAAAATTTCCAAGAAGGTGGGTCTCCAATTTCTTCATCGTCAAGTATGTCGTAACGCGTACGTGTATAAACATGTACTACAAAAATGATCAAACAACAAATTTTGTTAATTTTGTCAAAAAAACTAAAACAGAAAACCCAATTAGAGACGGCACAGGCCGGTAGTATGATTTATTCAACTTTGAATATTTATAGATATGTAGTTTCACAAGTAGTACATTTTAAAAGGCATGATTTAGTCTACGGGTACGGGAGATGATATGCATAATCCAACTAGTTATTTGATCATGGCGATACCCAATAGACCCTTTCTTCTTCTAACGATTCTTGCTATTTTGGGAAATTTGTTTAGGGGGACCCAGCTAATTTCCGCAATTCATATCCCTAGTACTACTTCTTTTAACAGAAACAGTTTCCCAAATGGGTTTGTATTTGGAACATCCTCTAGTGCTTACCAGGTATTGATTCACGTACATAGCTCCTTCTTGTTAAGTTTTGTATATTTGGTCGGATCTTTCTAACAGTTTAAGCTTTTATATAAGTCGGAAAACATCGAACATCGATATCCTAATGTATGGCCTTACTTACAAACAGTACGAAGGCGCGGCAAAAGAAGGTGGTAAAGGCCAAAGTATTTGGGATACCTTTGTTCAGAAACATCCTGGTTTGATCTCTTTTTGCGTGTGTCTGTGTTTGTGTTTGTGTTTGATCTAATACTATAAATGTATTGATATTGTGTGTCTGTGAAAATACTATATTTGTGTTTGTGTTTTATAATATAATACTAATACTATAAATGTATAACTAATTAAGGTAGTTCCATCACCATTTGCTAGAGCTAATTAATGTTAATTAGGTAACTGTCAACTGTCAATGTTGTTGAAACAAGAAAGGTAGTCAATGTTGTGTTTGATCTGAGAAAAGGCTGACCGTAATTAAAAAAATATTTTTTCCTTTTTTGCTTAATAATTAAAACTTTGGTAACATATTATTTGTTGGAATAAATCTTTTTTAAGATAGTCTTACGGATCTTAATTCATAAGATAAAACTACATTCTTTCAAAACTTAACCACCAACAAATTGTTGATTGGGTAAAAAGATTTATCTTATAAAATATATCTAAAATATTGTCTTACCTAGGATTTTTTCAATTTGCTGATTATTCTGTAGAATAATAGTCCTCCAATTCAATATTAGTGGTTAGAGCTGACCTGTTGATCCAAGAATTTTATTGATTCAAAGGCTGAGATTGGCTGGCCTCCCCTAGTGCATTTGGGACTTTTCTTTTTCTTTTTATCAAAAAACCATTTTATACAAAGAAACTAAACGTATCATAAAATGAAACGTAGATTTAATTTTATGTGGTTAGGGTAATTAACACTCTTAATCATATGTGATAATTTTTTTCTCTTCATTCACACTGAATTAAAACCGAAATCTCCCCAATGCAAATGTGGATGTAATTTTATGTGACATGCATCCTACCACTAAAATGAAATTTGATTCCAAAAAAAGGAAAAAAGAAAACCAACCAATAAAAGGAGTTTTTTTTTTTTTTAAAAATGATGACTATGATATATCCACACCCTAAAGTAAAATGTGAAAAATTATTACTGTTATTCATAATATGAACAAAATTTGCATTTAATTTGTTTTTTCATTAAAAAAGAATGCAAATCATAGGTGGCATATAATATCTTTTACATCCACATTAACATTGGCGATACTCTAAATCATGGATTGAGATCGTCTTGATTCTTTTTTCCCTCAATTTTGATTATGATTTGATTACTAAATAAACTCCATAAAAAAGAAAATGATGTGAATATATGCATTTTACGAAGTTAACAATATATTTATGGATTCGGAAAACTATATTGTGAGCGTTGCAGAGAAAATCGATGATCGATCCACGGGAGATGTGGCTATAGACTTTTATCATCGTTACAAGGTAAATCCATTTACTTTTGATTTTCATTTTTTTTAAATAATAATTTTCCATTTTGGAGAATTCCTTAAAAGTATGAAATTAACTCAAGGAATACTATAATTATATAAATCAGGAGGACATAAGTATGGTTAAAGATGTTGGAATGGTCCATCTCATGCTTTCGAGTAAGATACTTCTTTTAAATTCAGTTTTGAAACTTCAAATAACATAAATCCATCAAATATTTTCATGGCCTAAATGAATTTTCAAATATTTTCCAATAGTCTTGCTTACCGAGTAAGATACTTTCTTTTAAATTCAGTTTTGAAACTTCAAATAACATAAATGCAATTTCTATTTGTTTGTTTTTCAAATATTTGAGAGCATCGAAATGATATATTTATTTGTCAAGTTTTGGATGAATAAAATATCAAGAGTTAAAGTACAATACTTATTAAAAAATTAGTGTTTTAGTGAAAGAAATTGTGCAATGGGCACAAATTTCTTTGAATTTGTTTTTCAAATTGTATGTGTTTTCCAATCGAAATGATATATTTATTTGTTCAAATCAAGTTTTGGATGAATAAAATATCAAAGGTTAAAGTATGATGTTAAAAGTGAGTCATTAGAAGTAATATCTCACCTTGAATAGTTTTATCCCACATTGGTTAGAAGTAATGTTAGTTTTAAATTTTTTTAAATATAAGTCTTCTATTATTGACAATAAAAGTCTTTTAAAGTTTACTATTCATCTGTGTTTTTGAAAGATAAGTCATCAACATCAAGGTTTGTGTTTATAACTTATAGTCTTATTTTCATAAGTTTGTACTCTATTTACAATTTATTATAACAAAAATGAAATCAAACACTTCTAAAATAACTTATAAGAAGTTATAAGATATAAATATTTTCTCATAAGCCAAATGAAACATGTCAAACATCGAGTTTAACAAATCATAATCAAAATTGAGGGAATTGAAAAAAATAGTTCCCACCTAATTGGTGAAACTTTCCCTCACACTTATTAACCAAGACTCGTCTCCTTTTCAACCGATGTGGTATAACCTAACACGTTATGTATGTATGTATATATGTATATATATATATATATATATATATATATATATATTTATTTATTTATTTTGGCAATCATTATTTGTATTTATTTCCTTTTTTTTATAGGAGGGAAGATTAGTGGAGGAATAAATCATAAAGGTATCGAATTTTACAATAACGTAATTGACGAGCTCATATCCAAAGGTGAACATTTTATCTATCTAAGCTATAAGTTTATTGTTATTCTAATACACTCCATTCCGAATAAAAAGTCTCTGTTTAAAAGTTAAATTTTTTTAAAAAAAATAACATTTTTAGTAATCTATTAGTAATAAAATGACACTTTTATTCTTTGATTTTTAAAATGGACTATTTAAATGAAACATCTTAAAATAGAATAGTGGATTTCTTTACACGAAACGGAGGAATTATTTATTAATGAGTATGTCTCTGTAAGACCGTCTTACGGATCTTAATTAAAGTAAGATGGAGAGCCTCATCTCTCTCACAACTTAACACATCAATACACATTGAGTCGGATAAAGAGGATCCATCTTACAAAAGATATTCGTAAAATCGTCTTACACAAGTTTTTAACTTTATTAATTATGAAACTTTTCAAATGGATATGTTTAATTGAACGAGAGGAAGTAAAAAAATATTACTCCCTTCGTTTTCAAAAGTTATGTCTCATTGACAAAAGTTATGGAGTAATATATATTTATGTCTCATTGACAAAAGTAAATTATAATATTTCTTCCGCTTAAATTATCGTTTTATTTCTTTTTTCATTTCTAAAATTTTCATTCAAAACTTTCTAAAATAATTGGCAAAGCACTTATTTCAAAACTTTATTTTGGCAAAGCACTTTAAACTTACACTAACATTTTCTACATACTTTCATTATGGTCACTTGTGTGAAATGAAACCGATAAAGTTTAGGAATAATGACATAGCCTTTCCATTGAATAAATCACCTATTTATAGGGGGATTTACAATTAGGGTTACACTAGGAGTAGGATACAAGAAACCTATACAAGGAAGGTAACACAATTAGGAAAGAACTCTACAAGGTAATTACCACTAATTAATCATTACAAATCAACAAGAATAATTAAAATATATTATTTTCTAACATGCCCCCGCAGATGGACGTCCGAGAGGAGAGAGACCAATCTTTATGATGCAAACCGTTGGCGAGCAAGAGGCTTGGTCAAAGCATCGCCTAGTTGATGTGGGAGAGCATGCAAACTCGCATAAGCCCATCCACGAACTTGTTGCCGAATGAAATAAAAGTCCGAGCCACATGCTTCATGCGAGTATGAAAAACGGGTTAGAGCAAAGACCAGTAGCGCCCACATTGTCCTGATAAATGACCGGTTGAGTCGAGGAGGCGAACCGGAGTTAAGAAGAGACAATCCACGACTTGTGCAGTGGCGGCCACCGGTATTGACTTCATCGAGGAAGCGAGCAGTTTGCTTTGGAGCTCCGGGAGATCGGGTTCTTTGCCAAGATAGACAATGTAGGCACTGGTGGATGTGTAGTCATCCTTGACCCAGTCGACATCAAAGGCATGGGAGCGGGGAGAGGCGCATGAAGGAGGATGCACCATCAATTGTGCCGTGAGATACCGAAGAACTCGTTTGACCCAATCCGTGCTTTCGATGGTCGGCTGCATGGCTGGGAGAGTTTGTTGGCCAGCCAGCGGCTTATCAAAGCCAGAAGTGAGAGACCCCAAAAATTGCTCGAGGCCGGTCGGATACGGCTGTTGAAAAGAAGTGGTAGCAGAGGCGTAGCTCTTGGGCGGGCATCGGTCATGCACTGTCTTGGCAAGGAGATCAGTATACTCTGGCTGGGAGAAGCGAGAGACCACTTGGCGCTTAACAACTTCAACCCCAAGAAAGTAGTGAAGATCACCAAGGTCCGAGAGAAAGCGGTAGCGAGCATAGAGATGAAAGTCGAACCTGGTTCCATTGACAATGATGTCATCCACATATACAAGGAGATAGATGATGGTGCCCGCGATCGAAGGATAAAGCAGCGATGTGTCGACCCATAGAGTTTTGGAAGCCGAGGCAAGAGCGGCTCGGCAAGGGAGCTTGAGACCATAAATAGCCTTGAGAAGTCGGCACACATGTTGAGGTTTGTCCTATCGGTGAACCAGGCGGTTGAGCCATGAATACCTCTCCGGACGGGTTGCCTTGAAGAAAGGCATTGTTCACATCCGGTTGACGAAGATCCCATCATGACAAGCGGCGGTGAGAGAGAACAAAACTGAATCGGTTTAACCAATTTGAAAGTCTCGTGGTAGTTAACCCCTGATCGTGGTGAAATCCGCTTGGCTACTAGGCGAGCTTTGTAGCGATCAACAGTACCATCGGCACTGCGACATTGGTAAGATCACTTACTAC